>JAVKLA010000053.1:32185753-32349137 GCA_034782735.1 Sagittarius serpentarius
ATACTGAACTGAAAACACAGCGCTGTACCAGCTACTAGGAAGACAATTAACTCTATCCCAGCCAAAACCAGGACATCCATGAACCATCGTAACCATTGTCTTCTTTTCTTTGTCTCACCTTGCTATTTTTTCCTTTCTTCTTTCTGACATGGAGAGTATCAGATCACTGTAAGAAACCTACTGCTGATCTCTACTTGTAGCACCTCTCCACACTGCTGTGATTGATGGCGAGGTAATTCCAGAGCTTCATTAAAGATGTGAGTGTTTGTGTTTTTGTGCCCAAAATACTTCTTAAGCTATTTTAAGTAGGCAAGCAGATATGCTAAAGCACTAAAAATAAATATTTAAAAATACTCAGCCTCAAAATACTGATCCATCAGAAGCAGAAGGTAAAAGGACCTTTAAAGGGATCTTTTCCTTGCATCCTACCCAGAGCAGAACCTCAGATTTACAGACTTGTGGTTAAGGCAGATCTAGACTGAGCTGCCACATTAGTTGGCATCATAAGAAGGGCCAGAGGTTTTTCAGGTTTCTTGTCTTCTTGGCATGGGTGTTGCAGGTCTCAGCATAGCATGGGGGTTTCCAATCTGTTCTTAATGAGATAGTACAGTTCACAAAGGCAGTCTTATGGGTCATAGCCTGTGCAGAGGAGATGCTGTCATGAACATCTCTTACACAGTTGTGGCCTTGGCAGAAACTGTGTTTTTGCACAGTGTTAGCAAAACTGGTGCGATTTGTCCTGCACAGAAGCATGTTCCCCTTGTGAAAAGCACTAATCCTGCCATCATCTTGTTCTCTTGACTTTATTTACTCCCTTTCAGCTCTTCTGTCTTTTTTTCACAGCAGGGAAGGAGCCAGCCCTGTGTGGCTCACCAGTTCTCTGTGGAGCAACGGGAACCGGACCACAGCTTGGGCACCTCAGCAGGCGGAGGTCCCTGCTCCTCTGAAAGGAGCATCAGATGGAGTATTAAAGAAGGGTGTGTTCTCGCAGCTGCCCAGCACTATCAACACTAACCAGCAGGATGATCTGGATTTCTGCTGCCCCGTGCCAGATGGCAGCGTTTTGATGCTCCAGTCTTCATTGCAGGTCTGTGCTCTGTGGTTATGGCAAGATTTCACCCTGAAATAGCTGCTTGGTTTTTGAAATTCAGGCTTGGCCCACTTATTTGGATATTTCAAGCTGCAATTTTCAGTTGAACCCATAAGCAGCAACCAGTTTTAAGAAATGAAGGAAGACTTTCCCAGGTATTTAAAAGCTGGGCAGAATGATGCAGTGTTTGCAGGCAGCTTGCTCCGTGCTGAATGAAACCCAGAGATCTGTTCCTGCAGGGTTTACACATTGCAATGTACATCTGTAAATATGTATAGGGTGAGAATATACTTTGAATGCTTATGCCCCACATAAACCAAAATGTCTCGTGTAATATCATGACAAATACACTGGAGTCTTCAATAATAGTGAATGATTTGGGTTTTAATTTACAACTTAGTGTTGCAGAGAACTTGGTCTCTTAAAGAAAGTTTGTGGTCTTAAGATCAAAGCCCAAACGTATTTTTAAAGTTTGTATTTTGGACCCTTCCTGTTCTAAAGATAAGCAGTGTTTCATTAAAAGGCAAATATTTCCATGAATACAGAATATGTAAATACATGAGGTTTGATTATGTCTTATGCTGAGGGTTATATCCAGTCTTGAAAGGTGTTGGGACAGAGAGGAGAATTGCCAGGTATAAATAATGGCATATAACAGCAAAGCAGTAGTCTAACATAAGAGCAGGCAGTGTCTGGGGGTTTTGCTGAGCAAATACATCCCTGGTTTATATGGAATACACTCCTTGCTGCAGGGACATGGTTAGCGGAGTTTCAGTGGTCTTCTAGTGTTGCAGAGGGTTGGACTGGAGGTTCTTTTTGTTTCTAAGTGGGACAGTTTATTTTTCTATAAATTCACTTCTTCCTTTGTCAGTGGCCTTGGTGTATTGGGGAGACCTGCTCCAACATCATGAAGCAGCAAAGTCCGACAACAGCAGAAACAGGGCCCGTTGAAAGTCTTGAATGCTGAAAGTGATGAAGAAAACCAACACACAGATCCTCTTCAAAAGACAGGGGTTCCTTTCGTGTTGCAGAAAGTGAGAACACTTACAGGGAGCAAATGATCCGTAGTGATGCTTGCTTGCTATACAAAATACTTTCAATGCATGTCTCTCCACTGATTCAGCCACTGTTTTCAGGATGTTTTGTGACACCACAAAGCAGCTGTTCTTTACTGTTCTGACTAAGACATTTATATTCAACCCTGACATTTTAATCTAATAAAAAAAAAAGCGGCTTTTACCTCCTTGCAGTATAAACAGAGAACCTCTATATAATGGGCATCTGTGGAATATGGAATTAATCCCACTAGTGCGGAAAAACCTTCATAACTCTCTTGCGGCTTCATCACTCTTTGAGTTATGAGGTCTTCCTCTCACTTGTGGGATAAAGTCCAAATCCCACAGAAGCTTATTATGTGTCCACTGTTTATTAAGACTTCATCATTTAAAACAAAACACTTAAGAAAGACACCGGGAAACATTTAAAATCAAAGAGGTTTCAGTCTGAGGAATATTTGTTGTATTTGAAGGTTTTTCAAAGCAGAGAAGAAAAAGTTCATTTTAGTCCTGATAACCACTGAACTTGCTGCTTCTGCTTATTTTTCTTTTTTTTCCTTTTCATGGAGAGATGCTGAATGTTTTTCCTTTCTTTCCTACATTATTTTATAAATCTTTTACTATCCTTGTGAAGACTTCGCTTACTTTTCTCTGCTTGTAGCCCAATGGCTAGAGCCATTAACCACGAGTGAGAGCCCTTGTTCACTGGCTTATGGATACAAGTGTATGTACTTGCTGTACTTTGACTTGCAGAAGTCCTTTAAATGTCACTCACTGTTTTGCAGAAGTGTAACATAACACAAATGCACTAGCTAAAGCTCAAACCTAGTAGTTTAGCAGTGCTCATGTTTTGTACCAAGGTTGTTCTGGAGCTACGAAGGTTGGGCAGAAGGCAGGGAAACCTGAGCTTGATTTAAAACTCTGTCATGTGCTCTGTCTGGGCACATTTAAATCTATTTGACTTCCCTTGCCTTAGTTTCCACAGACAGACTGTTCGAATGCTGATTCTTTTTTTCACTTCTATTTCTTTATGGTCTCTCTGCATCTCAAATAAAGTAGAAGGTAATGTCCACCAAATCATCTGATGTAATGCAAATGGATGTAGTCATATTAGCCGTGCTGGATGGGAGTCAATTTAATTACTTCATTTTAGTAATTTTTGATATAGGTTTAAGCAAGAAACTTTACAGTCACTATTTTACAAAGTAAGCATGAGACCAGATTAAAAAATATCCTTTAATTACCTTGATGTTTTTTGAATCATGCAGATGCTATTACTGTTATTGATACACTAAAAATATTTTTAAGTTTGCTGTTCCTGGATTTGTAGCACTTTTCTCCATTTCTTCCTGTTAGAAAGGAATAACTGTTATCACCTCTATAATTCTGCCCTTCGCTCCTACATAAGTAACTAATTCTCCAAGCAGTTGTGAGAAATAAGGAACTCAGTCTTACAGCTGGGGAAAATGAGGCAGAGGGGGTTTAATTTACTATTCCAGTGTCATTCTGTACATCAGTGGCAGAACTGGGATGAGAAGCCAGAAGTTGCTGGCTGCCAGCCCTGAGCTTATGGCATGGCTCCTATGGTAAAGTTAGTCAGCAGTGTGTACTGAAATAGGCGTATACTTTTTCATCATCTTGCAGAGAAGTAATGGTGAGGTGAGAATACTGAAACATTTGTATGGTACGTGTGGAGCACATCTGGCATCAGCACCTTTCTGAACCTTGTCAGACACCTGGGGCTGCAAGCACTGTGCTCCCTTTCTGCTGAGGTTAGATGAAAAGCACAGCGCGGTTAAAAGGTGTGTGCCTGGAAGACTGATGGTGTTGGACTTGTTTACCCCTTAAAAAGAAATGTGAAGGTAAGAGAGCAGACTGCCTCTGGGGAGTGGGGAACAGAAGAGGGTCACTCTACCTGTTGGAAGATTGTGGGCGTGATGTATCATTCTTTAGGTCTGGAAAAAAATCAGAAAAATTTAGATGAATTTCAAGGGAGCAGCCAAATCTTGGGTGCATACTTGAACTCTGAATATCTTCACTTGTTCATATGTTCTTCCAGTTAATCACTTTTCTTTCCTTACCCCTGATAGAGAAAACATGATCTGAATTTAAGGCAGCCAGGGGAATAAAGAACAAACAGACATAGCTGCTGGCTGTTTCTACAAAAGCTAAGGGCTACTCCTAGTCTCCAGCAAGAACTCAGGATGGGCCTCCTTTTATGAGAATCGGTGAGATTTACAGCAAAAAAGTATGGCCAGTCAGAGTGCTTCTACTTGATGACAGATCTTTCTGCTCAGCCTTTGTTGCTGAGTGGAAGTGAATTAGCACAAAATGACCCTTTTATTCTGCCATAGCATGGATTTACATTCAGAGGGGCAGGTCCTCAGTGGGGGTAAATTGTCTTAACTCTTTCAAAGGACTTGAGTTCAGGCCGTTTGAGGTTCGATCCTGGCAAAAGGTGAGCACACTTCTTCTGGGAAAGCCACTGTCACCATTTGGCCCTGTAGTCTTTAGCTTTCTTCTGTTGTATTGCTCAGCTTTTTGATGACAGTAAAAGGAGTTTCAACCCATTGTAATGGATGCTGCTGTAGCCTAAATGTAATAATGTTTTGGATGTAATTATTTTCGGGTGTGAAAATTTTTGGGTCATGATGAGAAGTAGCTGAGATGATAAAATTAATCTCTTGTATTTTGGAATTACTTTGCCACCTCCAGCAAATTCAGATTTTTTTTATTATTTTGGAGAATTTCTTATATATACATTCATTTTAAAAGAAATCTAGTACAATTCTGATGACAGTGGTCTATTTGTTCCTCTGCTGCATGCATAAACATGTAATAATAATAAACATAAATCGTACATAAATTCAGTTTTCAAATGAAAAGAACAGAAAAGGCAAGCAAAGCATGGGCTGCAGAAGCAACAGGAAGTGAAAAGGTGGCAAGAGTGAAACAAGAATGTAAATCACGTTTTTTATGAGTGGCCACCCAGACTACCGAGTGCAGAAGCAGACCGGGTTGTTGTGAGAAATAACAATGAAGAGTGCACATGTAATAATACGAGGTGCCTAAGAGAGGTGTAGGGCCGGGGCAGTGGTGGGGAAGGGTATCCTAGAGCAGGGCTTGGAGCAGGCTCATTGCTTACACTGCCTCCCGCTTCCTTTTCGGTCCCTCTGCCCCCCCTTTTCTTTTTTCTTAAACAGGGTTGGTTTTGCTAGGGATGGTCCAAAAAAGCACCCTCTTGAACAATAAACACAAATGCCTGTGGTGGTCCTGTCAGCTTTGGATCTTTGTGAAATAACCAGTGATCCTCAACACTTTCTGGAATTGATTTCACAGGCTTTCCCCCTACCTCCTCACTGACAGCCTGGAGAAAAAAACTCCCCTACCACCATCAGTGAATGCTATTCATTTTCCCATTATTGTAAATTCTTACATGCAAAGAGTCCTAAAGAGCTATCCCTTTGAAGCAAAGGTGATTTTGCTACTGAAGGAGTAACAAATCAACCACTATGCTCACAAACTCTTACATTTTGAAAAGAACACTTCCAAATGATTAAGTAGTTATGCATGGCAAGGACTTGAAACTTTGATGATTTATTCAGACTCCACAGCCTATAGTAAAATATAAATTTTTGTTAACAGTGGCATAAATGTAACATTCTCTCCTCCTCCTCCCTCCTCCCTTTTTTCCTAAGTGTAGGACTTCCAAGATTTTTGGAAGAAAAAAAGCATCTGTTTTTCTGTATGTTTGCTTTTTTTATAGACTTCATAAATCCAGCAGGCTTCTATTTGGACCACTAGGCCCTTTCAATAGAAGCATGTTTTCACTGGGATTTCCACATTCATAATTATTCCTCTCGTTTCTCTGCTGTGAGAAGACAAGCTGCTATTTCATTGCTTTGGGGAAGTTAATAATATGGTAGGCAAAACATCAGGAAAAATTATAATGAATGAACCTATACAAATTGTAGGGAAACACATGCTGCTGTTATAAAATGTTCCCATCATAAATCCCGGCAAATCACTCTGTGCACAAGTGAATAACTTTTTAACACATAAACACTCAATTAATTAAAGGTAATATACTATATACACTCAAACTGGTGTGACACAGAAAAGACAGATTCAAATAATGGCATTCAAGATCGTGGGCCCAGTCATGTCTGCCACAGTCCTCCTGAGAGACTGGGGAATAATAACACTCCAAAGTAACTCTCTTCTATACCTGAAGTGAAAATGAAGTTCTCAGCCTCAGCCTTGCAATACTATATTATTTCATTCACTTAAGACATAAGTAGGAAACTCCCTACTTTTTTTCTCACCTTATTTCATACACATAGCAAATGTTTCCTCAGTTTCATGTAGGTCACTTTCCCTCCTCCTCCTCCTCCTCCTCCTCCTCCTCCCTACTATTTCTTAGTTATTGTTTTTTTTCCATCTCACCCAGGATTCTTGGAAGATTATTTCTTTTAATAATTGCATTACTTGCAAGACCGGTTAATTTATTGACATTGCCTTTTCCATCAGTGACTGTGGTTCAGCTGCACTAAAATATATCCGTTCATTTTGAGAGCCATGTTGGTTAGAATTTGCTGGGACTATTTTAAAAATACTCTTTAAATAAATTTCTCTCTCTCTAAGAAAAAAAGAAGAGAGAGGGAAAACAAACTTTGAAATGTTTTCAGTTTTGATTATGTTTGTGTCAAGATCAGACAGAGACTCACCAGCTGTAGAAAAATAAGCAACTTGTATTCACATAGGAAGGCACAAAGCAAGGTTCAGTTCCCTGATGCAGGGGTTATTTAGTTTTCTTTTAAGTGGAAATAGCTCCAGCACAGTCACTGAGAGCAAGCCACCAAAAACTAGCTAGAAGTAGTGACTTGAATGCCAGACTTTTACATTCAAGAGTACTTATGTTCACATACCTTCCTGAAGTTAAATGATACTGCTATATGATTGGACAGGTCTTTTTATGTTTTCGCAGGAAAAAATAAATGATAATCACATTTTTGTACAGTATTTTTAAGATAGAATGGGAATATTTTTTAATTCTTCAAAGGTTTCTGAGGTCAAGTAACATTTTCCATTCAGGTTTAAACTGCATACTGTACTATGACCAGTTCCTCTGCATATTGCATGTGATAGAGGTTATGTATTGATTGTGTAATTTGCGTGAATGAAAATTAACATTTTTACTGTTACTGTCCACTGCTCTTTTTTGCATAACTCAAGTAGTTATATGTTGATCCACTTTCATATCACTTTTATGATTAATAGGTCTAATAAGAACTAAAGTTTCCACAAGATGCGAAAATACAGAGAGACTACTAGACAAAAGAAATAAAAAAGAATAATGAAGTCTAAGGCTATTCTCCCCCTCCCCAAGGTAACAGAGAGTAACAGCTGATGTGATAACTGGGACTATTTTAGATATGTGCTGTGTGATCACCCATTTGGAACTGATTTATCACACCTAACCCTCTGCCTGAGCGCTGAACCAGGATGAGTATATCGCTTCCAATACCACAATCAGTAAAGCATCACATGAAAGGTGCGTGTTTTCTCTTGCCAGCTATTGGCAGATTTTTTTCTTTTTATCTTCTAAGTCCTAGATTTTCCTCAGTCAGTACACTCATTTGAGGCTGACTATATTTTATGGAAACTTGCTGTCCTTTCTACATCTTTCCCGGTAACAAGATCTGTAAAGGTGAGAGGATTCCTTAAGTAAGCAGAGGACAATTTCAGAAAGTGGCAGTCACAGACTGGATTTGGAAACCCTTTGGTGAGGCCACTCAAGTTGAATAAACCAGTGGGACAGGCTGGAAAATGAGGCGCAGCCATACAAACCTCTGTCCTTTCCTATCGCAGCATCTCTGATGGTAGCCCCCTCAAAATGCCTTCCATGAGCACTTCTGTCTCGCCCAGGGCACATTAATAACTCCTGTCACCATGGGGGAGTCCTATGGGCCAAACCCCACACACGGTCACAGGGAACCAAAGAGGAATCCTCGGTCATCCTAGGAGAGGGGTGTGGGTTGTCGCACCACCTAACAATAATTAATTGCCTTGATAGGCCTCACTCAGTATTCTCTTTTTAATCTAAGTGTGCCCAGGTTAGTTTGTGAGCCATCTGGATTGATACAGACAGGACTTCCTGAAGTGTGTAACGGAAAAACCACAGTACCGAGCACATACCTGTTGGACTCAGCAAGTGCAATTGTAGATTAGGAAATTTCATACAAAATTACTGGCAGAGATGTTTCAGAGCCTAAAAATGAACCCTCATGCTTGGCCACAGCTACTTTAAATGATTCATAAGTATTTAGGCCATTTAAAGGCTTGTTGGTTGCTATAAAACTTTATCCTGTTAAACCTTATCCTTCACTTACGACATTTGAAGTCTACTTCTAGAATTTATATCTTCCATTACCCTGCCCTTATTCATCATATTTCGTAATTACTCTCTCAAGACCATCTATTTTTAGCTGTGGAAGTTATCTTATATAGGCATGTTACTGTATGATGGCTACTTTCATGCCAAATTTAACACTTCAGTCCCCAAAGAATCCTTTAAATCAAAAGCATGTTGATGCTGACAGTAGCCGCTAGCAAATCCATAGGGGAAGAAGTGAATACGAATTGATCGAGTCTAGATCCTGCCAGCTGGTGATTACCCAAGGAACAGATCCTCTGGGAGGTTGTCTTAGTCCCTTATCTCCTTTTTAATCTTAGGCCTTCATAGTGCCCTGTGTGCAAAACTTCCACTGTTTAGTACTTTGCTATGCGAAACTTGATACCTCATGCGTTGCTGGTGATGCTCTACTTTGTGTGTTGCAATACTCGTTGTAGTGTTGATCTATTTTGTTCTTATCTCACAAAAAATGGCTGGACAGTTGTTGTTAAAACTACGGAAAAATTCAGGCACAAAACAAGCCTGGGAAATTCATGTTGTAATAAGTAGCTTCTAGAATTGCATAAACAAGTAAAACCAGGAGATCAAAATGGAAATCACTCCGTAGTGTTTACTTTAATGCTTATTAGCAATGTCATACATTTGAAGGAATAATAGCTGACAAAAACAGGACAGAAGGAGAATTAGAACAGGGAATATACTTTTTGGTGAAAGCCAAAAGAATCTTGAAATCATAGACTACATTTTTACATTTTTCCTTTTTAATGTCATTAATAATATACTGTTAATTATAAAAAGCCTGTTTTAGATTTTTCTTTTTTGAAGAAAGTGTCCAAATTAGTAAAATTTTTGCTTTGGTTATAACCTGCGCTGGTAGAACTTGAATTCTGCCATTTGAAACGTAGAAACCAGCTGCCTTTTGAACAGCATTAAACAGCATTATGCAGCCATTCAAGATGGAAAGAGAAAATGCTATGTCGGAAGCCAGTAAAACGTAATTCCCTGAAATGAAATAGCTGGGAGAACTTTAGGTAGGTGGTATGTGATCACACGTTTGGAATTTATTTAAGCTTTCTGTCTGACCGCCAGGCCGGAATACATATGCTGCCTCCAGAACCCGAGCTGCCTTGTTCAAGGCTGGAGTGGAGCATCTCGTCGTGGTGTGTAGGTAAACCTGCACGTGCAGTGAGGGCTTTGGGTAACTGCTGAAGAGAGAGACTCTACCTACAACAGAGAGAGGTTTTATACATAATATGTGCATGTGCACACACAGAGACAATAGCAGTGATATTGCTATAGAACAGCAGGAGGAAAAAAAAGGAAAATAAGCCACTCAAACAGGAATAAATGTGCGGGGAGTCGTCCAGACACATGCATTCATTAAACTGAGAAACAGCCCTCTGGTCCTCTCCTCGGAAAAACTCCTAATGAGGAGATGATTTGCTATGGATTTGTGAGGTAAAAGCTTCAACGGAAAATAAAATCTGGCTTCTGCTGTCTGGGCTGCGGCTCCTTCCACTTATCCGCTGGCATGACCTCAGTGGGAGCGGAGCTGAAAGTCTTCCTGGGTCGATGCAATGCACCGCTGCTGCTTACTTGCCGCCTTCCCTCCCGTCCTCAGAGATTACCTGCTCCTCCACCCAACCCCAGGCAATAACTCCTGCAGGGATGACGCATCTAGGCGGTCCCTGATGCCAAGGACCAGGCATTGGAAACTCAGCCTTCCCGGACAGGATCTTAGTGTTGTCCTTCCTCCTTACAGAAGATCAGGCTGAACTGGAGGCTGACAGTGTCCAGAGCTAGAATAAAACATTTTAGCAATAAAATCTTCCATCAGAACATATATAAATACCATTCAAAATCCCTCCTCTGGGCACAGTAACAGATTCATCTACCCCAGATGAGCGGACGGCGAAGTATTTCCTCCTTCTGCACTCCAAGTCTCCACGGTGAGCTCAGATACCAGACTGATGGACAGTGTCTCAGTGCTTTTGACGCTGTCCTCTCCTAATTGTTCAATAAATTTTCAGAGTGCAGAGTAACAACTAAGGTATTGCATTTGCCCGTATGATGACAAAATGTATATTATAAGGAAGGAAGTGCGACTTGTTATTTCCAAACAAAAGTAGTGTGGTAACGAGAATAGAGCACATCAGAGACTAACAGTTCTGTTGGAAGCAGGTTTCATTCTTGTTGTTAATAACTTTTGTAATGATTTGAACTGCTTTCTTTTTACAGTCTTCCAGCTGCTCCCAAAGGAAACTTTTTCCTTATTTAGTGCCTCCAAAGTTCCTTGAAATGCTTGGATGAATGTCCTATGTAAGAGCCAAAGATTATTTTATTCATTGAACTTCAGAACATTGAAAATGTCCTGTCTGGTTAAGTAGTGGCTTGATTTTGGGTCATCGTGAAGCAATTTTTATGTAGTTTGGGGAGCAGGGCTGTTTGGATTGGGTCTTGTGTTCAGTATGCTGCAGAGTATTACGGAAATATTGAAACTGATACATTATTATGTCACAGAAAAGGTGCGTGTACATAAGCAAATGCCAGTTACACCTCTATTAACGAAATTAAACAGAGCCAAGAAACTTTCTGGATACTGGACCTTAGACATTTGCACTGCTAAATTGCTAGAACAGTCCCTGGATGGTTTTGGCCCTGGTCAGCAAGTACTTTCCTAAGCAGTTCCTGGGTTCGACCTGGAATTTAGCAAAGGTCCAGGGCAGTTTGCATTTGGTCACTTCTTTTTCAAAGGCTGGGAAGTTCAGCAGTATGGACTCAGAAAAGCTACATGCATGTTTGATATACTGGTGTAAACATAATACCTGTAAAACTGTGCATATTTCTTCAATGCTCTTTGCAGATCAAACCTTGGAAACAAATATTACAGTTTTTACACTCTTTGATGAGACAGTCAGCAACTGCCTTTACATCACTGCAGTTACCTGGAATATGGTTGAGAAATAGAATATGTCTGTCCTTACTTCAGTGTTTATCGAACAAGTGTTGATGGTGTACGTGTGTGTTTGAAACAAAGACTATCCCAAGTTCTGAGGTGAAAACATTGTACTGGTTCTTGCACATACAGTAAGTAAATTAGTAAATATATAAAAGATATTGACACCTACTAACGTTTGGTTTATGAAAGTGTTCCAAGATGAACTCTGTTTTTCCCATCAGACTGTAACCACCACCATTTTTTAATAGGAAATTTTGATTGTCGACACATAACTGTCTTTGTAGTCAATGAGTCTTATTTGATCCTGTTAAAGCCAAGACAGCAGAAGCAAAAGCAATGTCACTGTAGTTTATACAAGCTCTGTAAAGGAGATAAACATGTCTAGCTGCTTTACAGTGAATCATCTCATAGCTGAATTCAAGTACAGGAAGAATATTTTTAAGCCAAACTGAGTATGTCCCTGAGTATGCAATTACATTTCCACTCTCACGTGTGTGCCTGTCCAGTACATACAGAGATCATGGAGCACCCATTTCCACAGAGAAATTAGATGATCTCCTATCACAGCCTTACCTTTTGTAGAGAGAAGAGTAAGATGAGCTAAGAACATGGAAAATGATCATCGTAGATTAGTTTTCACATAAATAGAAAGTGGTGGAAAGCGAGGTAAGAAAGACCCTTTTCTGAGCAAAATGTAAGATCCTTCTTAACATAACCTTAGCTTTGATTTTCTCATCTGAATTTCTGTTCCTCTTATACTCATGTAGTTATAATAACATTTTCTGAAGATGCTTTAGCCATAGTTCTAGACAAATTCAGTTTTTGCTTGTTGAGCTAATAAGAATGTACTTAGAATCAACTTAGAGAGAATGCACTGATAAAAAAGAGGATTCCGCTAAATCTGTGATTGTGTTAAATTTACAGTTTTTCATATTTCAGAAACAGACATGATATTGAGGACCAAGTTCAGTGAAGGTTCTGCAGATAGTGCTAGAGGCAACTAGATCTTTGCTCCTGCCTATCAAAAAGTTAGATTAGTTTTTCAAAAGATCAAAAAATTTTGAAGCAGAAAGCAGGGTGGGTGCGGGGGGTGCAGATTTAAACTATATTAAAATGTTTCTCTACAAATGCTAACATTTAGATGCCAGTATTTTTTCAGGGAAGTAAATACTTTGAGGAAAAAAAGGATGAAAATCCCTTTTTCTCTAACAAAATAAGGTTTCATCATGAGTTAAAACTTCTAGTCATGTTTTACTTGTCATCCAATATTGCAGATTGGTGGTTATAATAATAATTAAATACATTATTGATTCACATCTAATCTCTATGAAATCTAGCGATGGTGACGGTGAGGATCCTTTTGAACAAAGGAAAACAAACAAGACCCACGTAGATACTTGGGGTGAAATCCGGGCCTCGTGGAAGTAAATAGTAAAACTCCCGTTGACTCCAACGGGGTCAGGATCTCTTCCCCTTTCCCTCCACCCGCAGTGTGTAACCACAGCTGTGCTTTTGCTAAGCAGCATGCAAGAACAACTTATGAATCACATCTGGTGACCCTGTTTGGCATCCCAGCAGAGAAAACATCAGGAATATTAACCCCTTTGTTACATAAATTAAAACAAAGAGACTTTTGGACCCCTTGGACAATGCAAAAACTATGGGAAAGAAAATAAAAAGAGAATAAAAATATTTTAGGGGAACTCAGAATCAGGGCCACAGTGAGGGAGAAAAGCTGCTGAGGCTTTGTAATTACAAAATTTAAGAATAAACACATTTTTCTTTCTCTTTTAGGTTCAACTGCCAAAATAACTTGATAAATTTCTTTGGTTTGTTTCCACTTGTTCTCACTGATGCAAGCTGGCAATAGCCTTTGTAGAAATTCAGGCTCTCTTGAGTCAGTGTCTTGATCTTCAGTCAAAACCTCTTCGTTTTCCAAGAACCTCTTAATTTTCCATTTCCTCCTTGGCAAAGCTTAAAACTGTATCCAAAAGCTGTATTAGCATTTTTTCACCTGAGACATTGGAATTTCTACCATCACTGGGCTTATTTCCCTTTTCTGTCTTTGGAAGCTATCTTGTAAAAATCATAAGTTAATATCCAACCCTCTGCTTTTTTTTTTTTTTTTCTTTTTCTTTTGGGGGGTGTGTGTATGTTTTAGTCTGGGGAGGAATTTCACAGTCTGAAGTTTAAATCATAGCTATCTATGTGCTGGGCTGAATGAGCCTTTTGGATATACACATTCCCAAAACAAGGCATTTGTTATCAGAATCTAGAATGCAGCGCTGTACTTTGTGTCTTTATGGCTACTGTTATATGCCTAGTCAGGGAGAAATTCCTGCATTTTAATCTCACTATGAGGCCTTAGGCTAGTTATTTAACATATATGACTTGTTATGTACGGAGAATTTTAGAGAAACCAGAAAAATGGACTACACAAAGCATTGTAGACCATTACATATAAGCATATAAGTCGGCCTGGTTCTCCTGACATTAGAGCCATTGCCTTCACATTGCCCTTGTTTCTTCAATTTAAACAGATTCTGCCAGGCTGTAGAATATGTTGATTATAGCTGAGGGATGAAACATCCTGATTTAGCACATCTGCTGGGCCATGTGAAGTCACAGAGCTGAATTCTACAGGAAAGTCACCATCCACCAGAACTGATGGAGCCCTGTAAATTATGGATGATGGCATATCAGCACATTGGACTTGTCTGGTTGAAGTCTAGCTCCTCTAAGCATTTGATCTTTCAGCCACCTCTTTTGAAAATGATATCTTTGCTGTTGTTTGTGAGCATCTGGGCGCTCCCTCGTGGGACCAGGGCCAGACTCTCAAAGATACGCAAGTGTCTAATCCCCCTGAAGCCAGGTGCTTCAGAACAGTACTTCAGTACAGAAATATTTCAGTACAGAAATAATTCTAAACAATTTAATCTCTGTAAGTCCAGGAAAGTAATTAAAAATGTAATTACAGTTATGTTCCAAGTGTACAGTAAAAAACTAATAGTTTTTTTTTTTCTTGTTAACACATTAATGTGAGAAAAAGTTAGGAAAAGTTTAATTTAAAATAGAATACTATTTTAAAAAGACTATCTGGAAAGCTTAGTAGAAGATGTCTGTATTTTGAACACCTGTGAATGACTTTTCTTTTCATATTAGTATGACAAGGACTTACAGAGTACTAGGATACCTGTCAACTGTAGGGAGCACTATGCCTTACAATGATAAGGAAAAAACACTGTACCATAATAACGCAGAGGAATTCAGTGAATACAGAAGTCAATGCAGGGAGAATAAATAGAATAGACGTGGCAAAATATTTCTGTTTATAAGAATACTAGTGCATCTTGTCAGTTATTAACCATCAAATCATTAAAATAACACTCAGCAATGCTCTTTGAGAACTTCACACCAACATTACATTTTTTTCCAACATTTTCAAACCTTTTGCCCTGCAGAGACTTTTGATATTGGAACTCAATTTGGTATGAAAGCACGTGCTACAGTTTTAATAACCTATGACAGAATTTCCTATCGTGCAAAATTGTACTATTAATATTGAAGTGTGAAGTGTCAGCAGGCAAAAATAGGGCAACCAAGACTAATAAATGGTCGTAATGGGGCATTTCAACTATCTGCATAGAAATTCATCCTTTCCAATGGGTGATTTAGAGAAAGAACTTCTTGACCTCTCAGGCTATATTTTTTATAGCAGTCAGTTCTACAGCACACATGAGGGAAAGTTACTCTGTCCTATGCAATATACAAGTGTTGGTTCAAGAAGTAACTATCGCTGAGCCACTAATTAGTGGTGACCACAGCATAATTAAGTTCAACATTCTCAGGGGAGTGATTGAACCAAATGAGGGACTGTGACACTAAACTTTTGATAATGAAATTTTTTTCAAGGGGCAAGTTAGTTAAAAAACCCTAAAGTCAAAAGTGAGGAAATTAAAATCCTTACACTCAGCATGGAGGCTTCTTAGGCATCCCAGGAGTCACAGAGGAATGAATGCACCTTAACAAAAAAGAAAATAAAAAGCTAATTAAAAGCTAGTATAGTTAGATTGCAAGGTTCAAGATGTTATTTAAGACAAAATGGTAGCCTTCAGAAAATAGTAATCTAGTCCAAGGAAAGGAGCAGATATTATGGAATATGAGATTTATAGAGGTAAATGGCAAGGTATAAGGTGAGGGGTCATCATAAATACAACCAAAAAACCTAACAATATATTTGTATGTGTCTCAGTTGGGAACAGTGTGAGAAAATTGGATGATTAATTTATTGTTCTTGAGAACTTATGGTTAATATAGATATTAGAGAAAAATTTAAAACAGTGTTTGTATTAATTAGGGCTCTTTTCAATGAGGCTGAGGTGTCTGTAAAAAAAATTTAATCAAAAGAATTCACTGTCAATACAATAAACCGATAAACAGGAAAGCACCAGTTCACAAGGACTTCCAAGATCTCAAACAGAAAAAAGAGGTAGCCGAACTGTTAGTAAGAAAGTACAATTTCATGTGAACTGTGATTCTAAGCTGAAATACGGAACAGCAGCAAATGTTTAAAAAGCACGTGAGTCATCCTGTGAATTACAGGTGACTGCAAGCAGAATAATACATTAGAATAATCAGTAGGAAAAATAATAAAAGAAAGTTGCTTTCCTAACTTTTTCCTAAATTTTTTGCTTTCCTTGAAGCTGAAACAAACCCCTCATGAGAGGCTGCTGGAGAAACAAAGAAGCCCCTGGCTAAGGACTGGCATGGTCTGGACAGGAGAAGAAATGGAGCAGAAAGCGGCAAAGAGGCAGGAGCTGCTGCCTGGTGGTGGATGAAGAACAGCTCTAACTGCATCAGGCTGAAGGGCTGCCCTTTCCCCTCAACCCGGCGAAGTCGGTGAGTGATTTAGCATTGACTTGAATGCAGCAGGATCTTACCTGCAGGCTCTGGTTTTGGCTCCAAACCCAGGCATTACACTGGTCACATTTGCTAACCTTGTGATAGCATTCACCATATAAACAGGACTATCTGTGTCTGACACAGACACCTCCTCTAATTATACCTGACGCTCCTTATGCATAAGCTGAAACAAAACCTCAGTGGCGTCACGGTATTTTTTCATGTTATTTTGCTCCAAGGCCTCGGTTACATTATGCAAATACTGTTCCTGTTTCTAAACAAACATAGTCCTGCCCCTCAGTCAGACTTCTGCTCTGCAGTAGCCTGACCTGTTTCAACAGAACTGATACTGGGCTCTGAGTTAAAGGCTTGGATGTGACTTACACCAAGGCCTCATTAAACAAGTCTGGTAATGAACATTAATTGAAGAGTGTCTGCTGGAAGGATATAATCAAGTTCCAGTGTGAACAAACATCAAGCCCTGTATCTTATACACTGATTTCTGAGATATCTAATCTAGAAGAATGAGTCTTGTTTCATCCTCCCTTCTGAAGGATACAGGTTCATGATAAACTTTGAGTGACAATCTGACTTTACAGAGAGAGGAACAAAAACCAGAGAGAAAGCACATGGCCATTTTAAACTACTTATGCATTTCTAGAATAATTTTCCTGAAAAATATAATGTCCTAAAGGAAACATGCACTCTGTGGTGTTGATGGAAAGGGCTTACTCGCACTCAGTTTGTGTAACTTGCATAACTCATAGCTTTGCTTTTCATGAATAATGCTGTCACTCCAAAGTCATGTCAACAATAATGCTTTTACACAATCCATAACGTTGAGTGTTTTGCGTGTACATACATGCAGTACTTGGAGCTCTTATCCAGATAATAAACCATCAGACTAGAGACTAAATTCCATTTATCTTGCACCTTGACATCCTCCCATGCACTAATCCATATCCACTAGGACCATTTTTAACAATCTGACCCTCCCAGCAATTAAAAACAGCTGCCTTTTTTTTAAAACAAACCTGCCAGGAAAATATTTCTTGCTTTCCTCACAAACGTGGAATTCTGAGCCACCCTCCCACCCCCAAATTACGTTGGACTGATTCCCAGGCCATGTAATGTTCAGTCCTGGGCTAATGACTGGTTTAAATTTCAATAACCCACAGTTCGTTAGGACCAGAAATAGATTATACCACGGCAGAGATGGGATTCCCCCTTTTCCAACAGGATATGGCCTTTTTTTCTTCTGCTAGATTTGGTAGAATATAAAATACCAGAGTTTAAAAGTCACAGCTATGTAGGTGATGGTTAATGTTTTAAAATACTTTGTATTGGGCTGCTGCCTACAGCTGCGACTGCAACTAAGGCCCCAGTGAAAAGCTGTTGCAGAAACGCACGGTCACAGACAGCCCCCACCGTGGGCACCGTACATTCAAAAGAGGGAAGAAGGAGAAGGGAGGACGAGTTGGTGAAATGAGTTAACTGTAGTCCTGCAAGAAGTTAGTGCCAAGCTGCGCTTAAACAGCAAGTCCCAGCTCCGGATCTACTGTCCCAGCCTTGTGAAAGCACCAACTCCCCAACTGAAAGTAATATAACTTTTCATTTTCGAGTTGAAGCTGGGGCATGCGAATTTGTGGTCTTTAGGCAATATGGCTTTATAGGCACTGAGAAAAGTGACTCCAGCAAAGAGCTTAAAAATCCTGCAGCATGTGTAAACTAGCTTATTTGTGTCATGATGTAAAACACCTGCTGATGTAAAATGGCCTGAAGATTTTATTGCTGCTCCATGGTCAGCTTAACTCATGAAATCAGACACACATGACTCGTGCTCATCTTATGCTCACCAGTACCCAACATTCATTTATCTGCTCTGCTAACGTATGCAAAACCTCTCTATTGAAACGATGTGAGTGCTGATATGTTTTTACACTTAAATGTCACAGTGTGCCCGTCACCAGTATTGAACTAGTGCCTCCTACTGAAATGTGCCTGCCTTTGATTTAAATCATTCTTATACCAAATGATATGTCTACACTGTAGGTGCAACTTAGTTCAGAGGGCAGCAGCAGAACATCTCCCATGACAAGAAAGAGGAGTAAAATAATTGTTTAACCACTGTTAGTTGAGGAAAAACTAACAAACCACGTTCTTCAGTAAAGTACGGGTGTTTTCCTCATAAAAGCAAGGGAGACAACAGTTTGTCTGGCCTATGAGGGGATCCTCTATGTATGATAGATGTGAACGGTGCTGAAAGGAAGGCCTCCTGCTCTCCACCCTTTCACTGCTTTGGAAGGATAGATCTGAATGAATCTTCGCTGTGTTCACCTCTGGCCATGGTGTTCCACTCATAACACACACAGCTACAGCATCTTAAAAAACACAGGGAGTTGACAGCATCTCTGCAAAGGTTGCAGTAAGTTCAAAATAGCGCAGCGGTGACCTTCAAAACACCTTTTTGTAGAAGTCTTTGGCCTCTGCTTTTGGCATATCCGCTGCATCTCAAGATTTTCCTCGGTAAATGGAAATGAAACCAGCTTCCAAACACTATCAAATAACAGCGAACCGTGCAACTTTGCATGCAGATATTTCTTCTTCATAAAAATAAATGTTTGCACATAGCTGTTTTTTGTTTCATTCTTACATGGCTTTGTTTTCAGCAAATCATTAAAAAAGTGATGACTTACTGCACTGCTTTTTTAAATCTAGTCACAAACCACAATCGCTTACAGGAAATGGAATGTTTACTTGAGTTTATTATACAAGGGTCTGGATATGAGCTGTGGGATTTTTACACCTCATAGCAACGGTATTACAATTTATTTACATCTTCATGTTGGCAGCTGCACAAACTCTTATGAAATAGGACAATCACACCTTAGGGAACAGTAATTATAGGCAAAGGTATAAATAGTATAAAGAAGTGCACGCATTTGGCACTTAAGTCGAAGAGAATAGAAACTATTCTGGCAAATCTTCAAAAACACAGTCTCTTGTTCATTATGAGGGCATGAACTAATTAAACCAAACTTGTCAGAATCAGCTGCATGAATAAATTCTAGTCAACTCTGGCACAGTCATGCTCCAAACCCACGAACAGCAAAGTTGTTTTAGTGATGTCATAATTTGGACATTCGGAGTATGATATCACTTTTGACAGAATTAATGCAGAATTAATACCATATGTATAAGCATTAATAGGTATTGAATTGAACACCCAGTGATAAGTCTGTGTCGGTTTCCAAAGTAACAGTCTGGTTTTTTTTCATAATGCTTACATTAACATAGTATCAGAAGGCAAATTTAAAATACATTTCAACACTTCTATAAGAAAGCATTTAAGTTTTATGTCTCTGCCTCTATTTCAAAAGCTGTTTGCATAAGAAAAGCAATTAAACTTCAGTGCTATATTTTTAATAGTGACAAAATCGGTGTTGTAAGAGAAGAATTTTAAGGCAATTGTAAACTTAAAAGAAATTGTCACCATTTGATAGCTGGAAAGAGAATTCCTCTGAGGATCAGTTTCTCCATTTATAAATCAAGTGGTCTTTTTATACAATGAATCCTGAAGCTAAAAAGTTGTTGTTAGCTTGTTAGTTCCTAGTTACTGTCAGTGACCAGGTGTTACTCTTTCCCAAATGCTTTGGCTGACTCCCATCTCCTTCCTTTCCCAGCCTTGATATATTAAATTCTTTCACTCTTATCCATGGTGGTTATTATGGTCTTCCTCTTCAGTTTTCCTTCCCCTCAGGATATAGTTATATTTTGAGGATTTATGGCTGAATCACAGATTCCACCTTCATCTTCAGATGTAAGGGTGAGTTAAGAGTAGTGAGCAGAGGCTGATGCAGATATGACAAAGTTTGCCGATGGAGCTAAAAGTAAGAAGTGAAAACAAAAGCTGACCTTGTGGTGAGAGAAGCTCTCTCGATACTGAGTAGTATGGTAGTAAACTCAAAGGAAATTCAACACTGACAAATGTGAAGAGTTGCATTTGAGGAAACAGCCTCCATTCTGCATTCATAGTGGATGGATCTGAACTAAGTGTTGAAAAGAAGAAAAGTATTATGGAGTTAAAAAGGTACGAAAAAGTCAGCTCCATATTCAGTAGTAATAGGAAGAGTAAATCAAATATTAGGAATTAGGAATAAAAATGTAGAGAAGCAAAGAGGAACTTGCCTTTTGCCCATGTGCAGCCCTGGTCTCCCCTTCTCAGTGAGGGTGTAGAAGAAATGCTAAAGACAATGGGAGTAACAAGGATGATGAAAAATAAGGAACAGCTTCCATGTGAAGAATAATTAAGTAAACTAGGATCCTTCAGACTAGAAAAGAGGCTACTGAAGGAAATATGGTACAATGATTGCTGACAAAGACAATATCAATTGAGAATATCACCAGAGTGGTCTCACAATACGAGAAACAGACATTACCATATAGTAGTCTCATACGTCCGGTTCAAAACAAATAGGGGAGGAATAATTTAAACTAGATTTTTTGTGTAATTTAACTGTAGAATTCATTGTCGTGGTCTAGGTGTGGCAGAAAACAATGATACAAATTAGTTTGTAATGATATAAATTGGATTTGGGTCTTACCTAGCAAGCCTGTCCATATGGGCAATGCTACTGTGACAGCAAATGGTCCTGTTGATGGTCTCACTTTGTGTGTGTCTATATGTTATTGTTCAGGCTCTTCTGACATGTAAGTACTCCTGACAAGGAAAGGAATTTGAAACCTGTATGCCTCCTATTTATTGGTGTGCTGAACACCTCTTCAATGTGCCTGAGAAAGAACAGGCACGGCTGGGAGCAGGCAGAAGGACAAACTTGGAGTGAAACGGCTTTTTGGTGATTGGGCAATAAGCAGGTTTACCCTGTGCAATGGGTTTGTTCTGTTTAGGCAGTAAGACGGGGATGGATTCAGAGCTGATTTACCGACAGCCAGTCTCTCCTATGTCATCCTGCATCACTAGAAATGCAGCATTTGCCCTTCTAATCACATCCAGAATCACAGCTCAAAGGAAGTCAAATGATGGACTAAAAGCATTTGTTCTCTCTCTCAGCCGAGTGTTTATTACCAGGTGTCCTGTTCAGTGCTAATTTGCTTTATGGAAACATTTGTAGTTGTCCATGGTTTTATAATGGGTACAGTTTGTTCTGGAGAAATACTGGGTTTGGTTTTAAGAAAAGATCATTACAAATGAAGGCAAAATAAGGAGAAGATCTCATTTCTTGCTGATGATTAAAAAGCAAACTGGACTAAAGACTGTTTTCAGCTTTCCTTGATACATCTCCTGATTTTGTTTGACTTCTTTCCAAGTTCTGTAATTTTAAACAAAGAACGAGTAATGATCTCAAAAGTAAACCAGTTTTCACTGCATTTGCACCTGCCTTGGATTCCTCCCTGTTGTTTTCATACCACCCTCCAGGTTTCTGATAAATTCATAATACGTTTCGGGCTACTTTTCATCATATACCCGCAAAAACACAGATCCACATGGGAGGTTTCACTGAATGCATTAAGTATGCAGAATTCCTTTATTGCTTAAGTAAAAAAAGCAGACTATCATTTACAAGGAAATCAGAGCATCAAAGGGAGAAGGAGAAAGATTTAATTATAGAGAAGCTGCACAGTTGTTGCAATAGTGGAAGGATTTTGCTTTAGTTCAATCTTAAAGATTTTAGATGCTGTAATACGCAAGGAACATAGACAAGGACAGTGAGGAACAAGCACGGTTTTTCTATTTCAGCAGCACCAAACCAAACTCATTTCTGTAGTCTGTCAGACAATGATTGGCTCTAAGGAATTTAATTTGAACTATTTTTAAACTACGGTCTGGAGCCCGTGTCTTAATTTATGTACTTTAAAATTGAATGTTAATCACAAAACTTGTGTCTCCTTCCACTTCTAGTGAGATAGATGTGTTTGTTCAAGTATATACTATTCTAAGTGACTTTTTTCCTCATTGCATAATTTTTCTCCCACGCATAAACATCAATATGGCTGCAATTTTCACATTTCTAGTTCCCTCGCTATGGTGGTTTCCACATCAAAATTTTCAGAAGTCCCTTTGTTTTTCTTTTGGGAATATTCCCTATTTGGGAAGGTTTTTGTAAAGAGGAATGTTTTACATTTTACTCTTAAGCTAGCAAAGTCTGGACTTGTTTTGCCTTGGGGAGAGGAATGGGATGGTCAGAGCTATATGTGAAAAAATTGCAAGTATCAGTATCTGTGGGTGAAACATGGCCTCCGTGAAGAAAAAATTCTGTACTCTTTATTGGGTTAAGAATTTCCCCCATTACCAGGAACAGAAAAAAACCAGGAAGGTCTTGAGGAAGCCAGGCCACTGCAGTATGGTTCACAGACTAAAAGCAAGATCTTGCAATGGCTTAATTTCTGTGTTCATCAGCCATGAATCTGTGTGTGAGAGGGAGAGGGGACTGGTTTGAGACATAGCCCTACTGACTAGCATTGTAATGAAATGTAACTGTATATTTCCCCACAGGGTTGGTAACTGAAAGACAGTCCAGTCTGGGATTTTTAAGCATGATATTCAAATATGACTTTCATATTATATTTGCTATGTCTTCCCATTTGTGGCTATAAAGTCCAGACTCATTTTCCACTTGGGTTTTACTTAACAAACTCTTCTTGTGTGTTTCTTACTCTGTTTTTAGATTGTTGGAACTAATTCTTCCCTGAATTTCCACTAATATCAACCTGTCAAAAAAGTATTGTTGGACATGAGGGACCTGGCTGAAATGTCTGGGTTTAAATACGGCTGATTTATTTGCCCTGAGCATTATGATAGTTAAGTGCCCCCCACCCTCTGCAAACACACACACACACACACACATGCTTGCGTGCGCGCGCACACACACACACACACACTCCAACACATGATACCAGACTACTGAATGTGGTTATTAGATGTGGGGTTGTACACTTTCCTGTCCGGCTCACATCAGAACGTTACAATCTTCCAGACGTTCATATACAAAGCAAGGAGGTGGCAGTGACCGTGGGGTTTTATCCTGGTCCCACTGAAGTCTCTTGGAAATTTGCCATAAGCATAATCAGTAGTATTAGACCCCCAGTAAGGAAGGTAGGATCAATGTGAATGCATAATAATGTTATTTATTGTAATTAAAATTCAGACTAGTGTTCAGTGCTTCAGCAACATAAGCAACAGGTAATCCAAGATTTCGCTTTCCCAGGGAAATAAAATATTTTTCCTGGCCTCATATGATTTTCTTGCACACTTTTTACAATGTCTCATGTATTTTAGGAGATTTTTTTAAGAGGCCTGTCTTTTTTATGATCCTTTTGATGTGTTTTGTTTAAAATGTGTACTTTTAATGGGTTTAATATGCCTAGAGAATCTCAAAGGCACCAGTAGGGAAAAAAGTCTAAACAGATAAATAAAGAACACAAATACATCGAGTACATGGTTTTCCTCAATGTCAATCCGTCCGTGTTAATAAGAGAGCTTTGAAGAGACCATGTAACCTTCTTCTGACCTTTAAAAGAGACATGCCCAAACTTTGCTTGGTCGAGAATCATACATTACTTCAAATGAGTAAATTAAGATCTTGGGTAGTAAATTTGAGCTGCATTTTATTTCAAGTTAGATTTCCAGTTTAGGTCCATTTAGGATTTCCAGACATTTTGATACATAGCAGCTCATTATACATGTTATGAGAGTTCTGCTGGGTATTTCCATTTTTAAGAGGAAAACAATTCCAAGGCTGAGAAAAAAATGTTAAGTACAGCATAGGAACACAGACCTACATAACAGAAGGCTGGCATGGACATCAAGCATCCAGTCCCCTATATACTAAGTAACCATAAAAATCCCACTCCTGAATTGGTTAAACATTTTAAAAAAGAGAAGTTTTTACTGCAAATGCTGTCTGTGTTGCAAGGCTGGTCCAGATCCTCCTCTGACACATACAGTCTGTCTTTTAATTCCCAGCTTAAATGAGCTGGTTAATAATTCTTTTTTTCTTGGTCTGGCATTTAGTTTAAATAGTTCGTCAGCTACTTCGGTGTTTACATCTCACGGACTAGGAAATACCAGCTCATCACGGTGCACTGGTGTAGATTGCCTGCTTTAAGGATGTAGGCAGAAGGTGGGGTTATATTCCTCGTTTAGAAACGTGTTGCAAGAGAAAGAAATGGGAAGAGAATGTATTTTCAGATACAGTTAGGGAATAGATACACTGGAGAAAAAGTTTTGGTTTTTTTTGTTTGTTTGTTTGTTTGTTTTTTTCTCGTTAGCTGCACCAAAAAACCATCCACATGTGTTTGGCCAGATAACTGCAAAATGTTTGTGTTCGTAGCGAGACATTCATACATGGCTGAACACCTGTTACTTTGTTCTGGGGTCTCTGTTGGTTTGTTCTGTTTCTTTCTTCCATGGGTTGTAATTTTTTAATGATTCTTTCAAATGTTGTTGCAGATTCTTGATTGTTCATTTCGTTTTTAATTGCCTTTGAGCGCTGTGTCACCTCAGCTGTCTTCTGTGTGATCAGATACTATTTGAGAAGTGCGTTCCACGCTTCTTAGAGATGACTATAGCAATTGTAGCTTCAGGGTGCTCTTTTATACTCTTCCCAGAATGATGACGGAGCTTGAACTTGCCTGAGATACTATTCAACGTACTGATTTCAGGCCACAGGGACTATAAGTAGCCCTTCTGTGCTTAAAATATATTAAAGCACAGCACAATAAACTGATTTCTTTACTATATTTTTGTGTGGTTGGTTACTAACTAACACAAATTGTTCATCTTCGCTCCTGACATAAGCCAAGGGATTTTTATGATGGCACCTTTCTTTTTATGAACATGTTGTTAAAAAAAAAGAAAAGAGTTTTTTTTTTAAATTCTTTGCAGTCCAGCTGTGGGTTAGTTGAAGACAAAAGATGGTGAAGTAGCAATTAAGCATGTCATTATAATCAGAGCAGTCACTATGTCACAGAAGAATTTCTCACACCACATTACATCACCGCTTACGGAATCACAGCCTCTTGTTTAGGTGCCTTTTAATGACAGAGAAAAACAATTCCTCCACAAACAAAAACGTCCTGTTAACAGCTGAAGTCACAGCTCAGTTTGCCACTTGGCAGGAATACACATTCCATCTGGAGCTCTATCAAGACAGTGCAGGGAGGTCTGGCAGCTGAATAATGAACTCTAAGTAAATAGGTCATTACAACACATTGTTTCTGTGTTACTGGATTTCTACAATATGTCGGATTGGTTATGAGCTTGCAGCCTGGATTCTCATCTCTCTAAGCAGGTTAACTTTACCTCATAATCTCTCTCACTCAGAAAACTAGGGTTCACCTCTCCTTACTTCAGCTAGCAGAGATGTCCACTTCTGAGCTGTCAAGGCCATGTCAGTGTTCTTTTGTGAGCACTTCCTGACCAGGCACAATAATGCACGCGTTAGCAAGTATTTAGATGTGTGCTTTCTTTACGATGAAAAAAAATTGTATCACTACACAGGGTAAATCCCCAGAACTATAGTATTTGAAGGTTTGTAGACTAATTAGCATCATTCAGCTTCACACAGAGAAAACCATACCACCGCTCTGCTAACAAGTATTTCTTTAATACATGTATGTTCTCTGAAGTGGATTTGAAATATTAAGCAACATTAAAACACATCAGTACTTGTAAGTAAGTCTATCAGATTTCCATGTCTGCTATTATTGCTATACACATGCAGGAAAGAAAACATGCTTTTAACACCTATTCAGTATGCTCTTTATACTCTAGCTCATACTTTAGCATGTACAGTTAAATCATTTTGCCTCCTGGTGTTTCTTTGAGAAGTAGTTTTGCAGTCTGCAGCATGCTGTATATATCATCTGGATTTTTTCAGAACTCACAGCAGACAAATCTCTGATTGTTACCTGTCAAAATTACAGCAAGAATTGTCCTTTGTCTGCCTTTTGTTCTACCTGAAAAAACTTTTTAAGAGACAGGATCAATTCCTTACCCCTCAGTTTGAATAACTGCTGTTTAGTCAGACTTTCTGATTCCCTGGACTGCATCTCCAGTTTGGCCTCCTAATTAGCAGTCCCTCAGTCCCACTTGAGATGGACTTGGTATAACAGAAATCTGATCTGTCCTGTTATTATTTCTGGCTGATTTGCATTTGAAGCTGCTTGGCATTTGAGGCTCACCCTTGCCACTGCGCCTTGGTTCTGCCACACAGTGTTGGTGCGTTGCACCTGTGGCTGCCATAATTGAGTGGAAAGAGGCATGCACCGTGCTATAATCAATGGTAAAGACATATCTGAACTTAATGTGCTTCTTGTCATCTTCCAGAAGTCAGTAGTTTGATAATAGGGCAGTTTTTTTCCCAGCAGTGCAGTCTGAGACCCCTTTTGACAGCAGACATCGTTCTTAGACTTCTTTCTCCATCTTCCACCCAACCCACAGCAAACTTGTTTCTTCCCAAATAACACTCTTTGCTTCTGGGTGTGATGGGTTCCTCCCTCAGACTATAAATACAAGAGACACAAACTAGTTAAATACACAGGACACCGACTAGTTTTCCTGTAATCATGCTTTTAGCTTTTATTGCCTACATAAAGTTAATTACCAGGATTCTTCTATTTATTCCTGGGTCATTTTAATCAAATTGCACTTCTCTAGAGACAAATATTTCAAACAAGACTATGCTCTCACTTTCTGGAAAAAAGGACCAATACAAAGTATGAGAGTTACAATACCCCATCTGCAGCAAGACATTTACAGACAGACATGCCCTCGACTAAATCCTACATAGATGTAAACTCTATGGGGCGTACAGAGTCCTCAGTCATGAAGCATTTATGACTAGATGTTTGGATATTTATTTTTTTTTTACACACTGCTTGTAATTCTTTTTCTCATGCTATCTTTTCTACAGCAAGCCCTTCCCTCTCTCTTCATATTTATCTCTTTCTTCACCACTGTTCTCTGGAAGGAAAATCTGAGCCTGGATTTTATTTCCACTTAAATCCTTGAAATGTGGAATTCTTTACTTCAGGGGTTTAAACTGGACCCTCAAGGCTACCTTGGCAGACTTCTGTGGTTTTAGAGGATAGATTTTTCTGTTTTGTTTAAGAAGGTATCGCAAGCAATGGCTCTTTAGAACTTTAAGCATGCAGTAAAAAAATAGAGATGACTAATAGCTATTTAGCAAGTAATGATGGCTTAGCAATATTTACCACTCCGATTTAGCCTCTCTGGCTCCATTACTTAGGACCTTTTCCTGAATTAAATTTGCCTCAGTTCTATAGCCAGCAGCTGTCCACAGGAAAATAAAAAAATGTCCCGAATCCTCCAGAAATAATGATTTCATATTTCTAATAGGTTCCTTTAACTGCACAATCAAAACGGTCTCTTGTGCCCTCTAGCATGTGGTGTGTCGTAATAAAAAACTTCATGTCAAACAGGTAAAGAAATACAGGCAGAAGAAATTAAAACTTTTATTTTAATGGTTTTTCATGATGATTAATTTATGTGTATGTAATCATTGATCAATAGAAGGGGGAGAATGTATTTCTTTCGTCTGTGGAGTTTTGCTCTGGAGCTAAAGTTGATAACCACATTGGGCCTCTTTGGATGAGGACGTTCATATGGAGCCTGTGTCCGCTTCCCAGCCCCAAACGGATTGTGCTGTTTTTCCATTCATGTCTAAGTGTCACAATATTCTGTTTCTAAACAGTTAGGTTAGCTCATCTTGAGACCAGCTGTTCTAAAAGATTTAAAGGAACACAAGGACATGTATACTTAGTATTTTTTAAGCTCTAATAAAATTGGTGCTCTAATATATTTAGCCTAAAATCACTAAACAAACCTGTTTCTGGTAACCTCATTGGAGTTGTATGTCAGTCTGCGAGACATGTTTTCCCCCAGAAACTTTGCATTATTATGATGTTTTAAGACATTTATTGCTATACATCGCTTTTATTTTTCTTTGTGGGCAAAAAGAAATATTTTTCTCCTTTACTATTTTAAGTGACATCAAAATATTTGCTAAAATTCTGCCAGTGCTGTTTGTGGCTTCTGAATCATTAATTTGTTTATTAAAGCAGTTGGTTTTAATTTAATAGAGGTTTCTTAAGATCCAAATGTAAATTTTAAATAGCGTATAAACAAATATATGAACAAGCATATCTTAACTCTTAATGATCAAGTAGGGATTTTTTTCTAAAGCTTTCATCAATATTATAAGTAAGAAAGGACTATACTAGCTACCCATCGACAGTTCTGACTTGTAGCAATGTAAAAAATTATCAGAATTACATTTCAATTATACAGGAATTAGTTCTTAAAGTCTCTTATGTTCTCTCAAGCCATTACTAGTCGAAGCTAGTGTTTTTGTATGCTGCTAAGGTACACGACGAGTTATTAAACATTCACTATCATTCAGAGACAGAATTGATTGCCACCAAAACATGACAAATTATACCTCCTGTGCATTCTGAACTGTAAATCATCCAAGAAAGTACAGTCAGGACAAAACACACTTCTTCTGGAGTAAATACATATGTCAGGTCAGAGATTTTAAGAATAGATTAAAGATTTATTTTTCTAAGGAATGTGAGATATTAGAACTTGAGGCTTCAATAGAAAGGAGGATTCCTTTGACAACTTTAGAAGGTTTCAGTCATGCTCCACTTGAGAAATCCTCTAAGAATTTACGTAAGTGGAAGCTGTGTATGTCATTTAAGTAGTCATTTGAAAGTTTCATGCCTTAAAGATCCATTTTTGTTTTGCACAGCAAAGAATCTTAAAATTAATTAATTGTTTCCCTAGTTCACTGAAATATAATTTATGGTTTTGACAGTCCTTTGATACTTTAGTTTGCAGAATAACCAAAAAATACATAGGACATATAATTTTTAACCCTGTATATAAAGTGCTTGGCTATAAAAAGTCCCAAGGAAAAGCAATTTAAAGAGGTTTGCACAAAGCTGTAACCAGTTATTCTCCCTGAATCAGGTGCTTAGTTTATAACATTTAGAAGAAACCAAAAGTTCAAAGTTATAGTTGTTAAACATTTTAGACCCTTTTACCAGAAGTACCCTACTAAACAGGGGGTGATGTTTAGCACGACTATGTAACTTTGATTTTTCTTTAAACTCATAAAACATGAATTTCCTGATTTTGCTAGTCCCACTGTACCCAATAATATGGAAAATGTTGCTCTCCCCAAACCTTAGGTAGTTTTCTCTTGTATAAAAATATGTTCTAACCCTCATGAGCATAGTAAGCTCAGCTGTAAAACCTTACACATTTACATTTTTACAGAAAAAATAACTAACTTTTTCTAACAAATTTTTGCTTTAAATGTGTGAACTGTTTTGCTCACTAAACTAAGAAAAAGTCCTATTCTTATGCACAGATTTGGAAATGTATAAAGGGATGGATAAGCAATGGAGAAAACAGTTATAACATTTCACAGACTCTGGGTAAGTTTTTTTCAGCTTCATTTATGTAGATACTGGTGGAAGTGAACGTCTGTTCCTGTAAATGGTAAGAAAAGACAGATAGGTAGGTAGAGAGTTCAAATTTGTTTGATTGTTAGAACAATATGTGCAATATATTGTACTTTTTGCCTGGAAGTCAGAGCATGTTTAAATCATAGGAGATTTTTAAATACAGTGCATGGGAACTATGGTACTGAAGCAGCTCAGTGGTCCACATAGTCTTATTTCTGATAGCATTCAGCTGCTAGGGAGGAGGTTGTAACAGACGGACATAAAATCTGTCCTGCTTATTCTTAACACAGTCACATAGTGGCTGACTTCTGCTTTACAATGAGAAAATTGATATTTTACAGATGGAATGTGTTTTCTATAACGAAAATTTCCACTTCTGTTAAAATAAACACATAAAAAAGAGTTACTGAAAATAGCTATTAATCTCCTTTTTTGGTCTGGAATTTTCAAATTTTCTTGTGAAAAATAGAAAATTTTGGAAAGAAAACACTTTTAATATTATTATTATTTTCTGCAGGAAATTTCTGTGGAGGTTTCAATGGATATTTGTTCTTGTTTCCAGTTGAACACTATAATTTAATATTCTTATTATTCATATATTTTTAATCTTGGTAAGCCGATGTCCTCAGTGATATTTTCTGGCAATTAAATTATACAGTTGTGGATTTCTTGAAAAATAGTTCCCCTTATTCCATGTGGTTTGTTCCATTTTCTTCAACTGCCATTCTGCATTTAAGTTGGAAAAAAAGATGAACAGCAGTTGCCCATGCAGTTTCTGTGCCCCATTCAGTGTTCTGCTTTGTCAGACCCTCTCTTTTTTCCCTCACATCTATTTTTCTCATGAAATGAAAGTGTTCCCAAGACTTGAAACTTTCTTGTTTCCCAGTTCTTAACGTTCCTTGAACCTTCACACTGTGTTTACAGCCAGCATGCTGGAGGGACTGTTTCTAGACTCAGACCATGCCTGACTTTTCCAATGCAGGAAATGTTGTCGAAGGTAAGGAAAGGTGATGGACCAAGATAGAAGACATGGGAGGTGATGGAAAGTAGCATCTAGTGTGCAGAGAAAATGAGCTAAATAGATTTGTGAAAAGGGCAAGGACGGGGCAATGAAATGTGCATACACGTTTAATAACTGCATGCACTCTGTTATTGCCTGACAACACTGTATGCAATTCACTTGTACAGGGAAGCAGTAAAAGAAGTAACATCCCTCCATTCCGTGTCACCGCATTGTGTCTCTGTAGTTCTTTCAGTTTAACTGCCCTCCCTGCTATAGAAACTCAGAAACAGCTGCTCTGTATGGAGGTACTCACAGAGATACGAGCTAAATTTTTTCTTTAAGAAAATTCTTTATTTTCTTACAAAATGCATGCTATTGCATTTTTTGAGCAGTAAGTAGGAATATTGTTTCAAAATAAAAAGAATAAATAAAAAAACACAGAAAAATAAAAAGAATAAAAAACAAATTCTGAATGACTTTTCCTGTTCTCAGCCAACTCTAAGTAAACACTGTAGAGATGGGAGGAATGAAAGCTATCTTTGTGCCACATATTCCATTTACTAAGAGGCAAGAGAGTCATTCACAAGTTCCATTATGTGCTCATAAATCGTAGAAGAGTTCCTTATGTTTGTTTTAATAAACAAATTTCACTGACTGCTGATAAATTGAACAAATCCCACTAGACCACAGCCCTCAGGCCTCATGGCAAAAAGAAATGTGCATCTTAGGGTTCAGGTAAGCCAACCTTCTAAACTGAGCTGGAAGAAAACAACTGTTTAAGGTCTGTTCCAGCAGCGACAAACATCAGTCATCTTTAGGCCCAGATGTGTTAGTCAGAAAGGCAACCACTATTATAAAAAAAACCCACTTCTGTGAAGCATGCATGGATGACTCGTACTCTTCCATCTCTCCCAGCCAAGGCATAAAGCTGATCAGTTGAGCAGCAAGCCTGGCAGCTGTCTTCCTAGGGCTCTTTCACAGGTAAAACTTTTGCATAATGGTCCCCTTTAACAAAATATTTTGCTATATCTAATCCTTTTAAAATTACCCTCAACAACTCAGAACCACTACATAGAAATTCCAACTGCAGCCAGTGCTTTTGAAATCCTATGCCACAGTTTGTTTTTTAAGACAACATATAGCTGCTAACAGATATAATAAATGAATATATTAAGCACTATCCCACACACAGAATTAATTCAAATATAAAGTATCTTACAAGAAATACTCGAGTTCCCTCTTTGGTCTACTGTTTAATTAAATTGTTCTATAAAATTAGTGGTTCAGCATTACTCTAAATTATTCTATTCATTCCACTGAATTTGCATTATGGCCAAGGTTTCAAAAAGAATACCTCTAATTAAAAGGTCTAAGTCCTTATTTCTGTGTCTAAATGAATGCCCCAAGTTTAGAAATGATCTGACCATCAAAAAAATGAATTCCACTACCGCTGGAAGTGGCTGGTACCCTCGGGCTGGTGTAGATGGCCTATGTGGCCATTCTGACTGAGTAATTGGCTTGGGAGAATTTTATTTTGGAGACATTACCCAGCTCAGTGTTTCAATTATTTTCACTGCATCACCATGGAAACAGTTATGCTGTCTCAAATGAGGCAGCGAACAAAAATGGGGCATGGGGAGAAGGGACTTCTTCAAACTGGTATTACCCCAGAAAAACACTTTTTTGAACCCATGGCCATAGAGCACGTATTTGTGTCAGCAGGGTGGTTTGGAGGAAAGCTGAAAACAATTTTTTATAAAAATCTAAAAAGTTAGTGTTTTCACCTCTGAGCAGAAAGAATTGAAAATGCATTTTATTTTTTGATGAAGCCAGGAGCCAGGCGAGCCTTGTCCCACAGCCCCATGAGGGAGTGGGGCAGGACTGGAGGTCACAGCTGGCCCCACAGCCAGACCCCAGGAGTGGGAGATATGTGTGGGCCCCCATTAGTCTCCTCTAGCAACTGAGCAGAGAACGTAGATAAAACTCCCTGTTCATTCAAACAAGGCGAAATTTTTAACTTTCAGTTTACTTAAAATTTTAAAGCAGTATTTTGTTTGGGATTTATCCCAAGTGAACGTCCCTGCTTGCACTTCCCCTCACCCTGCCAGCCATTTTTCTGGCTGACTACAAAGCAGACAAACCAACAAAAGACCACAGGTATTCACATGATGCTAAGTGATATTTTGGGGGATCCAAGCCCATTTTTGACTTGCCACTATTTGAGTTTTAGCAATTTCATGCTTTGAGAAGAACAAGAAATGGTCTGCAGTTGCTCTTCCAATCCATTGTGCTAATTTTTTTGTCTGCCTGCTCCTGCCAGCGCAACAGTACTAGAGGAAAAATAGACCCATGAAAACAGCCATTGCCTTCACTTTTTGTCATAGTAGGGTGTTGACTTCTGTTGGCAAGGGATAAAAAAAGAACAGTCAAGCAAAGATATGCCTTTAGAGTTATTGAATATGAATGTATACATAATTGTTTTTAAAAACTATAAGCTTGTGATGAAAAAAAAAAGCTTGTTAGAACTAAAATTGTCTCATGATTTTGTTTTTAAATGTATCTCCATTGAGAAAAATTTACCTTCCCTGAATTTTATGGGGTAGCAGTTTTCTCTTGTAGAAAACATTACAGTTAATTTATATTGTATTTTAAAAAAACTAGTTTGGGAAATTAATAACAGGTTAATCAGAAAAAAAAGAATAGAATGCTCTGGCAAAATCCAAGAAAATTGATTTTAATAGCTTGAGTTATAAGTCCTCAGATTATTGCTAGCATTAATGTATTATTTTGTGCTAATACCTAAGAATGGTGGGTCAGGACTATGTCACTCAAATGTGACAGAATGCATTAATCACTGTCCACTGTGGTAACATTGTCCAAGAGAAAAGACAAGATAGAGACTGGCGGAGAAAGGAAGATGTACAAGGAAACAGTGAGACAATACTGGTTAGCATCACAGCAGTTTCAATGCATGAATATCAGATCATTGCCAAGTTCTTTCAAGCTTCATATAGTAAAAGAGATTGAAAGAGTACTGTAATGGCTGTACTTACATTTATGGAAAAGTCTTTCTGAAAAATGTGGTATACCAAAGGAGAGGGTGTGAATGCATATGCTGGAAAGTTTAACAAATAAGTACCTATGAAAAATCATATAGGGAGGGGAAAAGCTGTGAAAGCCTTTCAAAGAGAAGATACAAATTTTCTTCGATACAATAGTGAACAAGGTTTCAATAGAAGAATATACAGAATTGAATGGAAGAGTATACATAGATTCATAGCACAGGAAAAGGACAGTTTAACTTCCTATATTAGTATTTTTATCACTTACAGTGGAGCTTAAGAGAGCTAGTCACGTTCTTGTGATGAAAAATCTCAAAACAAGCATGTCATTCAAAAATACTTAAAACTTCTTTCACTACTCTTTCTGTATGTCTTTGTATACCTTTGGGTCAGATTTCACAATAGCTTCACAATGGCATTAACTTTGCTTGAAATGATTAAAAATTATATAAGAATAATTTTGGTAATTTGAAATTTTTTGGTGAAAATATCTCCCACTCAAGAGCGCTTTGAGACCCAAAGTGAAATACTTTGACACCACCACATTTGGTTTTTCCCACTCTGGAGGATATCTTTTTAGACATTCTCCATCTCATAAATATTAATGTTCACTTTATGAACAGCATCTGCGCATTCTGCCGCGAACTAGTTTTTAAAAAAATATCAACTACTTTGCAGAAATACCAAACTCTCTACTGTCCAGAAAGGAGCTCTACCTCCCAAGTTATCTCTGGGTATCATGTCACATGTTTAAGTTCCAAGAGCCTGAACTGAAGTCAATATTTGTAAATATTACCACTGTATTTTTTCAGCTGAAAAATCCACCCTGATAATCTAGGATCCAACTGGATTGGGATCAATGTTAGATGAAACCATGCATTATGTAGGAATTTTATGTGAAATAAAGCTGTCTAAGCCTAGCTTGTGGATATATACACAAGGCTTAATTCATCTGGGGAGGACTTTATTCTTATCATCCATCAGCCAAAGTGAAGTTCTCACTGTAACTCCACTGTAGATTGTATTTAATATAAACTTCCTGAGTCGAATACCATTATTTCTAAAATAACTTGAAAAATCATTTGCATATTTCCCAGAATGTCACTTTGGGATATTGGTCAGACTGTTAACCAGTATAAACCTGACAATTCTTTCTGCTCTAAATATGCCCATATTTTGACCATCCCAAAAGCTTTGTAGGTTTGGTAGAAAAACAAACTTTTGAAAGTAGCCCCAAATGCAGTATTACCTTAAACAAAAATATTATCTCTGAAAACCACTGTAAACTGTCAGGTCTGTATACAAAAACTGCATTGTTTGCTGATGTATCTATATAACACCCAAAAAACCATTTATAAAGCCACATACTATACTGCTCTAAATTACTGTTTTAATGTGTCTGAATATCCTTGATTATGGAATAAAATGGAAATATTACTACGCTAGTACAATAATTTGATTAGAGCTTCAGAACAAATTTAAAATATGCTTTGTGATAACAGAGATTGAGACCAGTTTTTCTAATGGCAGAAACGCGGTTAGTCTGGAGCTGCAGATCAGGTACTCTCGGGAGTAACTGCACACAGACTCAGTAAAATGACTAAAATAGTGGACCAGATTTAAGTGTCATTTTAGTACTGCTATGGTGATGGAAATGTGCCAGAGGAGGCCTTTCTAAAATGCTGCTTGAACTGATGCTGAGTGAAAGGGTAGTTTAGGGTATGGTCTCTAAGGAAGATGTGTAAAGCCGCAATTTCAGTGTGGGGCTGGATATTGGGTAATCCTCAGTCTTCCCTGAAAATATCCATCACACTGGAAATGCACGTCTGGTTTGAGGACAGGTTTTTTTCCTATGTATTCCCCCCCCCCCCCCCAGTTACTGTACTATGGCATAATTATATATGCTTATAACTATTGAAATAGAAGGAAAATGCATTTCTGCTCTTCAGTGATCTCTTGACCACTACAGTCTTTTTCTCTTTTCTCTCCCCTTCACAATAAAGTCCTAAAAAAAGTAGAACTGCAGTATTAGAGAAAAATGAGAGGAACCCATCCCAGAACTCTTTGTAACCTGATCTGTCTAAATTGGGTCCTGTACAAACTTTTAGAGGACCAAATATAAGCCTCTTATACGGGCTTTCTCTTCCCTTTTCTAAATAGTTCCACTAAATTAAAGAGCTGCCCTCATCAGTAAAAGCTGCTGGGTGAGGTTCAAAATTTCCCAGACGGTGTGAATGAAGTTTTTGAACAGATCTATTAGGGTTTTCATTACAGGTCCGTGAAAGCAGCACTAAAACATCAAGACTAAAACCAGATCAATAATGCCAATATATGTAAAACAGATATTCTATATTACATATAGAATATAATATAAGCATTATATATAAACATGTATTTTATATATATAAAAATAAATAGATAATTTTATAGTGCACAGACAAGATGAAGCAATGTGCATGTGAATACTACTGGGTCCATCAAAGAGGCAATACAAAAACTTAGTTAACCATCAGCCTACACTTTAACGAAAACACTGAATTAAGATTGCCATAGTTACTTAAACTCTTCCTATAAATCCTAGGTATTGAATATAACTTCCTCTAATAAAGACTATCATCAAAACAGGTCAATATGACACACATGGAAAATCTCTGATACCCTGCACATCTTGAAAAGAATGTGTAGTGCATACAGTCATTATGAAAACATTTGCTTCATAGGAAAGAAACTTCTTTTGTATACAAATACTGATTTTCTTTGAATTTGTGATTTGTCCACAGGTATTTATGTGATTATCTAAAGCAAACAATGAAAATGTGACTGGGGCCATGGTAAATACAACTTAGCTGCTTCAGCGATGGAAGATTTAGAAGTCTTGAAATAAGTAAGTGGTATGTTGGAAGAACGGAAAGCTGCTTCGCTGCATGGTTCCCATTATGTTTTATTCCTCTCACTACGTGTGCTAAAATTCTTGTATAACACTAAGCATTTGGGTTTGTGTGTATAGGCATCCTTCTTAAAACTTCCTCCTTTTAGACTTCACTCTTGGATGAGGTTTAGTTCTTTCTCTCGGTTCAGCAAAGCAGTTAAGTACACATTGATATTTTAAGAAAAGTAGTACTTGGAGTAAATGGAACTCTGCATGTTTGAGGGTGACCATGGGCTTATGCATTCTTTGCCTTGTCAGCAAAAGTGCTCAGCATTTGGTAGGACTGAGCCCTTCCACTATTTGAGAAGTGGGCAAATGGTATCGTCAGGTACTGGGTGAAAAATGCGGTGATCCAACGTGGTAAGGAAAAAGGAAGAGCCAGTAATTAGATAGCATTAGCTATAGCTGAAGCATGGTTCCTTTACCCTCTGCTCCATACATGGGCACAGCAGAAGCCAGACCCTCTTGCTGGAACCCTAAAACTGAGCCCTAGTACTCTGCCCTGAGCTGCTAGAGAAGCAGAGTGCAGAACCCACAGTCACAGCCTCCTGTTTTCTCTTGCCTGTTGCAAGGTTTGAAGTAAAACCCACTCAGGTGTTTCTTTGGGCAAAGTTTGAAGTCCTGGCTGGGATGTCCCTACAGACCGGTCTCCTGTAAGACCTGCAGGCCAAGCAAACCTTGAAATCCTCCTTTCCTGGAAGACTCTTGCACAGGTTTAAGCAAGTTTTCTTAATTCTTTGCCATCTTCTTGCTGAAGGAATCGATCCCCAGATAGCAAAGGGGGCTCTTACGGTCTTTTCTTGTCACTGTGATAGCTCTATATGGCCTTGAAAAGCCTGAATCAGTGGTAAGAACTGTGTTCAGAATACCTGACCGAATCTCTCACTGAAAACATAGGTTCTTTTACTGTTTTCCAGGCTAGATTATTACTGACTAGTGTTAGCATATTGTCTAGTGCTTGTTAGTTCCTGACAGTTAATTTACATAAATAAAAGAAATTTTTTTCATATTAATCTAGATTTCAGCTGAGAAGTTTGGTTTTATGCATTTTTTTTTGAAAAGTCCATCTCACCTTTTATTCAGTGCCAGCCTCTGTGTGTTTGTGCATGTACATGCACATGTGAATAGACTTACTTTTTGAATATATTTTTTTATTAATTAATCAGAAATGCTAGACAGGGTTGTCTGGCTGGGTGTCATTTACTTCTCAGAACCAGACCACTCCTTTGGATGATAATTATAGTCTGCAGATGCCTAATTACAGAAAAATGCAGTATTTTCCACATCAGCATCTGCCTTCATGGCACAGTCTGCAAATACTCACTCTCGTGGTTTAGAGATTGCTTTCTGAGTGTCATATGGTTTAATTACAGATGAGCTTTCTAAATTCTTTCTACCATTTTTCTTTGCCCTCTCTTCATAAAATAACAATATTGCTTTTTTATTAACGTATGTAGAAAACTGTGTCAATCTCTTTCACATTAAAGCAAAGATAGTGGTGCGTCCTGATACTTCCAGTGTATCTTCTTCCTCATTAATTTATTGGTACAGATTAATATTGAATTTGACAAAATGCTTTGTTGGTATATGATGAAACAGAAACTTGCATGATGATGTCAGATTTATTTCCATGAAACATGAAGTATTCACACTTTATGTTAGAAAACTGAGGCAATCTTTTGACCAGCTCAGTTAAGGGACAACCTTTGTAAAACTAGACTTACGTTCAGATGAATACATAGTGACTCAGTGCTATTTAGTTAGCTCAGTTAGATGAACCTCTCAACCATTCAGACTCTGTGGTTTTTAGAACTCACCTTTAACTAGACTATGGACAGGATAAAAAATAACTGAAGAGCTTGAGAAGGCTAATTCTGCTGATTTTCAGGTCCTTCTGGAAAGACAAAATCAAGGTTTCTGTTTTTTTTTCAGCATGATCAGTTCTGACTCCAAGTACAGGCTAAAATTTCAAATAGTAATATTATGTAGAAAACTGAAGGTAAAAGTTTCATACTTCATTTGACATAATAGAACTATTATCTCCGGAACACTTTTAGAAGTGTAGACTGGTTGGTCTCTCCCATCTTTCAATTATACTTTTAACTGCATGGCCACAGGGAGCAAATTAGGTAAACGGAAGTTCTGACTTGGAAAAGTCAAACTGGAAATGAGGTCCACAGGTTGACTGTAAGGAATATAAGATATTATTGGCCCTTGATGGGAATGTGCATATGTACAGCAGGTGCACTGACGTCTGTTGCTCCTGGATACAGAAACAAAAAATAAAATGAGAAAACCCAGAGCCAGTATAATCTCACTCATTCCAGGAGAGCTAAAACTTTGTTTTCCCATAAAGCAAATTAGATATTGTAGACTTTAAATTGCCAAATTCTCTAGCCAAGGAAAGCAGAGATCTTTCCCTTATTGCTGGGGCCACCTACTTGGTTCCTCCTCCCAACAAAGAATAAGAAAAAGAAAGTGCAGCCTCATTGCCATAATTCCTGGATGTATAAATATTATTCTGCTTTCAGGGTCTCCATGATGCAACTAAGCTGCAATCAGGCAAGCTGGTCTAAAGTCACTCAAGCATCATCTGTAGATATTATTTGGTACAGAGATGACTCGCTGCGAGGAAGGGTGGATAACATTAGCTAACGCTGATCTCTTGCTGTGTCAGTGCTTACCTTTTCTTTGGAAATGCAACCTTAAGGGCCTTTGAAATAACCTGCTCAGGTGCTGGGGGGAGGAGATCTGTTCACTGATGGAGCTGGCAGAGTTTTCATTTATAAATAATATAGCTTGTATTTGTGTAAAGTGACTAAATGTTGTCGGGTCAGATGTGTGGAGGAGAAAAGGATGTGCATTCAGCACCAGTAGGTAACTGAAATACCGTTGTGATCTATTGTGATCATGCCTGCTAATATTCCAGCTGCCAAGAAATACTGTTCCTTTCACCTTCACCTGATCTTACTGCTGTATCAACAGGAATATTATTGCAAATAAAAAAAAAGATTGTTGCCAGTACTTTATCACTAGGATTCCCTTCACTAAAGTGTAATTTCCACTCAGTATCACATTAAGAAAAAAGCCCGTGAAGAAATAGTTCTCTGGATTTCTCTTCTTCGCGCATCTGTTAAATCAAACTCAAATCACTCTGTGACCTGGAGTGACATGGTTGTTGATCTCTGTAGCGGTGATCTAAAAAGCACATTGGTCATTGTAGAGAATGTGGTAGATAAAGTGAAAAGAAAGGGAGGAAAAAACGGAAATAACAAAATCCCAACCAAAACTTGGAAGTCTTTTGTTTTACAAAAACAATCAATCAAAAATCCCACGGCAACTAATTCTTACAGAAAATCTGTATTTTGGGAAATTTCCAGTGCAAAATGAAACTTAGAATGATTAACAATTGATTTTAATTAGCCTTGAATCAGCCACGACAGAATTACCTTGATGACATTTAAATTGCTGTAACCAGGTGCTGGAGTTAACACTCCCTCGAGATGACAAACGAGCATTTACACTGTCAGACGGTTCCCTGCCAGCCTGCGCTTGGCTCACATTCAGACTTATTTTCTGGACAATTTTATTTTTTCCCTATCAGAGAATGTTTAAAATATTCAACACTCTACTTGGAGGGAAAAAATCTCCTTTTTCAGTTGGTGAAAAAGTGCAACTTGTTTAAATCCTGCTTCTGTCACTGCAGTTGTAGAGACAGGTTTGAAGTTTGGTAACACGCTGCTGTAGTTGACAGCTGATCTCTGAGCTGAGGCTAAAAGACAGCAGAAGGGGAAATAGGTACCAACCAGCACAGCAGCTACAAAAGTATGAAAAAAAGTGTTTTTATCACTTACAATACATATGGTTTCCTGCTTATCTGACAATTTGCATAATTCAACACTGACAGGGGCTGGATATATTACATCCATAATTGGTTCCTGGAAATCTGATTGTTCGAATTACAGTTGTCCGGCTGTGGGAACACCACAGCTTTTGCCGCGGGAGGGAGAGCACACTCACATGGTATCTGTGGCCCAGGAGCAGGGAGTTAATCCCTAAATTAGCATCAGGCATAATTTAAGAACAAATGCAATTTGCAATGTACTCTTTTTTAGTAGATAAAGCCAGAGTTTTATTTTTGCTTAGTTTCTTTGTTTGTTTACCTCTTCTTGCCTTACAAAAGATTATTTATTCCCTCTGAATGTTCCTTATCTTGCTTCTTTTTGTCTACATTTCTTGCTATTTTTCTTTTGTAAAAGAATTTCTTTGCCCCTTGAGGGGACCTTTTTATATTTTGCATCCACAATATGAACTCATTAAACAATCAGAGAATATTGTTACTTGGAAATACAATTCCTTTAAGGTTACTTTCTTTTTATTTCTATTCATTTTGATTACTTTTCTTTCTTTTAATTAAACGCCAATCTGTCTTTTTCATTTAAATTTAATGTCTTCAGTACAAGCGGCTCCTGATTAGTTTCATCTTTTTATTTCACATCTTCCGCCTTCTTTACTCTTTTGTTATGTTAGCTTGGATTAAAATGAATCATCTTGATTTCCCTGCCAGCGTTGGTTGCAATTTCTTTTCGCATCAGTAGGAATGAAGTAGTGAGTAAGAACTGCAGGAACGCTGTCAGTTGTTTATTCTACAGCCAGTGCTATCTTAGAAGGCAACTTCCCGAAGAAGCCGTGCTTACAGTAGCAAGGGAAGCCAGCGGTGACTCATGGCGCAGCACCCCACTTATCATTCCTGCTGAAAGCCGGACCATCCATTCCCTGCTGCCGGCCAGCGGGTCAAATTGCCCCTTTGCCTCACAAAGGTTTTGTCTGGAGCCAGTACGAGCTGCCTCCCATTAACGGTGTGAAATAGCTGACTGTCCTGGCTTGCCGATGCTTCCAGAGATTGTGGGCTGGCAAAGTTCCACTATAATCACATTTTTATTTAATCATTTTATCAAATCCAAGGGCTGCGTGCGGCAGTTCCAGGTAGAGCAGGAAGTTTGGGAAGCGATGGTGCCAGCTCTGCTGCTGCGCCTGTGTCGCGGGGCTCTCCCAGGCTTACCACCCTGGCTGAGGGACCGGGGCAGAAACACGAGACATCTGGAGGGAGGGCGTTCAGATCACGATCCAGGCTCTGCAGCGTGTGTCTGGAGGGAAGGGACCCTTTCCTATTTAAAACAGTTCTTTCCTGCTCCCTAAGTCTTACAGCTTGCCTGCAACTGCTCTGTTTTACCAAAGAAAATCTGACCCCAAACATACTTTACCCAGCAATTCTCCAGGGACTGCAGTTTTGACCCAAAAGAGCTGTTAACCTTCCTCAGACCTTTCCTGGCTATCCAGCAAAATATGGCAAAACCCCTAGTTAATGCTTTTGAGACTGAATCAAACTTTTCCCCACAAACCTTCAACAGCATCCGTGGGGAGCTGCCCATTGGGAACAACCAAAGGCGATACATGCAAGCTGCAAGAATAGAGCCACCGGTTCCCGTTGGCACACGGAGCCAGCACGCTCAAACTGCGTGTCTATTATATACACTACATGGTAAAGTAAATGAGTGTGAGAACTTGGAAGTATGTGGGACATGAAGGGTTGAAATCTATGCTTGTATAATTTTCAGTATAAAAAGGATGCTTTAATTTCTTTTTATTTATTTGTTTTGTATAGTACAGCAGGTACGAGGGGGAATTCTCTAAAGGAAGTGTTGGAGATAAGTAGCAAAGCGGTATGTGAATACTGCAGCTATGAATATCGGATACTGTTACAGAGTATTTACATAGTAAACAAGGAAAGACAATACAAAATTGCAATAATAAAAACCCCGGGAGTTTCAAAGGACACATTAAACTTCAGGCTTCTGGGTATAACTCAGTTTTTCAGTGACAGACATTAGGGGAAGAAATTGGCATTTATACTATTTCACAGCTGCCTTTGTGTTTCTGGCAGGTTCCTCTAACCCAATAGCAAGATCCAGGGCAGCAGATCTTAGGACTCTGCCTTTCTCACTTCCCATTTTCTGTAGTTTTGCGGCGTTTTTTTCAGGACACTAGTTTGCATATGTAACTTATGTGCACTTTATTTTCTGTAATGTAGCACAGTTTGCCTCCTGCAAAGCACTTTGGGAATCTTCCTGGGAAGCTAGCAGGAGGAATTTTAATGTGATATAATATTTTTAATATTGTATGAAATTAGGAAGCAACACAAACAGTGTTATTATACATAACTTTATTTGAGTCTGCAATTTTTCCTGTATGGTTTCATGCATATAAATGGAATACCCAGGGTCTGGCCATGTGTTAACATCTCACATTTCCTTTCCTGCCACAAATGCTGCTTATTATAATAGTATGAACCAAAATATGTATTTTTATTGGTGTTCCAAATGAATAAGAAAGTAGAAACGCACAAATATGGATTTGTTTTCCAATATTACCTATGTCTGTTTTATAGTCTGACAAAAGTTTTAGTTGACACAGTGCTGAATAAATGTAGCCCTGTACCGTATGTTTACTCAAATATTTAACTTGTGAAATTTAATAAAATAACAATTTAAACAGATAAGGATTAGTCAAATACAAAAACTATTAGAAACATTCACATAATTCAAAATAAAACTCTCAGCCATTATCAGATGTAGGAAAACCACATGAGAACCCATAAAAAAAGTTTTCAAGCTCCAATAAGTTAGATATAATAGACCTTTTTTGTCAAACACAAAAATAAATATTATTGATTTTATGAATAAATACATTTTCTTAAATGATTTAGAAAGCTCTGTTTATTCATATACAGACAGTGTTTAGAATATGTAGTAGCCAGTATGTCTGCAGATATATTTATGTTGGACTGTTTAGATTGGCTTCACCTCTGTAATAATTTATAACAGTTTCAATGTAAACCTGCCATTGAGCAGGTCATAAAGGTCCTGCATTTTAACCATCATAATTTCAGATAAACCCACAAAACTATTTCTTGCAGGAAAGCTCTAGTTAATCCTTGAATATCTTTGGGGTGGAATTTGTTTTTTTATTTAGGCAAATTTAAAAAGCAATAAAGGCTGCATTTTAACTGTGTTTGATATTCCAGTACTGGTGATAATTTAAAATATATACATTTTGTTTTGTTTTACAACAGTAACTCTTCATTGACACTTATTAATACAAAAATTCTGCCCTTCAATTGATTTCAAGTCTTGCTCAAAAGAGAAAGCTACTGTTCGTTTTTAAATGTTTCATTGTACACTAGAAATGTTAACATAAATATCGTAGTGTTTTTCCACCCTAAATGAAGATAGATCAATGCCATTTGTTTTTCACTTGATAGAAGTTTCTTAAAGGCATGGATTTGGGAAGTGTGAGAATTATTTATTTAATTTCTGAATTACGCCCTCCCCCATTTTCTCAAAATGAGCGTTTTCTACCAAAATTCTACCAATAAACTTGCATTCAATGAAATGTTTTTGAATACTGAAAGCTAAATGTTTTTAAGAAAGCTGCTATATTTTAGTATATATATTTTAATATTTTAAACAAACAATGAAAAAGCATAAAAAAGCAAATAGAAAAATTGATTTATGTTTGTTTTGGTTGTTTTTTTTTCTTTTGTTTTTAGTTGAGGAAAGATTCTGTCTTCTTTTGAGCATCTTCCTCTTTTACCTTTTCACGCAGCTTTGTCATGTTGCTCACCACTTGCCTGTTCCCCACTCCTCTTGATTAAGGCAGCCCAGGGTTTATGGTGATAAGCACAGAGGATGCCTGCAGGATGGCTGCAAGAAATTGGGTAAAGTTTTCCCATCAAAAGGAAGAAATTAAAAGTCTGTGGCATGTTTCCTATTAAAAGACTACATAGAGCTCTGTCCAGGCAACGTGACTATTAATTTTTTTCAATGCCACATGAACAATATTTCTGCTACTCCTTGTCTGACATCGTCCCTCTAGCCTCTGATGTCCAAAATGTCAGTAGAAAGATGGTTGATTGGCTGCTGTAGTGGGTTTAGGGGATTATGTATCTAGGGGAAAATGTAACCTGATTTCTCCAAGCTGAGGTAAGTTTTACATGCACTTCACTATTTCGAGTCACAATTACAGTTATTTGGATGCTTTGCTGGTTGAATTCTAAGTTTTCTAGATATGAGGCAAAACACTGAACAGCAGCTCCAGCACTGTAACATCTTTCAAATATATTTTCCTAGACTTACAGTTAAATAGGACTGTCATGGCAAACAAATTGTGGCGACTGTGTAATACTGGTCACAGTGCTTCACTCACTACTGTAGGGATGAGCTCTTGGGATTTTCCCATGTGCAGACATAATTCCAAAGCCATTATACCATCGATTTTTCAAATTAAATAGAGAAGCTTTTCACATGTCATTTTGTGCTAGTATAAATGCCTTGATGATGAAATGTAACAGAAACTTTCACTATTTTCTTTGTATAGTTTATCATTTATCCCCTGGTAATTTTGCCTATGGCTCAGAAGTCCCTTTGATACGAAGCAGGGTACAAGCAAGGAAGAGAGATCTGGTGGTACAAACCAACATTTTTTATGGTTTCCTACATTTGAAAAATGTGGAACATTAGCACTTCTCTTTGCTAGAAGTTACGGAGGAACTTGAGTGGCCTTTGGTAGTGAATGCTTATTTTGGAAATAGCTCAGCCATCAGAGAGAGCAAACACATTATTATAGAAACCATGCTTTCCTCAAAAGCGGGAAAGTGAGGCTTCCATTCAGAGGTATGCATATTTCTTTATACATACATTAATATATATACTGATAATGGACTCCAGTCCAAATAATGTAGATGACATTTCCTGTGAAACTGCTATATTGCATCTGTATCTGAAGGATTACTTTGTATGACTTGTTCTCAAAGGTATGTAAATCTGTTAAGCACGGCTTTCTCTCCACATTTTTATCTAATTAATTAATCTATCCTATACTGCATTTCTAAGGTATTTATGAACATCAGACTGGTGTGCCAAACAAACACAGATTTTTGTGACACAGATAATACCAGAGGAAAGAAATGATAGGGATGGGCAGTCCAACTTACTGTAGCCCTGCACAATATCAGGAATAGCCTTTACTGATAGCATTTGTACAGGCACGGGTTATTTGGTATTTCATGGATGGAAATACCATACTTCTGACCAGGGCAAAACCTGGGCAGGGGGAGGGTTGATTTCTACCTGCCCCCATGTGTGTAACTGTATCTCCAGTGATTACTGACTGACCAGATGTTCTTTGTTTAGTAAATCCGGGTGAAAAGTGAAGACCTGAATGTTGCTTTGCGTTGAAGCGTATAATAAGTTGTGTTTTAAAAATACCTTGAATAGTTCATCTTTTCCCCAGACCCTGACTCATTCTGTGAGTCAGCATGATCAGGAGTTGCTTAATTATTACTGGGTGCTCAGATTCTCTGGAATGGCACAGTCTTCCCTCTGCTTCTGGCTCAGCTTCTGTAGTTGCAAGCTTTCCAGGTGTGCAAAGTGACTGCTATTTCTCTTCCATGCCCGCCACCCCTGATCGCTGAAGGCTGTCAGGTTTTGCGCTTACAATTTGGCTCGCCTGACAACTTCCAAATAAGAACTGCTGGAATTAGACGGTGGTGTTCCAGACTGCAGTTTGATGGTGAGGATGGAGATGCATGGCTCGTTAATGAGGATTTTCCCTTCTTTACAAACATTCGGGTGATCTCGACCAGCTACCATAGGGGGAGTTTCCAATTTTTTTTCCCCTGGTGCCACATTTTTATTAGCTTTGCTTATAGGAATATAGCAAAACAGAAAAGCCCACTCTGTCTTTGCTCTGTAAGTATTTAAGCATGGATTGTGTGGACACATGGCAGGTATAAACAAGACTCAAGCGATCTCCAGGTTGGTGGTGGTCTGTCTGACCTAATCTAAGTATTACTGAATGTAGTACACGGTGCCTCTGAATTTACGTGAAGTCACGGCATAATGAGCCTTTCTTTACACTATTTTCCCGGTTATACTGTAAAACAAACTCACACTTGGCATAACAGAAATGCTTGGCATGAGTGCTGTTATATTCATAGTACATGAGACAATGACTGATACCTTGTTTAATCGTCTCACAGCATTAACAAGGAAGCTGAATCCTCTGCACTCGCTCCACCCGCAAGCACACAAAGGGACAGACAGATTAACTCAGCCTGCTGTGCTTCACTGTCTTTTCCCTCACTACCTGCAGCTGGCCCCTTACAGACCCATTAAAACAGATTTTCTGATATGTTTTTTTTCCTCTCACTCTCTTGAGCTTTTTGCCAGTCTGCCTCTCTCTGACTTTTGAATTTCTTTTGCGTGTAGCATTATGCTCCCTTCGTTGAGATCGTATCAAATTCTCTGCTGTGTAAATTGGCATGGCTACGCAGCACTCAGAGGCTCTTTGCCAGTTTACACTGACAATCTATCCCTAAACAATTATACTCAGCCATACCAAAAAACCACTTAAATCAACAGAAAATGCAGGCGAACATTTGGGCCCAAATCCCGCTGCCTTCAGTTTCTTAAATTGGAGAAACTAGCAGGAAATAAGGACATGGAAAGGGAGCTGGGAGAGAACTCGGGGCACAGTCAGTCTGTTCTCTCAGCAATCAGCAGAAGAAATAACAATAAAATCCCTTGCTATCAGTTCTATCATCAAGAAGTAAACAAGAATGAGCAAATCAGTTAGTACTTAAAATAAAAGTATTCTCTCTGAGTTTTTCTCTATTTCTCACCTTGGTTGTAAATCATGCAGATAGCATGCTTGACAGAAAAACAGACATAGATATGGGCATTTTATCATCATTCCATAAAAAATGATAAAAGTATAGAGACAACAACTACATTAATGTGCAGCTGGCACAACAGTCCTGAAGATGGTGAATCAGAATAGAAGAAGCCATGAAACAGGCAGTTGTGTGAATCCATTAAATGGAGGGTATGACGTCTGGCCTTTTGTCTGAATGTCCTGGGTTTGCTGGTTTGCAAAGCCAAAGCACAGGATATTGAGGGCCTGTTGTATGACAGCTTTGTTCTTCTGAATACCAGTCAAGTTCTGCTCATCTCGTTCATGCAAATTGACCCACTCACTTCAGCATCTATATTAGCATGGTTATTGTGAGCAAGCTTTGGCTTCAACACTACCTGGGTCTTCAGCAAAACTAGACTTTTGTAGTCATGGAGCAGGAAATGGTTCTGTGCAAATATTTACCAGTGCTAGAAACTATGAATTTCACATTTACAATTACACTAATGTCTGCCTAGGGTAGAATGAATCATGTCTTTTCCTAACAGAATGATTTATCCTATAAATATTTGTTGTAAAAGCAGGACACACTATGCAAGGCAGCAAGGAAATAATTTCATCTCTTCAATTAGAAGAAGTACACTAATTGACTTTTGACCTTCATAGTCCTATAAGGACTAACAGAAACTCTCTTACCCACTTTACACTATGTCTGTTGCGTAATGTTTAAATAAGGCTGTAATTCAGAGAAATGCTTCCCCTTGTTAAAGTGTCAATAAAGTTCTTATTGTTTAAGGAAACTCCTGGTAGAATGTCTTGTGCTTCAGCTGAGAATATTTCTTCTTTCAAAAAAAGATCCTGGCTGTCTTTTAATTTTTCTTCTTTCCTTCAGTGTTCTGCACATAAATTGTACCTGGCTGACTGTTGTGTGTGCATGTGTATGTGCACACTGCAGACCAAATCATCATGCCACAGCCAGGTTGTCCTGAGGGATGTCACTTTGAGCTTACCTTATCTCTACCATTTGCTGTTGCTGATGGATTTTTTCTTTAATAGTTCCTGGTTATTCATTCCCAGTTTTGTGACCATCCTGGGGCAATGTATAAAGAAACCAGAATATGTACTTTCATTCTGGTTTCATGATTATTCAGATTTATCTTCTATTGAGGAAGAAACATACCATCAAGACAAAGATAGGAGCGACAAAAGTATTATAACCTACGTGGCCCAACGGACAGCAGACTGAGAACTAAACACTTGCCTATCTCCATAGAGAAAATCTTAATTGATAGTAAATCTCACAGTGGCCCAGAGGATATTTTTTTCCTGCTGGTTCATGCTGTTTGAGTGTACTGAATGTGAAGAAAACACAGTCATATTTGTTTGCTACATTTCACAAGCTGAGAAGTCACTGCCAGAAACCATGTGGCCTCTTTTCAGTGAGTTTTGGCTGGGTGAAGAGACCCAGAGTGACATGTTTCTTCTCTACATGTATATCCTCCCTGCCAGAAATAATTGTGAGATTAACAAAGGGCACTTACAGCTCTCCTCTGTGTTATGTTTAAATGAAGACGATCAGAACTGTATTTATTGCAAATTTGATAGAACTCTTTCTAGAAATTGAACTACGCATTTGTACACTCTGCTGTCTTTGCCTAGTTGTGGAGATAAAGCTGTCATATGGTTAGTTAGATGCTCTGTAATCCCAGTACCTGCCAGACCAAGAAATTGGAAGAAAGTCAAACCATCGAGTTTGCTGGGCTCTGTGGCAGCCAGGATGAGCCGAGGGAGCTGAGCCTTTCCTGGGAGCATTCCTTGGGAATGGGCAAAATCCTTCCTCTGGTGTGTGGAATCTGAGAGGTATCTGGAGCTCTCTAGATATGAATAGTGAGGAGGAAAATGGCTAATGCATTCAAATCTGGACTGGAGAGAAAGGTAACAGCATGTACGTGAACTGGGTTGTGAAATCAAGTGAAGAAAGAAGGGCGTCACATGCCACGAGTGAGAATCCATTACATGAAATGGGATGCACTGGTGAAATTGGCTGAAGAAGGGAACTTAAGATGAAATCATGAAGTTACCACTTCAGGTCAATTGTACTCAGGCAAGCAGCCATCTCAGGAGGTAACTGTGCTACCAAGAGGTCAAATATATTAGACCTATGTAAAAGATAACAGAATTAGTGCACTTTTCCTTTGCTCGTGAAATGATCTTACAACTTCTTTTTCTCATGGGGCAGTTGGGCTTCCTAAAATAGCCAGTTTTCATGTCTATGCGTAAGATTAACTTTTCATTCCCTTAGCTCACCCCACATTTGCATATTATTTGTTTCCGTAATTTTTTTTATTTTGGCCCAGGATGAATTTTAGAAGAAAAACAAACTTTTTTTTTTTTTTTAAGGCTTGCACTTTGCTTGGTTTCATATTTCTGACCAGATCTATGGAAACAGGCTTGCAGCTAAATTGAGACAACAAACATACAGAGCATTAAGTTGAGTATTTCACAGTCAGGCCTCTGAAGTGCATACAGTGAACTTACTCTGAAAAAGTATAGTTGTCACTAGTTGTAAAAGATTTTCCTGAGCTAATATGATAAAAATACTATGGGTGAAGTGTATGAACACAGGTACATCACCTCCAAGTTGTTAGCTTTCTACAGAAGAAGTTTTTCTGAAACCCACAGGAAGGTTCTGCCTGCACCAGCTAATCAACAGTGCTGCCACCTTGATCAGTATTGATACGGATACTGAAGAAAGTAGTAAAGGAGGTGGGTATATCTAGGAGAAGACAATTCAAGAAGTAAAATCAGTATTTTGCTTGAAATTCTATTGATCACACATACCTTTCCTATATCCATGGGGATAGATGTAAAAGCAGCCTTACAATTCTTGACTGACAGTGCTTCCATTACTAATGCAAATGAATAAACTATTACAAAATATGATCAAAAGATTTTGGAGGCCTTCAGGGCAAAAATCTGCAGCAACAAGTATCAGATTGTGCTTTTTAGTCATTAAAATAAAAAATCTCCCTTCCTGCTGGGTTTCTTGCCTGCAGGATAGAGTGCGATGAAGGAGTCCTTTGGAACACAGGTTCATTTATGCATGTCTGGTTTGCCCAAGTCAGACAAGTGAGAGAAACACTTACAGCAAAACAAGGTCTCCAGGTACCTATGTTTTTGGAAATTTTCTATTCTAGTTGGTTAAAATCAATACCAAGCAACTGTGTCTGCTGCAAATGAGAAAGGTATGGACAACCAGTGCGCAGTTCCTGATCTGCTATCCAAAAAGCAAAAACCCCGTTCTCTAGTTGGTAAGTCTGGAATCAATACAAATTTCTAGTTGTATTATGCCATGTTAAGAAAAAATTAACCTGTTCTCATTTTAACCAGGTCAAAAATACTCTCTTAGGTTTTGACTGCTCACTTTGTTTGTTTTCATTCTATCTGTTCATGACAAGGGTAATGGAGGCTTCTAAATGAGACTATCAGTAGTCTGACGTTATAATTAGCGTGTCATAGTCATTTCATAACCAATACTTCCATTTTAATATTTTTTTCTGAACAAGAAAGGAACCATTCCTGGACTGGCTTTCTTGTCTGGCATACATCCTAGGGAAGAAATGTTCTGGTTTTCAAATTTTTCCTCACTGTTACTTTAAGGGGCAAAAGTAAATGCATGTCCAAAACACTTTACCGCTTGTAAAGTCCTTCTGTATTTTAATGTGCCTCAGTATGACAAAATAAGAGGATATCTTTAAGTTTAGTAAGCCTCCTTTTCCTGTGTACTTTAATTTATTTTTCAGACATTTCAAAGTGGCTGTGCGGCACTCTATACATTGTAAAAAAAAAAAAGCCTCCAGAAATGCTAGTCATGTCTAAAGTGAGAATAATTGGCCCTGACAGAGAGGAAAGTAGTAATTGGAATGAGACTTGTTTAAATAACAGTTTAAATTTTCTTTCCTTACTTTTCCGATTATATGCACTATAAAGCAGGATTTCTTTGCCTTGGGTGTTTCACAGAGTCGTTTCTGTATGCAGCATGCCCAGTAGTATAACTCAAGTAATAAGCTCAACTATAATTTGGATTAGACTTTGAATTTAGCTCCCTTACATACAAATACACCATTCAATTGGTATTAAAACTGTGTCATCAAAATACTCAGTAGACTGAAGCAGGACAGGCTAATTGCATCCTCTAATTCTTCTAAGTTATCATCATTCCTTCATTCTGAACAGTTAAATGGAAATTCAGATGCAACATCAGAGGAGGAAAAACATGCTTAAAAACTCGAGGTATGAATACACTTCATGTTCTGCTAAACACTCTCCTCACTGTTAGTATCCAAGGAAGAGTAAAGTTACTGTTTTTTAGCCCTTCCTCTATGTGATTTGTGTTATTCTTAAATATAGCTTTGCTCAGAGCTACTCAGAACAGGTGTTCTAAAAAGCTTTGGAGTATGTCAAGGTTTAGTACTGTAACATGACCGAGATCATTTTCTTACTGAGCACATCTGTCTCCAGCAGTAGATGCAGCCCCCATCTAAATAGTAGTGGGGGGTCTGTGTGCCCTCCTTCAAAATATTTATGGCAAATATAAATCAAGGCAGGGATTGACTTGAGAATCAGGAAAGATCAAGTGACATCTGCAGTGGAACAAATGAAATCTAAATGTGCCATGATTTGCACAATAATGTGTGAAAAATATTGTATGAATTTGGTAATTTCCTACTGCAGCTTTAACAGGCACAGCCAGAACATGCCAGACCTGCTAATCTCAGGGATGCATTGTCCTTCCGACAACCTTTGATATTTGCCTCTTGAACCTTTAATTAAAACCTTTAAAGTGTCTTAGATGATCTTAGTTTGGTGTTTGGTTTTTTTCTGTTTTTTTTTCTTTTTTTTTTTTTTGCTTGATTGGTTGTTTTTTTTTAAAAGGGAACAAAGTCATAGGTGAAATTTGACTCCATTAATGTGAGTGATAAACTTTTACTGACTTCAGTAACAAAGAATTTAATTCTTCTAAAGGAGTGGCTGATCCACTTCTTGAACAGTGGATCTGAAGTGTCTGAACTTCAAGATTCAGAATCATTTGGATTCTTGATGCTGTCCGAGCTGTAAAATGGAGACCAATAATTATAGCAGTTTATGATTTATGAGGGCAGTCTCCCAGTTATATACATTTGACTAAACAATCCGAACTGTTAGCAGACTTGTCTACATGAATAATAAAACTACCTGGGAATTTAATACTACAGAGATAACAAGATGAGATCAGACTCTTCAGTTCATCAATATGTGTATTTTGCTCTGTCTACCTTTTGCAATACAGGTGACGTTACGTCAACTATTGGTGTTTTCTCACCAGATTTTCTTTAATCTTCCCAAAAGTTTTCAGTATTTTTTTAACATTGAGTTTCCTAGAAATTATTTATATGTGGAAAATACGAACATTTGTTTGAATAAAAGTTAGCTTTAGGCAGAATGTGGGGATTTTGTGGAAATCTCCGACTGCAATAACAAAGTGAAAATTTTGGCCATAAAATTATTGCAGTTTCCTTTCTATTTCTGTTCAGGTGTACTAGCAAAATGCCTTACAAGAGGTTTAATTCAGCTGCTCATATCTTTTTTTTTCTAATGAATCAGACCTCTTCTGCTGAACTACGACTCCCACAAGACACCAATGGCTCTTCAGTCTTGGGGAGCTGCACAACCTCTACCCCAGGCCCTCATCCAGTGGTGGAGCTGATGGGGAAAGCCCCCTGGCAGGGTGGGAGAAGGGCAAGAAGCACTCTGACTGTAATTACTGTGAGCATCAGCCTCTCAAGAGCATCTTAGACTCTTGGGTTAATTTTTGCAAGAAACAGCTCTGGAGCTGGTAGTAGTCTGTGATCCCCATCAGAGGTCTAAGTAAGTTTGGAAGCTGAAGATCCTTCACGCACAAGAGCAAAACTGGGGTCGCATCAGACTGGTTCCAGTCTGGATTAAATATGCCTGGCCTTTCTGTATTGCAGATCAAGAGTTCAAGTATAAAATGACACTGTTTTAAACGGGTAGTTTCAGTGTAAGCAGCAGCTGGAAGTGCAAAAAGCGATGATATTGCCATCACACCCCTAACAGTCAAAACTGTTTGGAAATCTCATTTGTTTTTCATTAGTTACCGCAACAGTTTGAATAAAATCCTGTTCAATCTCAGCAAAGAGTACTTTGGAAATGTTAGTCTGTTATTCTTTAAACAAAGTTCAACAGCTATTAACAGAGTACTTGTTTATGATCTTCTATAAATATTATGTTTCTGTACTTCTTTGAAAATGTGGACTTTTTAATTTCATTTTTATTTTAGTAAAAACTGTAAAATTATGACTCACCAGCTGCAGAGTGCCAAGACAGGATATTTCTCAATATATGGGGCAAACAACATTTTTATGTATTTTTGTTACCAATCATATAAAACCCAGCTTATTTTTATAAATGGCTCCATAGGCCTGCACCATAAAAGTTGCATATAATTTTATCCCAGTTTTCAGGGATTTTGGTGCCCATTACCTAGGAAATGTAAACTCTCATGTTCCTGAGCAAAGTCGACTTTTTAGTGATCAGTGAAACCCACTCATTTTCATGCAGAAGTGGCCACCTTTCTTCTACTCAGCCAAGGTCTCACAACCCAAACAGAAAGCTGAACTGGACAAAAAAAGGAGCACATGCTGCTGTGAGGTTTCAATACAAGGAAGTTGCAAAATTAGCAAGGGACAAGTGGTGATATTTTTTCTTCTTTCTTAAGTGCATATTCTTGTGGCATAGCCACACAGATAGCACTACTTACCTTTAAATCATCCAGAAAAAATCTTGTCTTAAGTTAATGAAGGGAGCAAGCTTCATTACATTATGATGCTTATAAAGCTTGCTGTAATAATACGTATAGTGGTTTACCTCCGGAGCACTGAATGTGCCTGACCAAAAGGAGTTCTATTGAGCTATTTGTATAATTAACATGGGGACGTTAGGGGGTAGGTTAATCCCCAGATGTATATTTTATAATAGCTTAACCTTCTCCCTTATGGCTACCGCTATTAAAAGCAGTAGATTTAGATTTAAATCCAAATTGAATGAGTTATGGCATGCTTTCTCTTGTGTCTACACCTTTCAGTTGCTTTCCTCAAAACTGAGATAAAATTAGATGTAGCTTTATGGTTTAGGACACAGTAATGCATTCTAGTTTCAAGTAGCACCTTTGGTTTTATCACTTCTCAACCTATTTTATTTTTAGCCTAGGGCTAGGTCCATGCCTCCTAACTGAAAAAAAAAAGACATGCAAGATTTTGTCCAAAAGAATAAGCAATCAGTTTAATTTTTTAGATTGAGTTTAATGCTTTTTGTTCCAACTTGTTTTCAAGTGGTGTCAAGGCACAATATGAAAACCCCAAATCTAACCTGAGTAGAAGGCAAATGAAATCCCTAGGAAGTTTTTTCTTAAATGCTAAGAGCCTGAGGAATAAACAGGAAAAGCTGTAAGAGTGGTAAACAAACTCAGAGGAGAGCAGGTTAAGTAACTAAGAAGCAAAACATGAATGTGGAATTTATCTTGAGAGAAAGGAAGGAGGCTTACTTTAAAGGTTGATTGACTTTTTATTATCTTCTATAAGGCAATCCTTTGATGGCTCTGAAGAGGTGGTGTTTAAGGAAAATGAGACCTTAAAATACAGTAGCATGTGCAACATCACCACATGTTGTAGAACAGGAGTACATCTTTAACAGGCAATTAGCAGGGGCCAATGAGATGCAAAGAGTGATTTGGAAATTTACCTTGGGTATTAGCCAAGGGAAACCTAGCCAGAGGAAGGTAGGATGACTGCTAAGGGCTTAACATTAGAAAGAGCCAGTATCTGATCGAAGGGCACGCAGACTAGGGAAGCGTTAGGAGCTTGAGCAGGCTTAGTAAGACAAAGGAGAATGGATTAGACTTGAAGACTCTGACAGTAAGTCACAGAAAGTGTATGGAAGGAAAGACTAAGACCACCATTGCTTGTGACCTCTGTCTGTTCTTCCTTGGCTGTGCACCTCCATGAAGAGCCTGGCCCCCTCTCCCTGATGCCCTTCTCTCAGGTAGTGGGTGCTGCTGTTGGGTCTCCCAGGCTGAACAAGCCAAGCTCCCCAGCCTGTCCCCTCAGGTCAAGTGCTCCAGCCCTGCCACCATCGTGGCTGTCCTCTCCTGAACACATCCTAGGGTTTCAACACTTTTCCTGTATTAGGGAAGCCATAACTGGAAGCAGCATCGAGATGCAACCAGAGGAGGGCTGACTGAGCAGGGATAATCTCTTCCCTCAACCTACTGGCTGTGCCCCTGTTGATACAGTCCTGTATCCTTCTGGCGTCACTGCTGCTCTCGCTTGTCTGCGGCCCACCAGGACCCCCAGGTCTTTCTTAGCAGAGCTGCTCCCCAGCTAGTCAGTCCCCAGCCTGCCTCGGTGCAGGGACCCCGGTCCCTCCCAAGTGCAGGGTGTTGCATTTGTCCTGGTTGAATTTTATGAAGTTCCTGTGCGCCCGTTCCTCCAGCCCGGCTGGGTCCCTGCGGACGGCAGAGCCCTGCCCTTGAGCATGTCGCCTGCTCCCTCCTCCATCTGATGGTGTCCACAAACGTGCTGAGAGCACGTTCAGTCTCCTCCTGCTCATCAACACTGAGATCCAGCAAGGGCTGGGAGAAGGCAGAGAGCACTGCACACCCAGCAGTTTAGAGACTGGAACAAGGTAGTAACTTCCTTGAGATCTTTTTAGACAAAATGTGTTCATGAAAAGAACATAATGTCCTGAAATGATCTGAAATTATGTTTGGTGTAAGAAGCTTCTAAAAACTCACATTCAGTGGGACTGAGTGGTGCACAGGCTGCGCAGACTATGTCCGTTTCAGCCACGAGTATTATAATAAATGAAGTTAATTTACTTCTGAGATAAAAATAGTTTTGTGACATTCTTCTCTCTTTCAGGATACAGTATTCACCTAAATCTATTAGGTCTGTCATAAACGATCTTTTCAAACAGCAACAAAGTATTGCTATATCTGGCAGCCCCTCTCGTGTGACGCTGGGTTATCATTCTGCAGGCCAGGTATGACAAAGTAATGGGCTTTGTGAAATACACAAGGTATAATTCTCTTTTTTTCCTTTAGCACAGATTAGAAAAACAGGATGTGAAAGGAATGAAGTTCAGACACAAAACCAAAATGAAATTAAAAAACCTCTTTACAGTTTATGAGGTGACCATTCGCAGGCTCTCAGTAATTTATGATTATTCCACAGCACTGTATAAGATTAGTTCAAGTTACATTAGGCTACAGTGCTTGACTCTCACTCTGAATAATCTGACAGTTAGCTCTGGGACTAGTCTTGGTGTGATAACAAATTAAATAAGTTTTTTCTTTCACTCATTTTTTTCCCCTGATGGATTAAGTTGCAGTGTTGTCTTTTTAATAATGCTCAAAATTACTTCCTGGGCAGATGGTGTTACTGGAGTTTTTGACTGTTTTTTCCCCAGATGCAAGCTTTTTATTTTGTTTCACTTTAAATGTAACATACTCCTATAGTCATCTTACTTTTTAAAACTCAGTGTCAAAACAAGATTTGAGCCAGTGGGAGCATGTAAAAATCTGTTCACAATTACCTTGCTGAATTAGAAACCAGATTTTTATTCAGATTGTTTGAACTCATTAGTCAGACTGGGCAACAGCAGAAGTCAGGTTAGGTGAAATTCACTGTGCACTGAGAAGGAGATACGTACCGAAAAAGCACTTAAAATCACACAGAATACAGAATGGGTTTAATTTTAATCACATTTATAACAGAACAGTTTATAACAGCTCTGTCCAATCAGGGAAGTGAACTGTTCTATATGATCCAATACATTAGTCACAAAACATGGAAAACGCGTGCCTCATGTGAAACAATCAGCTAAAAATGATGCTTCATAGCCCAAATCATATGTGAAAAATTAGCACTTGAACACAGAATTTATAAATTAAGGACTAAAATTACAAGTGAAGCTTGTAGACAACATATATAGGAGACACATTTTCTTTAAATATTAATATCCAACTTTCAGGTACCATCTCTATAAAGGACCACCCATGCATCTCCCTTCTTACTTTGCAGAACCTGAAATAAAGAACCCCAATTCCTTCATTTCTGAAGGACTTTTGCACAATCACATTGGAGAGCCAAGAGCTGCTCAGTATCCTTTTTAAGCACATACTCTGCTAGGATTAATAATTTTCTCTCACCTTGCTTGCCATGGTCCCCAATTTAATAGACATATTGGAGTGGCTCCTCTCAGCTTGGTGGCTGCTGAGGCACTTTGTTCTCCACATGTGTTGTATGAGGGAGTCTGAAAGAGTCCATTAGGTGACGGGGTGCCTAAGGGTTTGTGACAAAACTCAGTATCCCTCTGTCTAAATCCCTGTTCTCAACCTAATGTTTTACTTTTGTCCTTGCTTTTATAAATGACTTTAAAATCCTGCTGCAAGATTCTCTACTAATAAATGCCGAATGGTCCACATATGGTAGACCTTCTCTTGTTTTTGTTTTTTTACTTAATATTTACTGAATTCTTGAGGTATGTATGGTTTAAGAGATTTTTATTGTATGTGGCATAGTTTAGGCAGTACTGGTAGTTTCCAAGTTGTTAAAGGACGTTCTGTTTGATCGAGAACATCTGTTTGTTCACCAGCTGTGCAACGGTGGTAATCCAGAAATCCCGATTCAACTCATCAGCTTTCTACTGACAACAATTAAAGGCAGAGAATCAGAAAGAGAAAGGAGGAAATACGGTCTGCTTAGAGAAGATATTAGGTCTTCTAAAAAGGCTTCCTTTTATAAGACGAGGAAAATGTTATGACGATTCTAGCAATTGCTCCGCCACTTCATGATTGGAGGCTAAATCTTGCCATAAATTGAGAAATAAATGTTTTATTTTGTGCAGTCATACTTACCCTCCTTAATAATATCCTCCAGGTTCAGGGAAGTGACATGTTGGTGGTTCTATCTCAGACTATAGAAAACAAACAATTTCCAGTGGAAAATGCATCTTCACGAGTAGCAGCTGTGTTCCTGCCTGAGGAGACTCTGCCTCCGATTATTCCTCCAGGTCGGTCAGCAAAGCATTGCCTTCTCAGACCTGTGAGCAGCACCCATGAAAGAATGAATGCCTTAGGAACAAGTCTCTATGCACTCATTTGAAATGACATATTTTTAACGCAGAATTCCTCTCTGAGTTCAGGCTTTATCTGAGTTTATGGTTATTCTGAGGTGGTTGGTTTTGTCCATCTATGAGCCATGCATGCTTTACCCATCATTCTAGCTATACCTGGGTGGCCTGGAGGCAGGTATGAAAAATGTCATATATCCATTTGGATATTGATGTAGTGCTTCATTTTTTAAGTCAAAACTTCAGTTTGAATTCCAAAGGCTGAAATGGCAGTTGATGGTCAGTAGTAGTTATTTGCATGGCTCTGCTTCTGAAGAGTCCTAAGTAGTGGAATCCACTTCATAGACTCGCACCTTCTCAATTCACCCATTTTATTCTCCTCAGCCTTCATTTCTGTCCTTCCTCAACAGTTTCTTACTCATTTTTTTTTTGTATATATGTATGTGTGTGTATATTTTTATTTTATACTGAACATAAAAAATAATTTGCCATCTCTATGCTTCTCTTGGATGAAAATTCAAACTAACAAGAATCAACTATAAGAAACCAGAGTTATGTCTTCATTCTCTGCAGTGAGAAAAACACCACACTGTAAATTTTCCAGCAGGTTTTACCACATCATGGTTCTAGAAGTCCAATTTTCTTCCCTCAGCAAATACTTCCCTTGAAATCAGAGGAAAATTAGAATGACATAAGTATTCCTATAATATCAGAAAAGTAATAAAATAACAAACTGTATCATTTTTCTTTTGCAGTTGCATGACTCTATTTATCTTTTCCAATGTAGCTTTGAACAAGCTTTCAAGAAAGGTGTCTTTTCACTCAAGCTTTTTCACTGTCATCCTTCACTGGAAGTCCTCATAGGCCCTATTCTGTTTGAACAAATAGTCACCAGAAGTTATCAGCAAAGTGTAATATTAAGACAGTGTTGTTGTATGTTCTTCAGGTCCATGGGACCTAAGAAAACACATGTTAAGAAAACTGTTATGGGAAGATGCTTATCCACGGTTCCCTATCAAAACTGATTTAAGTATCAATTGGATTTTTGCACTTGCCTATTCAGGGTCCAGGGTGTTCATCCTTTTCTTTAATGAATTGGAAGAAGAAACAGACAATCATAGGGTTAGAATTAAAAAGCTGCTAGGTACATTTGAAACATGGTCTGGAAATGTACAACGAAATTCATTAAGGGCAATGCAAAATACAGGGAAAACTAGCTGGAGAAATATAGGATAGGGATGGACTGGGGTGACAGGGATGCTGCAAAAAAAGATGAGTTCTTTAAAGAAGGTGAAAATGAGCCTGCAGAATCATCCGGTTGTGGAAAAGACAAGCCCACACTGGGATAGATGACCAGAAGTGTTGTACACAAAAATCTATGATGTAAAGCTCGTACTACTGGAACTGATATGTCCTCGGCTGGAGTATGGCAGCTTGGCTTTGGCACTACAATTCAAGAAGGATGTGGACCCATTAGGAACACACAAAGAGCAACAAGTAGTAACTTAAAACTAGGAAAGGTAGGAGGAATTAGGATTCCTTGACAGTGGGAAGGTAAAGCTGAGAGTAGATATAACAGTGATGTTTGAATATAATTGACAGCTATAAAGAGGAAGTGATTAAACTCTGCTGCATATTTGGTGTGGGTAGGACAAAAACCAATGGACTTAAATTACAGCACAGGAAGCTTAGGAGACATATCAGGAGAAACTTTCCAACAGTAAAGGTATTGACATACTGAAAAGTGTTGCCTGAAGAGATGAAACAACATGTATTACTAATAAAAGTTTTTCTGAAAGGGTAGATAAACATCTGCCAGAAAATGGCACAGGCATAGTTGATGCTGCCTCCTGAAATCTCTTCCAGGTCTTTTTTATGATTTCAGATTATACAGTTGGTATTGGCTATATGAACTCTGCTGATATTTTAGCTTTTATAAGAGCCAGTTCTTTGTTGAGCTGAGAGCTATGTTCTTTAACAGGCATGAGGCTAATCTTCTATGTCTAGCAGAAACTACAAAAGTCTCCAGTTTTCCTTTTCTGGTTTCAGTTGCTTATCTTAGGTTTTAGAAAATATAATTATGGATGATGATCATTTGTTTCCTGGAAAGCATAATTCTGCTACTGTATCAAAGCTGACTCAGCAACTCACATCTGGTTTTAATGTACTCATGCAAAACAAAGCGGCCACATAACGATCTCTCTTAGAGCATGCAAAGTCATGCAAACTGGTTATGACCCTAAGATCCCTAATCTTTTGGAAAACATTTACTTTGACTAATTTTCTCAGTATCCAGAGCAGAGTGTGTTTGAGAAGTATTTTGATGACACTAAAAAGAAAAAAAAAAAGGAAGATAGTAATTTTCCTGTTCTCTCAGGAATATTGTTTCTTAGAAAGAGGGAACTTCAATGATGTAAAACACTGGAATAAAAATTATTTTCATGGGAAAACTTCCAAGAAAGAACTGTCCCTTAAATAGGAATACATATGACTTCATGCATATTATTTCAGAACTCTTCAGATCTTCCAAAGTCCACATTTCAAGAATGACAGTAGTCTGAAAAGTATCTCAGTAAAAAGAGCATTATGAGGTTCTATGTTTATTGTATTCTCATGCTTTCTCTATCTAAAGTGCTCTGTTTAACTTGGCAGAAAACTCTGGGAATTAAGCCTCAAATCAGAGAGTTAAATTGGCGGGGCTGAATCAGACTCACAGAGTGAAAGGACAATGCAGGTGGGAAGGGACCTTGTGATGTTTCTACTTGTCAGGTCTCCAGTCCAGCCTCCTGCTCAAAGCAGGGTCAGCTCGTGCTCAGGCAGACTGCTCAGGGCTGTGTCAGATGGGTCTTGAAAACCTCCAAAGATAGGGACTGCCCAGCCTCTCTGAGCAACCTGCTCCACTGCTTAGCTGCCATTATGCAGAAATCTTTTTCTTTTTTCCCAGTCTGAACCTGTCCTATTCCAGTTTATGACCTCTATTTGTTGTTCCCCAGCCTTGCACCTCCATAAAGAGCCCAGCTCCGTCCCCTTGAAGTCCTGCCTGCAGGCTCTGGTAGGGGCTGCTGTTGGGTCCCTCTGAAGCTGCCCCTTCTCCAGGCTGAACGAGCCCAGCTCCCCAGCCTGTCCTCCCAGAGCAAGTGCCCCCCATTGCGGCTGTCTTCTGCTGGACGTTTCTCAGGCTATCAGCTTCTACCTTGTACTGGAAGGCCCAAAACTGTGTGTAGCATCCATATGCAACCCAATGAGTGCTGAGTGAAAAGGGTTTTAGCAGAGTAAAGCCGATAGTAGAAACAGGTAGATAAAATAGGAAGAAAAAAAATTTGTCATTGAAATAAAGCACCTGCTACTGACTAGACACGGTGATGATAGGTGTTTAAGAAAAATAAGACTAGAGAAGCATCCCACTGCAGGTTTGCTTTGCTATTTGACAGACTAGATATAGGCTGACTCTTTTGTTTAGCTGGTATATTTCAATGGTGCTGCTAATACCTTGGTCTCTGAAGTATTACCACGTGGAGAAGGTTAGAAGGAGTATTTGAAGACAAAAGTGATGTTACGATCACATGACTTAACTAGAAGTCCTGTAGCCATTCCCAAGAGCCAGTCAGTTAAAGCTCTAATAAATTAATCCCTCAAAACTGAAATAACAAAAATTCAGCCTACACTTGGCCAGCTATTTTTATTTTAGAAGTTAACAGTCGTAGAAAGAGTAAAAATACATCTATATATTCAGAGACAAAACCTATGAATAATTTTTTTTTTTTCTTTACAGAGCTCTCTCTGGAGCACTGTGGTTCAGAAGAGCACCTGAAGGTGGAAAGAATGTACGTTATAACTATGGTCTTTTGAGACACATTCAGTGCTAACGATTCATTTCTAAAGAAACAAGTTATCGCTGTGGGAGGCAGTAAATACTTAAGAACCCTGAGAAAGAGAGGAAGTAGAAAGCAAAAATTAGTAATTGCTTGTAACCAGCCTGCTTCAGTATACCTACTGTGATTTAGACATATCTCTTGGTTGTCTGGTTTCAAAGACAGGTTCTGTGCTTTTGAATTTTGACTTAAAAGATTTAGCACTTGCTGAAAGAAGGGTGGAATGAAGTACCTGCATGAAAGGATAAGACATGATTGCATTCATCTGTCCTGTTTTCCTGTATGTAAGCAAAGGGCACAGGTGTCCAGACTGTCAGCGTGTGGCTGGGAGGCTGAAGCAAAAGCAGGAGCATTTGCGAGGGCAGACTGGTTTTGTACATGAAGCTTGGGCAGTCAGCAAGTTGCTTACCTTGCCATAATAAGCTACGCTCCTACGCTTGTGTTTGGACAAATGGTTATGAGTGCTACTGTATGTGTACAAAGTTAGAATTTGTTTTTTAAAACCCTCATCCCACATTGTTGTTGTAAATGTACCATATAGGTAATGGCAGCCTCACAAACGGTCAGTGATCACTGCTGGCTAATCCATCTCGTCTACGTGCCAGCCGACCAGTAAGCAGCACCCATGACTGAAGCAGTTTTATTCCTTCCTTGCCTGCCAGTAAGGGTTTATGGGATGGAGAGAAAATAAGTAATGATCTTTACTTTGCGTTTCATTTTAACCACAGAATGTTTTCTAGTGCTTTGTTCAATCAGATTTTAAAATACTCCAGAGATAAGGCTACAACCAAAAATCCAAGCCTAGTGAGTGACTACTCCACAGCCTATTAGAACTTGCTATAACTTTTTTATTTTCTAGATTTTCAAGACTTTCTTTTGGAATTCTCTGCAGTCTTCATTAGACCTAATTGTCCCTTTCTTTCACTTGTCACTGTGGTTGAAGTTCAGTTCCTTTGTAACATAAAAGAATCTGAGCTGTATACTTAAAAGCCAATATTTAAATCAGAAAATATTAACCCACATCAAAACATGTCTAAAAGACTATGAACATGTACATTACTTTATACGTCAACGGTCGATATAAGTCTCTCATTTCCCATTCACAGTGTCAGAAGGCCATATCAATCAGTACTTCAAGTCTGTGGACAGTAGACGTTTCTCTAAAGATGGTGTTTCAAGAAATATTAAGTATTAAAAGGTTAAAAACTAAGAAAACAGTAGCAAAAGAGAGAGAAAAAAGTTCTCCCATCAGGCCAATTGATTCTAAGGGCAGGGTCACTGAATGTAGCATTATTTCTCCTGGTCATGTTTCTTTCCTACCAGAGCTCCAAAGTAAGCTAACTGTGTAAGCAGGATTGAAATACACAACCCCCTTGTGACTGGAAGCAGTAAAGCATTCTCCACTTGCGGTTTTCTTCAAATGAGCCTGCATGGAATATGTGTTTGAAAACAGTGAAACTCTTTATTAATCAAGTACTTCACTTGCCATGCCAGCATAAAGTTTCATTTATGTCAAAACTCCCTTAAAAATGGTTTGGAGTAGTGTCTTGTACACAGACCTTCAACAGAAGAAATATTTTCGGAATTGTAAATACAATAATCGAGGCAAATATTTGCACCGTTTGAGAAGCTGCTGTAAGATCTTCAATCATAGGTTACAATTCCAACATTTTACTTTGGTTTCCTACTGTATGGAAATAAGGAAATTATATAGCACTGCATCTACGATATAGCATCAGACAAGCTATCCTAATTACTAGAGGACGGCTTTTGCTAACCATATCTTGTTTTCATAAGAAATATGTCACAATAAATGAAATAACTCTCTAAATATCCCCATAAGAAGTGGTATCTAAAAGGAAACTCAGATTTTAGTATCTGCTGTATGTTAATTCAAGGCTTTAAACTGTTACCTGGTGTGCAAGTTCTCTTTGAAACTATGGGTAACTGCATAACTGAAGATAGCTTTAAAAGGACGTGCTTCCTTGAAATAGAGACCCCCTAACACTTTCGAGCTAGCAATCTCCATTCACACCACCCCACTTTCCAGAACAAAAGCTCATGCAATGCATACGCAGGCGAATGGCATTTTACTGGATATATTTTTTTTTGTGATTCTGTGAGACAAATCTGTGGGAGAAGCTGAAGAGGGCATGAGGAGAGTACACAGAGTGAGGAGAAAAGCCTGGAGAGAAAGGATTTAACATCTCTGTAAATAAGATCGCATTCAAGAGATGTCTGACTTCATTAACCCCTCTTTCTTCTCCTAACTGGAAACAACCTGAACCACCTTGTACATTTGGCTGAGCACTAGGATTAGAAATGTTATTGGCCCTATTGGCAGATAGCCCCCATGGAGTCACTAGCCTGGACTCTGCTCTCAATAGGATCGCCTTCCCGTTCAGCATCTGCAAGGCAGTGTGGAGCTGCCCTGCCCTGTGAGACACCAGGGACTGAACTGTAATTCAGACAGTCACAACCAGGCTGCTTTTTATTTAAAAGACAGCAGCCGTGGGGCATGTGTGTGTCAGCTAAGCCATGGAAGGCTGGTGCAAAAGTCATGAGCACTGAGCAGCTGTGGGGAACTCAGCTCCATGGAGATGGAAAGGGTGCAAAAGCCCGTTCAGTTCTCTGTGCACACAAAATTTCACGGTGTCCTCAGCATGTTTTCTGTGAATATCCCATGGAAGCACCATGGCTTATATCTTCTGTAAAATGCTGTTTAGCTGGCATAAGAACAAAAAAGCCTAGCTCTATGTTATATACATATTTACTTGCATGAACAGTTTTCTTTTTTCAGTGGCTTAAAAAAGACCAGCCACTGCTCATTCATTCACTAGAAAAGACCCGCTCTAATCCTTTGACAGGTACAGCAGAAGTTATTTTTCATCGTGGCATGAATAGTTTGTTTTGTTTTACAAAAAAGCACTTCACACCAAAGCACAGCCAGGAATTATCATTCTTCTTATGCTTGTACAGGTGCACTTTCTGAATTAAGCACACAGACCCAGGCAGGCTCCTAATGGAGTGATGACACTAACACTGCAACAATAGAAGGGGCCTCCAGGGATGCTGGCTGCGGAGCGGCGGTCTGGGTAGGAATGCGCTTTTTAAGAGGGCTACAACTTAAAGCATTCTGTGAAGCTGACAACACTTTATACCACCTCTGTAGACTTCTCACTGCACAAATAAACACGAGTACAGTAAACCATAGCAGACTGTGGGATTTAGACCTCAGCAGCTTGTGTGGGAAGAGCTTGCAAGAAGTCAATTTTCAACACAGTTCACCTCAAGGTGTGTGCTGAGACATCCAATCCACAGTGCAGGTCTTCAGCTCACGCCCTGTATCACCAATTCTTTTGTTGTTTTCATCTATCCATCTCTATTGCTATTTATTTATTGAAAAAGGGACCTGGACTCTACACACAGACTGTGTGTGTGTTTATGCGTGCATGTGTTTGAACAGGGTCAAGTACAGCCACGTGAAAGAAGGAGTCATGGCAAAACCGTTTATTGCGACGTGTGAACGAAAGAGCTGAAGTATAAATAGTTGTGTGAGTGGCAGGGGCAATGAAGCCTGTTTTCCTGTCGAGTTAACGCTGAAGGCTGAGATCCTGTGCAGATTCTCTGGTGTCTAGGATAACATTGCGTTGTGTGAGTGGGATCAATATGGTCTCTCTCTTCTACTCAGAAGCTTGTTTTAACAAAACTTTCAGGAACTGGAAAGCTTGGAGAAAGGAACCCCTCTGATGAATTTTTATGGCTACTGCGTTCAAATGCTGTTAGGAGGAGCCCAGGAGCAGCAATACCACATATGCCTCATTTGTTTAGGAAACCAAAATAATTTAGTATCTAATTTAATACTGCAAAAAAATAACAGTAATAATGAAGATGAAAGTCTCTATTAGAGTATCTGAAACTTCACTGTTTACTGCTGATCCAGATGTTTGGGACTCATTTCTTGTTGACTGTTTCTGCTTACATTCCTGTAGAGCCAGGGGCCATGGCTGGTGCTCAAGTTGATTGTTGCAATGAAATGCCTCTGAAACGCCTCTGAAACATCAGTTATCATTCATGTCTTCAGCCCACTCAGCAGCCTGATAACAAGGTACGTCTAATTCAGTGTAACTGTGTAGCCCATTGACTTGCGTAGAGCCACCAACATGCTTGAATTGCAGGCTTGTTTAAATAACTTGCAGAGCTGCAGCCTTAAATAGCAAGTATGCACTGGAAGCACGTGGATCATGTCTGTTCAAGGTTCAGAGGTACTGTACAGGAAAATTTGGAGTTAGTTCAGGTTCTTCAGTGAAAATAAAGATTCATACTTTTAGAATTAATCTTGTCTCTGCTGTTTATTATTTTTGCAGAACACTCTGCATGTTTGAAAGCATGGGAAAAAAGTTATCTACCACATATTTCTGATAAGGATTCCAAACAGGCAGATGGAAGTTGCCATTTACTGGTATGATCATGTTCAGGTACTGTTTCTTAGACCCTTGTTCTTTGGGGGACATTTTGCCTAGTGTCAGTTATCAGAAAGATCTAGTTTTAAAATACTGCAGGACATGCCATCAATTTCCTTTGCAGCTTCTGCATTGCATTTCCACAGATAATTGAGGCTAGAGCACATTAATCATACAGAATGACAATTTGGTCTCCTGTGCTTTAAATTCCAGTCCCAGCAACCCGTTTAGCAGTAAGCACCATTGGTTGTGCTGTTGTGTGTCTCATGGCACTGACGCATCTTCCTGCAGAGTAGAGATACCAAGGGGTAGGTGTATGTGGGACAGTGATGGTCCCCAGCGGGATTTCACCCAAAGTAAATGTCTTTGGTTCTTGCTGGAAAGCTCTGTGGGTAAGAGCTTTTTGTTCCATATGTATCTGTCTAGTTCTTGTATTTTTCTCTCTTTTTTTAATCCGTAATATCCTCAGTTATTGCAGAGAAGATAATTTTATTCATGTGGGTGAATGCTATTAAAGTGATGTGTTGAAAGCATGATTTGAGAGGAAGCTGCTCACGGTAGTCTGTGGAAGAATGATTTGAAAGGTTTTTAAAAAAAGATTTACAATTAATCAGCACAGCTAAGTAGATCACTGAAGTGCTGCTTTGTTTGTCTGAGCTGATTGTCAGATGTCTGCAGCTAGCTTACTCTTTCACGATAGTTAAATGCTATGATTTGAAACATACAGCAGATCTTATTGCTGGCAGGGTATGGCTGTTTTCAAGAGACAGTGTTAATGCAGTGACACAAGAGAGACAATTTTAGAGCTATCCAGCATTTTGGCCAATAGTGGCACCATTTCATGGAGCATTCATGAGCTGCTCTCCTGGAATAGTCTGCATTCCTTGAGATCAAATGACAATGTAGGTCTTCAGTCTACGCCTTCTCTGAGACACAACGCATTAGCCATTCCTCCTTGTGCTGTACAGCCACCTTAGTGCAAACTATCGTGGGAACACAAAGCAGCGAGTGGTCACTGGAATTCATGCTGCCATTCAGCAAGTTATAAAAATTAGTCTGAATACTTCTGCTATGATGGCAAGGGAGTTTAAATGTCATCTCATGAAAGCCTAGAGGTACCTTTTGAAAGAAAGCAACATCACGACTTTGCTTTTCTGAGTCATCTCAAGCTTGGTTCAGTTCAAAAGCAGTAAGGGGAATTTTTTGGCATGACTTCTCCCTTGAGGACTCATATAAGGTATCCTATGAGATGGCATGGGTACTCCTGTGTGCTTTACATGTTCCACATATTAACATCTTAAAGTCAATTACATGGATCACTGGATTTCTTGGTTTTAATTGTGTTCTGTCAATGTTCATAACTAACAGAAACCTCAATCTTGCTCCTTATAGTAAACAAGAATTGTGGTGGCCGATCAATCCCAAGGCAAATTCTCTATTAGCATCATGTATTCCCACACGTCTGTCCTCGGTTGGGCAGCTCAGCAAACTGCTGGGCCGTACTCAGGTGAGGGTGTTCAGGCAGTCTGAACTGTGTCAGCAGTTGTGTCACTCCCTGGGCAGATTTCATTTTGGGGGTTCATAGTTACAATGGCTCTCCAGAAACATTTTGAGAACAACTCTTTGCTCCAAAAGCTGTATTTGGCACTCTGCCTGCGCTGTTTTACAGGGACAGATGTACGATGTTAGGGCTATGCTTATATTCCCAATGGCCATAAACCCCTGAGAAGAATATGCTGATACAATGGAAACACTGCAGATTTCATGGAGTATGAATATGAAATATATACAGCACGTACATGTATATATACACACATACAAAGAGAGAGATTAAAATAGTGTTCATTAACAGTTAACACTAATATGCAAATAATGGAACACCTATAAAGCTGACCTCTTGATTCTCTGAACATTCTTGTGAATATATGTTAAGTTTAGATGTGTTTAGAAAAGACTATAGGAGCAAACTTCCTCCAGCACAAATTCAAGTCTATTTTTAGTAGAGTAGTTGAAAAATATCCTGCAGCTGAAAAGGACCTGAAGTTTTTACAATACAAGTTTGAGGGCTTATGTGCAAGTTATTCAAAAGTGTTCACATTTGTTTTATCTTGAATCTACTTATTGAATGTGTTTAAAGACATATTTTTTTAATTGCTGGTCCTAGAAGCTCATGCAGAAATCTGAAAATCAGCAAGTTTTTTTGGCTGGTCACCACTAAAAAAGTGCATATATCACAACTTAATGGTTTTGTTGATGCGCACAGTAAAGTATGGTAGACTTAACATAGCATCCATATGGAATGGTTTCCATTTCTCTGTATAAGATACAGCAGCGGAGATATGTGATAGAGGCCAGCAGAATTGTAAGAGAAGAACCAGTTATGAAGCCAAAATCTCACACCAGATAAGTGTCCTTTTCACACATTACTATAATTAGCCATCAGATTCAATGCCACATGATGTTACAATGGTCAAAAGCATAAGAAAGCTCAAAAAGGGATTAGAGTATTATGGAAGATGGGCTTATTGGTGACCATTACACACATTGAACCATCTAGAAATTGGTGCCCATTAAGATCCAGAGCTATGGCTTGCTGGAAGCCAGGAAAAGAAATGGTGGAGAGGACCGACTTACACAAGTAAATTTTTAATACTTCTCTCTCTCAGTCTGTACTAATGATCACAATGGAGAGATTAGATGCAGTATGGTAGTCCTTAAGTGAATACCATTTTTTGTTGCATAAATATTCACGTGTAACAGAAGTGGAGAAGTGCAAACTGTTTCCACACGGTTCTGATTCATGAATGCTGACAAAGGTAAAGGGTATTTAGGTATCTGATACTGACTTCTGCAAGAGCAGAAACTTTGGCACCATGTCTTCTTCAGGAGCTCTTGCTCTACAGGAACATGAAGTATTTTGAGATTTTTGTGAAAAGCAGGATATGTTCCTAAGGTTCACAGTAGTACAACTGCCTTTTCCCAAGCTCTTTGAAGTTTGTTGGAGATATAACAGGTTTGGAGAACTCCTGCATGAGGGCAGTGCAACTCAGAGGAAACTTCCTTTTCTGTTCGTCAGGTTGTGTTTTTAAGTTGAATTCTTCAGTTGACAGCTCCAGAGCCTTCCATAAGAAACACGCCTTCTCAAAAAGAAAGTGTTTCCTGAAGCTACAGATTTTTTTTACTTTTTAACCTGTCTTCCCAACAGCTGTGCTGCTTGGCTAGGTGCCATGTTCATGTTTGTAGGAGAACCATCTTTTTGTTACATTAATGGTGTTTCCGATATTGATTACTATGCAATATTTTGGGTTCCAGGGAAAAGGAAATGTTAGATTTCCGATGCAATACATAAGCCTTATTTATATCATTACTAGATAAGATCCTTAGGAGTCCTCACTCAGTTTGGATTCCTATATATCAGTCTGGACAGGTGCACATAGACATTTGCTGTGAGCGTGCAGTACATTTAAAGCCTCTGGATATATTGGAACTACTGTCTACCTACTGAATAGAGGTCAAGCCCATATAAGATACGTTAAATATATTCCTGAGTTGTCACAGGTGCAGAAAGATTTTGCTGCACACACAGTAAGCTCAGCCTATCTGGGATACACTGATTTCGCTGCCTCTTCATGCGTGGACTTGACTTGAGTATCTACAGCTGCCATCTGCCAGGGAATTTGAGCTGTCAGATAACTATTGGGCTAACCGGTTAGCCATTTAAAACCAGGACAAGTGCATGAAACTCACATTCACCCTAGACAGAACAGCAGGAAAAGAGAGATCATGGCCAGCCCCATGTTCTGACATTTCTGAAGCAGTTGTGGCAGACCTCTCATCTTCTTTCACCTAGCAATCTTCTTTGAAATAAACAGCATTTTCAGTTAACAGATGGCTTGCTAAGGCATAGTGTTGAAATTAGTACTACAGATGCCTCAATTTTATTTCTCATTTGGGAAATTACAGCTTTCTTCTTCTTCACCTCTCAGGCTTCTAACGAAGCTTATTTGATATTTATAAAGTGCTGGACACGTAACAGGCAAAACAAAGTTCAAAGTACTTTATCAACAGTGGCAAAAATGTAGCTTAGAGGAGCACTTTGTAGGTTTCTATTGTGACCTTGAGAAACACAGGAAGGTTCCATACTACTGTATATCCTCAGTAGCTGGGACACAGCAGTCACCTCTCTTATCCTGCTCCTAACTCCTGAAACAAGTTTCCTTGCTATTGTGTAGAGACTGAAAATAGGAGGAAACTCATTCTTTTGGTCCCAGTGAAGAAAGTTGAAGCTGAAAGTTTTCAAGTGAAGAACGTTGGTGTCACTTTCAACACTTCCTAGATGAGTTGGAAGAGTCTTCTGTTCAAGGACCATGGTGGTTGCTAAACATAGTTCCTTTTTTTCAGAGATTCTAGGTGAGCTTCTCCATCCTAGCAGCTTGTCCAGGGGGTAGAGGCATGATGATTCCTCTCTTGAAACGCTAGGACCATATTATGCCAGCCTTGAGTTCCTTAATGGGCATGCATTTAACTCATTAAGGGCAGACATTCAGTACATTTAAGCCAAGCATTCTGGAGACTATTGTACTTTACACTTGTGTAGGAAATGTCTAGAAAAAGGTGTCTGAGACATGTCTGTTTTGAATGAAGTCTAGCCTCCATAGATCACTGCAGTTTATTTTGAATTGGGTATGTCTTCCCGTGCCTCCCCCCTCCCCCCCTGAAAATTGTGAATACACCATGGCCAGACTCATCTGCCATGCAGACTGCCTTAACTCGAAAGTAAGCTCTCTAACTTGAAGTGAATTAATACTATTTGGTGTCGTTATGAAAGGAAGGTTGCTTTTCTAGTCACTTGTGCAATTGCTGAAATTGTCAGCTACTCCTATGTATAAGCTGTACTATGCTTTAGTACATATGTAATCTACACTACAGTGCTTTTCATTGAGAAGATGGAAATAACATGTTAGCTTTTCTCCTTGGTTTGAGAACTTTAGGCAGTTCTTTTTTTTTCCACTAGACTCTATAATTGATTTATGTATTCCTATTTCTTCATATCCAGACACTGAGCTTATGAATGGATATACAGAAGGTAGGTGCACTCTGCGTGTTTCTCCTTCCAGGCAAAAGATTTCCTTCTGACCTCTCAGTCATACCTAAAGAGTTTAAATTTTGCCTGTGGAGTACATCTGCATGGAACTTTGGGTGCGTAATCTGCCTGGCATTCGGTCATCTTATGTTTTAAAACACTTCGCTTTAAACGTTTTGGCTCAGAAGAAGGGATTTTGATCCCTACACTTTTTATAACAGACTTCAAATATGGTCTAGGGAAAATTAAAATGTTACCCATATATGGAAGAAACTCGTCAGTCTCAGAGCATGTTCTAGATGGTTGCTTTGCAATGTCCAGGGAAAAGAGCTGGGAGCAGCTCATTTTATAGCTAAAATGAAAAATGTGGCTTTTGTAATGCGAACAGCCCACTGAAAACATCATCAAATATTCCCTTTGACGATATTACATTTTAGTTTATTTCCCATTGCCTAACACCAGGCATTTAGATAGTGATGGCTGTCTTACAGGAAACTAGTTGGATGGATCAAACTTAAATTGAAAATTTTCAATAGGAAATCAGGTAGCATAATTTAATACTGTGCCTGGTGCATTTTTGTTATCTCGAATATCCCGAGTTAAAAAAAAGAACACAGATTTTGAATGTTTTTTTTGTAAACAGAACCTGTTTACAACCTATTCTCAGTTGTTTAACTTAGTTTGCAACAATAATTAAAACATGACCACTTCTGCTTATGCAGATAGGGACACAATGGAGACCAGCCAGTAAGCGGTTTGATTTACTGCCTGGGTCAACCTATCACAGAAAGGTCCTTTTGAATTGGAGTCTTGACACCAAATTTTTGAAGTGTTAATCTGAATTATGTGTAGGAAGGAACAGACTGGCTGAATGTTTGAACACATTTGAACACATCAGCTGCTTCTGATGTTTATTATGTCATGCTAGCTGTATGAATTGCAAGATTCACTTCTTTTTTGTCCCCACTATTATTGCTATTTTGTGGTCTATCAGATTTTACTTATGCACCAAGTACTACTTTGTTGACTTCTTTCTTTCCCAAGAAGAAACAAAATGCCTCCCGTAGTCCAGAGTTTCCAGCTGTATTGATTGTTAGATGACTTTCTTTACAGAAATTCTTAAACATTAATTATTAAGTTTAGATTTCTTGCTACAAAAAGTACACTCTCTATAGCTGAGCTTTAGGTTCAGAAACAAACTTTGCTGAATTTGTAAGTAAAATGATGTTTTTTCTCAACAGAGGTGTTAATACACCAGACCCATACAAGCAATAAATGACACTGATAAGAAGAAAAGTTTAGTAATAATATAGTTTTATTGTAGAACAAATTGAAGTTATTATCCTTATAACTGTTTAAATAACACACACTAGGAGTACTGCTTTTTAATCTGTCGATTTTAGTGTTTGTACTGTGCCCATCAGAACAGTGTAAAAAGTGTCTCCAGGGTACATAAGTGCCTAAAAGCATTTAAGATCCAAACTCAGGAAATGAAAGACCAACCCCCCCCACTGTGATGGAGCCACTTATTTCAGTATGATTTTCTCCAGAAACTACCTGCAATGTGAATAATAAGCCTATGAAAATCAAGGTATTGACACTTCTCAAATAAGCTGCAGAAGAGATTTATTTCGTCTTTTTAAAAGGACTGGTGTGGTCTGACTGTCCCCTGGACCTGGCAGCCTGGTGGAAGCAAAGCAGGGGCTCACCCAAGGTAGCAGAGGAGGCACCATCCAGAAAACAGTTTTGGTTGATGGAGTAAATTCCTGTGCTAACATTTAACTTTTCACTCCATCTCTCCTAGAAGATTGGCTAATCCTGCGTATTCTTAAAACTGAAGTATTTATCATAGACACCAGCAGTAATATTTTCAAGGTGAGAACTAATGGAAATTTCATGTGGTTGTTATTATTCATGCATATTCAGCCAATAATAAATATGAACTATTCATCATATAAACCAAATTTAATAAAACTCCTCCACCTTCTTTCATTACAACCAATAATTAACAGCTTCCATCATCTAACGTTAGTCGTTACTGAGTGATCAACACTTACAACTTACTGTCTGTTATAATATTTACTTGGTGTCGGTAAACATGGTTTCATAAATTTTATTCAGTTGCATCTTGGATGAGTCTCGTACAAAATACTGCAACAAATAAAATCTGGGCTTTCGTAAGCTGTGGATGTTGCATCCAAAGCTTCTCATTATACCTGGCAGTAACTTGGCATAACACAACCTAGGAAGGCTTTATTGTAGCATTAGGCAAGCTCAGAAATAGTTTGTGGCAGGATGGTTTCGACTGTTGTCTGAGTGAAATCAGAAAATATATGAATCTCTTATGGGGTGGACAAAACAGAAAATAATAAACACACATCTTACTTTTAAGATCAAAGTAGAAAAGCATTACATGTATAATAAGTATTAAAAAACACGACAATAAACCTTAAGCCCTTTGAATTTATCCACTCTTGTGTTACGTTTACTTGTTTATGTCATGATTAAAGCAACTCCATAGTGTCTGTGAAAATGTTTTAAGAACACTAGTTTGTTCTTAAAAGCTTCTTCTCCTCATTATGAAACACCTTGAATAATTTTCAGATCATGTTTTTTAAAAAAGCCCAAAATACTAGCACATACTTCTCCGTAGTCTTAGCACTTACCACTTATAAAAAATATTTATACAGACATTGCAGTACAACCTCCTGATTGTATTTCATGTTTCAGGTGAAGGAACTCTTTGTTAATGTCTTCATCTTGTTTCTGGGATGCCTGATATTATTGGCGTTCTCTGGACACTTTATTGCTGACCATACTTTTTGTTAGAGTTTAGCCAATCCATCTCACTGCTCGGGGCACTCAAACAGGAGGTGCTTGCAGTACACAAGCAACAGGAGAATATAGGCATGTGTTTATTTAAAAATGTAGACACATCATATCAGGAAGTCATGAACTCCAAAGTGCTTAATGACTGTGTACACTGGAACATCATGGTATGATTTATTATTGCGGTATGATTCAATGAATTACTTAAAGACTTAGAGACAGGGGCTGCAGTCCTTAATCAAAAAAACTGTAATTTAGTTAATGGAAGTCTTTCCAAGTCTGGGACCATAGCATTTTTACCTAGGGAAACAGGAAAGAGAAGTATTTCATTGGTTTCAACCTTTGTATTCAGAAGAGAGAGGGGCAACTGAACTTATATTCGTTTTGTAAACCTTCAGCAAAAAAAAAAAAAAAATCGCAAAAGGTGTTTAGTCATTACCTAGAGGGAAAATACAGATTCGTGCATTTTGGACAGCGAGTTTAATTCTAGTTTTACTCTCGTAAGCGCTGGGTTAAATATATAACTCTGTTTTAAGAAAATGGATATTTAAGTCTGAATTTTTCTCTTGTAAAAAGCGCAGAACAAATGATTGAAAAGCAGAGCATATATTCTATATATTTCCTCTAAAAATAAAATTTAAAAAAAGCTATAACTGCAGTAAAAATCGCTTCTAAACGCTCTTGTTCACAGAGCAACATTTCCCTCTAGTGGTCACCCCACAGCAGTTACCGATTCCTACGGTTATACCCCAGAACGAAGAGCAAAATGTGCCGAGAGCTTTCCAAGGGTACGTGCAGCTAGTCTTGCTCGGTTGCCTTTGCAAACCCCCCCGGGAGGGAAGAGGCCACGACCTGCCCCTGCCCCGTGGGTGCTCCCACCCGGGCTCGCCGGGCACCTCTGCAAAACTGCCGGGCAGCTGCAGGAGATGCGAGCCGTGGCTGCGTGGAGGTGTGCACCATTTGCACAGTAAGGAAAGCACCTTCTGCCATAACTTCTGCATGTATCCAGTCTCTATTTTTAATCCAAGATAGATTTAAAAAAAAAAAATCCGTATTTGAAATTTTGAAATCATAGTATTCTCCCCCACCCCCACCCCCCGCCAATTCTGGTTCAAGTTATTGAGGAGAAACTATACTGCTTTGAAATATTTATAAACAGAAATATCCAGCATGCACCTAACTGAAAGGGACAGAGAAGGATGTAATCATATTATAAGAAGCACTCAGGAGACAGAGGAAGCCAAAAAACAAGAGAGGCACCTTGAAGTCACAGGTCACGCAATGAAGCCATCTCAGCCCCATGCAGCCATGGTGGAAACAGCGGCAAACTCTTAATTGCGATGAGTCCATATGGAACGTTTTAGAGGTGTTAAGTTCCTAATTAGAGATATTCAGGCTTCAGCATTCTGTGGTGCACAGATGTACGGCTGCTCAGAGCAAAATTGAAGCTAGGTAATGTGGGCGGTCATGATAAAAAGTAGAGTTGATAGAAAACATTTACAAATGCCAGACAGCCAGGTCAAGGAGGGGCTGTGCCAAAGCGGGAAGGTTTCTTGCGTACTTTTAACTTATTTCCCTCCAGTCCTTCATTTCATTTAGACGGCTGTTGCACTCCTGAACCTCAGGTCCCGTATAGCACTCAGAATGGTGAGTTTTATTCATTTTATTCACAACAAGTTCAGCTCTGAATTTTATGCTGAGAATATTTTGAGTGGAAATGAGATGTGCTCATTTCTGAGATTTTTTTTATTCCTGAAGGGTTAGGAAACGGTTGGAGAGAGAGTGGAAGAATGTTCATGTTAGCAAAGACACAGATAAATGTTCACACATTCCTATTCTGATGGGGAGAGGAAGAGCAGGGGAGAGATTAAAGGAGTAGAGGAGCACAAAGGAGGAGCAGGAGGAAGGAGATGAAAGGAGCCTGTAGATGATGGCGGAAAAAGGAGAGAAATGTCTCAGGCTTGGATATCTTCAGCTGTGTAATGAATCTGCAATATTTGGCAAATGTGCTATGCGAGGGTTTTAGTAAAGAATTCAAGAGCTTTTCAGTCCCTCCAAAACTGATCTGCAGACACTTCTTCGGCTCATAAGATACATTCAGCAGACATGATTGAAGGCTGAGCGTGTGTAACCTGACATGATGAAAGGAGAAATCACAAATACATTTTTTCTGTCATAGATTTACATATACTTTTTCAGGCTTTTGTCTATCCAGAAATGAAGAGTTAGACAAGAATTAGCAAGTTAGACTGCACTCCATCTCTTTGTTGTAAACCTTGGCACTGGAAATAATATGTCTGGTCAGGAGGCTGGAGAAGTTAGGCAATATCTCATTAAACTGAATCCTCTCTGGGAAGAAACAGAAGTTACACTGCTTGAAAAACTGAAAATTAAACATGATGAATTCCTTCTTAAATATCTGCAGTTCTCGGATAGACAGGTCCAAGCCTCAAAAGCTGCTTCCAGATCCTGTAGGGGAGTTGGTTTAGCCAATTCCAGAGCTAAGCCAGGTGGGGCCTCTGTGAAGTTCACCAGTGGATCCACACTTCACTGGGTTTTGGGTGGATTTTGTCAGACCATAAACATATAATGTATATACAATCTGTCATGGGAGAGAGCAGATAACCGTATGATTTTGTGACTCAGTGATGCATGCTGACATTTTTATATACTTTCTCTTAGCCACCGTAATTAAAAGCTACTTTCTGTTAAATGCTGCTATACACTTGTTTCATAGACCATTGGCTAGTCTCAGGCTCCAAAACTGTTATTTCTTCGTCTATTCCTCTTACTCAAATATAAGACCCCATAAATCTGTCGTCTTTAATGCAGTCAGAATTTGTTGCACTTAGAGCTGCATATGCTTTTCTGTATTTTTGAACAGCACTATGAGGCTGAGATTATGAGATTAACTGCTCATCATCTTGACATGCAGTTCACAGTTTGTCCTCAGAATTCAAGCCTGTTCGACAAGGACTGGGTATACTGAAAATCTCAAGAATATAGTACTGATTTTTCAAGTTATTTGCATTAGAATAATAATTCACTCACTTTAGGATGATTATTACGAATGCACATCCCATAAATGTGAATGTTTCTATACCTGTGAAGGTAGTGTCTTTAAATTTCCTATGTTATCTGCTCATTGTTTACAACAGTTAAAAACTCAGAAAAAAAAAAAAGAACCCTTTCTGGATTTTCTGCCCCTTGATAACCGACTTACTTTTTTACAGATTCTCTGGACTGATTCTTGCCACATACAGTAAGTTCTCTCGTAAACTGTACTTCAGGGGCTCTGTTCCCTTTAGATCTGTAAGACAAAAGATGGTACAATGTATATCTAATGCTGGAAAAACACAGTGAAAGAATGCAGAAATTTGTGGCCATCTGGCTGCCTGTCCACTTGAGCACAGGCTATAGGGGTCACTGAGACCCCTCAGAGTGCTATTGATACCGGACCCTGACAGGAAGCACTTCAGCTGGTCCCCACGGGACGGAGGTGAATGCACTCAGAGGTGTGTTACATCTTCAAACGCTGGAGCTGGTGACAAACCAAAGGAAACTTCTAGACGTTTCTAAATGCTCTTCTCCTTGGTAATACGCTGAGCGGTTCCTATCCCCTCCTGGTGATCTGTGGCTTGGGGAAGTAAGTATCTCTCAGAGGCTTTCTTACCTCACTAGCGTCCCTGTTAGCGTAAAAGGCAAGTTAAAGTACCTCTTGGGGGAATAACTTGCCTAAAATGCTGAAGTCACGATGAAGCAGAGTATGAAAAATGTGAGCGGCACAGGGATAATCTGACTGCAGCTCACGGAGGCAGGAAAGGGCCAGCGCAGCGACGTGGGGTCAAACCTGATGCTAGATGTGGACCATGAGTGCTTTTGCTTGTGCTTATCAGAGCTGCAGGGGCAGTTTAAAGATCCTTACCCTCCTACTAGAAAACCAGTTCCTAAAAGCTGATAGATCCAAACGAAGGATAAAACAATAATCTGGAGGGCTGAGAAAAAGCATTTGCGACTACACCACTCCTTGAACTCCGTTCCTGGGCCTCAGTCGAGTGCCAGGGAAGCGATTATAGAAATAAGAGAATGGGAGATGCTGCCTGTAAGAATGTAGAAGTTTCCCAAAGGTTTTCCCAGTTTTATACGGTCACAACTGTGAACTCACACAGACCTCATATAGGAGGTCAATAGGCCTTCAGCAGTATTACACATACACTGCCAATAAATGCCCTGAGATAACTGGTATCCAGACTGCCACTTATGGTCTATAAGTAATGCACATGTTCATAAAACCACAAAGGAAATACTGTACACACATCATAGTTTGCAGAGACAAAGGTGCCAAGGCAAAAGTCTTTTCTTTGTTGCTGAGTAGTTTGTTTGGTTTTGCCTTTAATGCTAGTCCTTCCAAAAGGCGAAGTCTTTATGAACCTCATTTGTCATTCTCTTTTGTCCCTGTCTGTGCCTCAAAATCGCTTGTCCTTTTCTTCCTTCTCTTTTCTGATTCTCTACTGCTTTCATATATTCTTCTTATATATACCTACTGTCTCTATAGGCATAGATAAATGTATATATATATATGCAGTTGGGGGATTATTGTGAAAAATGAAAAAATATTGTGTGGTATTCCTTTTTATTACTTTATGATACAGCATTTAACTACAAGTTCTTGAAGCAAAGATATTTTCTAAGTAAAATTCTTATCATTTTAAACATGGCTATAACTTGGGATCATTAAAGAAGGGACAATGGTGGGTCAAATCCTCTCTAACATGACATGATCTTGAACTTGCTTCTTATCTCCTTAGCTGAGCCGCAAAACTTTTGCGACATTAGGCAAAAGAGAAAACCCACCGTAATACTTCATCTTCTGCTGAGTCTTGTAAGAAGGGTTTGACATTTTTATATGGGTTGAAGGTTTCACGTAGGTTCATTGGCCGAACATGTGACTGCCAGGTGAGGCTGTACTACTTGACTGGTAATGGGACAGTGCAGCCACAAAGAAGGGCCCTGAGTAAGTTGAGTCTTGGAGGAAATGGAGCTGTAAGTACCGCTGAGTTGGTGCAGTGGGCTAAGATGACCTGGACATCCTGGCGAGACCGGTAGTGCTCCACAGCAGACTGGAGCGACTGGAGGAACCCGGTCACCTCCTGCCTGTGAAGTGGTCCAGGAACTCCTTTGCCTCTCAGATGTGCAGGGTGGGTGATTTGCATCTTGTGGTACTCAGCTACATGATGACTTTAGTCTATGACAGAGAAGATCAGGCAGCTTGAACAGCCTTGATGTAGAACAGAAGGAAAACCAAGGCAGCAAAGGCTACGAATTTAAAATGAATCAATTAATGCAGGTAAACTTGATATCCTTATCTTTCATGATACAATAATCAGCCAGCAGATAAGGACGGTGCAGCAGAAAGAGTCTGGATGATGAAAATGACTGACACCAAATTATGTTACATTCGAAAGTAGTTTGGAGTAACAGTATAAAAACAGAAAAGGAAAAATATAGGCTGCATAGCGGAAGAAGCACGTTTGCTTCTAGGCGTACTTAGCTGTGGAAGTCGTGTAAGTGAAATAAAACATAACACTGTAAAGTCTGCAGATACTTTTAAAATGTTAATGGGGAAAAGGTACACAGGCAAGGACAATGTAAATTTGTTTGAAGATTTTTTCACTGTATAATTTTTCTTATTAATATGATAAAAGGTATCTCCTCTTTAAAGTTAGTTTTTATACAAAAGGTGGTGTCTATCAGGTATTTTAAGATCTCTGTACAATTCTTATTTTTAAATCATTGAGGCTTCAATTAGCACTGAAAGAAAGAGAAGGCTTTTTTTTGTCTGGCCTAAGTATTGATGCCATTTAACAAAGGTACTCCATTTTCAATAGCATTAAATCCTAAATTCATCTGAATGCTCTAAAATGTCAATTTTCTGGCGTAAATTTATGTATGGGCTTAGATTTAAAATATAATTCTAATACCTTAATTGCAGGAAGCAACTTTTCACCTATAAACAAACGTATTGCATCTTTTCAGGTATTAAAGATTTTATCCTTAACTATGTCTCTAAGGCCTAAGCATGCAAGCCAGTAGTTCTGCATACAAAATATGTATGGTGCAGTTATGGCTGCACTTTTAAAAATTTATTGTCCATGTGATCGCACAGTTATTACAGTAAATCACATAATGTCCAGTGTTACAGAATGGCTTGTGCGTCTCTCCCTGGCCCCTCAGCATCAAAACAGATATCTGGAAGTTAATATGCACAACAACTTAGAAAAAAAAATTGAACACATATACCCGAGTTCTCTTATTTGATTAAAAAAATGGATAATGGAAGGAAAAGAAGCAGCATGTAAGAACAATGTTGTTTCTGTGATAAGTTACATTCTGCTTGGGTTGCTACACATCACTAAGCATATCCCAGCCAGCCTAGTGATTTGTTGAGACGAACTTCTCTGGCAAAGGTGATCCTAGATCCCAATCATCCCTTGTTAAAAAGGCATAAAAAGAAGATTAGCATACATCCAGCAGGGCTCGTGCAGCGGATTCTCTTGACTCATCTTGAAGTGCTCCAGTGAGGTCTGGCTTGTTTTGCACTGTTCAGGATCATTTCTTTTGCCACTCATGGAAGTCTCAATGATTTAAAAATAATAATAGCACAAATAGAACACATGACCTCTAACCCATTCCTCTTTGATTAAGTCTCATTTTATAACAAAACTATGACTAATGTCTCTTCCTTTGCCTTCAATAAACTATCATATAATCTGTCTATTATTCTTAATATCCTCTTGCCCCAATAAGACATTTGTGTTTTGTTTGGATTCCCCTGAATGGGGTGAATATTATATCTATAACCTACTGGAAAGCATTTCTTCTTAGACATATTGGCAGGGCTAATTTTGTTTTTACAGGTGTTTGTACTTGGAAAGGGGTTAGCCACAGTCTTGAAGGCTCTACCGCACTGGTACATCACAGGAGCACAGTGTGCTGTGGGTCCTTGAGCTGTTAACGGGAGGCAGGGAGGGAAGGTTAAATTAATCATTTATGCTTTATTTATACTTTCTCTTACTTGTGGAGTTGGACAAGCGGATGCCAGTTTTCCTCAGCTAAGGGCTGTCTGTTTGACATGATGTTTGATATGTGGCAAAGCATAATTTATGCAATTTATATTATATTATAAATCAAAAAGAAGGAAATACATAGGAATTGCTGCAGTGCTGCACTTTTGTCTGTCAGTTGGACAAGCTAACTAAATCTCCAAAACTTGTCTTGAGATATTTTGCTTTGATCAAACAGAAATACCAGCTCAGTATTGTTTTCTTCTTATCTTTGCTAAGATTTTTCTTTTCATTGTGCTATGAAAACTCAGTCGTGACTCATTTTAGTAGATTTCTTGTGGAATGATACGAGGGCGATCTTTCTGGAACGAATGATGCTTAACTACTTGATCCAAGCTAACAAGTAAGAGTAGGCAAAATTTTCTTGGTATTTTTTTTCTCTTTTATTTTGGGGTTCTAAATATACACTTCTAAAATTCAAATTATCCTAATTTAAAGAAAGTGTATGTATTCAGCAAACTAAAAAAGATAATAATCCCATGGACTTAAAAATATGCTTACATTCCACCAAAGGAAATCAGCTCAATGTTTTACTGAATGGGAAAGGATTTAAACACGTGCTTAAGTGTTGGCCTGCATTGTGGTCCCAGGCTAATATTGCCTCCTGAAAACTGTACTCGAGTTAACTGGGCTCACCAAACAAACTCATCACGTTGAAGAGATTCATGAAACACTGCTGGATGAACAAAGTATCAGTCAAACTTAGTGCAACCGCACAAGAAATGCTTTTTTTTGGAGCAGAGAGCAGAGACAAGCTGAGGCAGCACTGGGCCCAGCCACAACATTAAGTTCAAAAGGGAAGTATTTGCATATGTCCTGTTAATTAAGATTTTTCTCACCAGAGGCTCTTCAACAGGGAATTTATAATGACTTATTTTGTCTTTTACTGACCACAGTACAATCAGCCGTGGGCATGTACCAGGCAGGGTGAGTCCGGTCACTGAAGATGACAATCCTTTCTAAGAGGTCCTCTTTCTGGTATCAGGTAAGATCAGTGCAAAGCAAGAATGCCTGCCCTGTGGTGTAATACCACTGCAAAACTAGTGACATCAAAGCCAGCAGTGCTGAGCATGACTCCCTAAACAGCTCTACATGTGGAGTTCATGTGGGTCCTGTTTTTGCCTGGCAGTGCTTTGAATGAGGTGGAAAGTACATGTGTTTACTAATGAAAGCATTGCTGTGGCAGGAGTATAGTTCAATATTATAACCTCATTCTTTTTGTGGGGAATTTGCACTTTCCTTTGATGCACCTAGTACTGAATTCAGGCATCGAATCTGACAAGACATTAGATTTGTATATCAATTCCCTTATTCCTTGGCAAGATACAACAGTAGAAAATCTTCATTTCTGTCTAGGGATTGTATATTGGAGTACAAACCCACTGTATTTGCATTTATAATGACTATACTTTTAAGCTAAAACTGGTTTGTTGCATGTACTCAGAGGTCTATAGATGCTGAAGTAGCCATGTATATACCAGTGTGACTTGCATTAATGTTATCAGAGGCACTGAAAAGGCATTTGATAGACAAGCAGTTAGCTGAGTTTTAAGGAGTCTCATGCTGAAGACCTCTGGACCCCTCTATTCTCTCATGGAAATGAATGGTCTTTGGGGGCCAGGTGGGAGAAACACATGGCCTTTATTGTATAGATCTACAAGCTAAATCTAATATTTACAAAACAATTTAACAAAGGGAGTGATAGGCAATTCATAGGAATATACACCTGGGATACAGAATATGTGGTGAACATATCTGCACAAGGTGACCACGTGAATAGCGTGCACCACTTTCAGAGGCAGCTTTTCTAGGCTTCCTAATTATGTCTGATCTATTAGTCTCAGAAACTATTAATGGTGGATACTTCTGAGAGATTAGATTGCACAAGAATATTATTGCCTATCTGGAGAACAGGGGAAAATATATAAATAAAAGCAAATCCATAATTGTTCTGAGAAACCGTTTCTCACAAATTCATTGCTTAACTATTCTGAATCAGCTCAAGGAAAATCTAAGAGGAGATTCCACCACACAGTGCCAAATATGTGTGTTCTACATTACATTACCAAAAAAATAAAAGAATGATGTTAATAGATTTAAGTTTGCCATCAAGGACAACTTCTTACAGATGCTGATCTAAAATCATGGAATAATATTGCAACAGATATAATATAATCTACCAGGATTTCAGACTTTAAAATGAGTGTAAATAAAAGGAATGGAGAAAATCTTCTAAGGTGTCTTTTCACTTTGGCTTAGTCAGCAGTGTTTTACTTTAGGCTATTAAACACAGCGATCTGGTACATACTACCCACCAATATGCTGAATTTGAGGGACAGAGATGGGAAACAATACTTATATTTATAACAATCAATCACAATTATCTATAAAAATAATGGTATTTATAATCACATTTCTTATACTCTTTCCTTATTTCTCTGTTCCTAGCCATGATTAGAAGTAGCATACTGCAAGATGTGTTTTGAAATGGCTGCATTCATGCTCTTACCCAAAAGCACATTTTTTCTAGATGAGAAACACAATTTTTAATGTTCTCTTAATTTCCTTTCAACACATGTAAGTTAAACCTCTCTCAAAATGTCCAAATTTACAGCAACTACAGTTAAAAAATTTCTACATCGCTACCTGCCTGCAGATTTCTACTGCTGATATTCAGCTGCTAAGGGATAAGGCTGCCCAGTGTTTTCTTAAAGAAGTTATACATGGAACAAGAAATCTCTGTCACCCTTAAAGCTGTTTTATCCTCGTACTTGGTGGGTTTTCTTTGCTAATCTGAAATGCAATCTCACGATTTCACTATTTTTGGTGAAACTGGCGCAACCATTAAGTGTATCCCCACCGCCATCACCTTGCTCATGCCCTCACACATCCTGCAAAGTCATGGATACACAAATCTGAAAAATCATGGACTACAAAAGTCATAGATATTTTAAAAGCAAACAAACATGGGGATCAGGAAACCAGGACACCAGTAACATCTGCAACACACATGCAGGCTTATTTTTATTCATCTCTCTTGACCCTACTTCCTGGATGCTCATCTGCAACACCATTCCTGTTCCTCTGTTGTCACGGGGTGGTCAGACACAGATCCTGAGTGGGATAATACCTTGGCACCTAACCTGCACTTGTAAAACATTCATCTCGAATTTTGTCCTGTGGCACAAGTCACCAGCCACGTGTTCTTGAACAATGGTTTTGGTATTTACCTTGTGTATCCTAACCACATAATAAAGAAGCATCCAGGTATGGATGCTGTTTTTTTTGCAGAATCAAGCTCTTCAATATAATTATGCAAGAAGCTTTGACTCTGCTCTGCTGCATGTCAGTCCCTCCTAGTGAACGTGGAGGGATCCCAGGGAGAAGCAGTCTGTGATCATGTGTTGATATACCATAGGGTAACTGTGAGCTGCCATTTCCTTACTTCCAAGTACTTGATTTTTCCAGCTAAAATAAAACTCTTTCAACAGATGTTTCTGCTTGGTGGGCATTTTTTGTGAGTGTTTTGGGTTTTTTTTTCTTTAATTTCCAAGTTTTGTGGTGTGTGAGACTTTTTTTTTAAAGAAGGAAACACAGAGTTACAACTATAACATGACCTTGAGTTACAACACGGTTTTCTGCCATTTACGCTGCAAAGTATATTATTGCATTGGCTGGCAACGGTGGTCATTACCCTTAGAGCAGAAATAATCTTTTGGGGGTATGTGAAGTTTGAGGGTGTCTCAAAATGGGATAGTTATGCTTTTTTTCCTGAAGATTCCAAATAAAAGCAGGAAAATGGTAACTTTTTTTAGAAAAAATCTTTCACTGCAGTCAGAACTAGGCTGAATTTTGTCTGCTAAAGAGAAGACACCTTTAATATAAGTTTAATCTAAGTTTAATCTCTGAAAAATATCAATCAGGAAAGGTGGCGAGACCTCTTGAAAAACACCGGCAAGTGTTAGACAATGTAAAGTATCGGGCAAGCTAAAAGGTGAGGTCATCATCAGCTCTCGTATAATAATCACTGGCTTGAATTATTCTTTTGAAATCTGCTTGCTTGAGAAGAATGCAGAAGATTGAAATGAAGGTTGCAGAGTGAAACTCCTACATCCAGATGATGAGAAATGAGAGGGGACTATGTAAGTGAGATAGGTGAAATAACCCAATAAAAAGCTTAAAAAAATAGTCATGTTTTCCTATGAGCTTGTCTTGGGAGCTCTGTGCAAATCACAAAGGAGCAAAGAGGATTGTAATTTGGAAATACGAAGCAGCTTTCTCAGACTTACAGGCCTCCTTTGATGCCGTGAGTTACAGAATAGCAATAGAGCATCCCCTGCTTGAAAAGAGATTAAAGTGCGTCTGTTTATCCTGCTGAACAGTTAGTATTTTCCCCACTGTCTGATTGTTATTATGAATATTCATTTAGTGCCAGCGATATGTTTGACCCTGCATTAGACACAAGAATAAAAGGCAAAACCTATGCAATTTGCATTTTAAAAATATACTTTTAGGTCTGTGAGAACCAGAGGTGGAGAGTTATTATAGAGTATGGAATTACTTGAAGTTACTACTAAATCTCTGGGGCTCTTTATAGGAGACAATATGTTGTTCAAACAGGTCTGAACATGAGATAAGTCCATTATAACCTCATTTCTCGTTGTTACATGGGGTATTTCACTTCTTGCTATTTCCAGTAGTCTCACATGAAATGCAAAATATAATAGCTATATAGTGTAATTGCTCTGCAGTATAACACATTGTTCATAATAATATCCCAGACTACTTCTTTTAAAAACAACACTCAGCTTAGGGGGTCTACCAAATCAGAAATTAATTTAGTGTCCTCTCAAAATTTAAATAGTATCTACTGCCCTCAACTCTGGCTACTCCGCTGGGTACGGTAGAATAACGCCAGACCTGCACTCTCTGGAGCAAGGCCTCCTATTGTCACAGTGAAAGTTATATGCACAGTGTGATTTTGCAGTACTTATAAAAGCCCATTAGCTGGCCAAAACAAACCCACTAAATGAGAATGAAAATCAGCTTTTCAATGTGTAAGAATTATAATCCCTTATATTTAAAGCCAAGATATAGAAAAAGACGCTTGGCCAGAAACTGTGGAGTTAAGAATCTGTCAGCATGTCCATTACGAAGTCCTACTATCAGTCCTTAATAGTAAATGAATGTTAAACACTTCAGCAAAAGAGTAGCGGGTGCGTGTGCACAATAGCTGGTTTTACAGCTCCAGCATACATTACCAATCAGTTTTCCTTTCAACCAATTACAGCATGTTATAGTCTTGTCCTTTGTTAATCAAATGCATCTACTAACTGCAGGAGCAGAAAGAAACCTTTGAAAATAATAAGCTGTGTTTTTTTCCACCTGCAATGAAATCGTTCCCAATTATGGTGTTACATTAATTAAAAATAAATTGCTTCTGCCTGAGTCCCTGAATATCAAGCCTTTTCTTTTTTCCTAATGAATGATTTAAAATCTCTGAAATCACGTAGCTATAACAGAAACTCAGGCTGATCCTTAACACCAGTAGCAAGAGTGGCTAAATTTCTATAAAATGCGCTGTTGCAAGTTCCTGTGGTCTGGGAAAAAAATAAGTGCGGGAAGGAATAAGGACATGTTTCTTTTGCGACAAAGAACGTCTGTAGGACAAGGATGGAAGGCTGCTGGCACAACGGCCCTGTGCTGCCTGGTGCAGTCCAGCTCCAGCCACGGGCAGGGAACCACCAGTGAAAGGTCATAAACATGCAGTCGAGAGAGGCACAAGGAGGGTGAAAGCTGCCAAATGGCCTTTGGGTCTTATCCTAGCAGAGAGCTGCGTATACGCCTCAGAAAGCCAACCATGCTTCAGTCCTGTGGCTACACAGGTCCTCGGGTTGTGGAAGTGGTGGGATTTCATTGCTCGCATGGAGGAGGTGTGAGTGCAGCTGCAGAAGTCCCTGGGAAGGGCGATGATGCCCACGGAGCAGCTCTCAGCTTGCAGGCCTCCTCGCTCGGCCCCCACTCACCCCAGAACAAGGGCTTGAGCCGTTTCTTGGCAAAAGAGTAGACGTTTGTCATCGCAGATTGGTGCCTCATGGCAGGATTTGAAAGCAAAGGAGAATTACTTATGAGAAGTTATATTGCCTTGGGTAGGATCAGTCCCTTCATTTTCAGCCAGGTTAAAAAATCTTTCAGCTAAACACTGATTCACACTGGCATCAGAGGAGTTGAAAATTAATTATGTCCACAGTGAGAAACTGTAGAACTAGTGGGAGGAAAACCAGTAAAGTTGTTTTCTGAGTGGCCTTGGGGAAAACAGTGGGAAGTTGCTGCTGAGTAGAGCTTTTCAAGAATCAAAAGGACACTCAAAATCCCTAATTAACTTTAAAGCAAATAGCCCTGCCAGTGTCACAGTTTCCTTCTAAAAAAATGAATGATCCCAACACTTTGTCAGGTACTTGCCATTGATTTTGTTAGGACACAGAATATTTAATGCACTGACAGATGTTCTTCAGGGAGTTTTTACACGAGGCTCACATTTAATTTGTTGATGGGAATTATTATTTACTTCCTGGGAATAAGAAGTGTAGTAAAGTCTGATTTCTGCCTATAATGGGCATTGTGGCCCTTTACAGCCTGGCCCAGGGTCAGCTTTTTAATGCTCTTGGGCTGAGGCTAAGCCGGAGCTCAAAGAATTGCCATCAGGCCTTGCAGGCACTGGAGCAAGAAACACTGGGAAGTACATTCTCTTCTCTCCTTACTCCCAGTTAGGGAAGTGAGGATGCAGTAAAATATATTCAAAGGACACCATACACAAGAATTTAAAAGGCGTATGGAAACTGAAGCTCTCTGCCTCCTCCTTAGCTTCAATAAGCAGTAATTTCCCATGCCATCTTCTTATTTGAATTAGATATTTTCATTATAAGCCAGTTTCATATTATACTGAAAGTCACTTCTGTACCAGCAGTATGTTAATCTGTCTCCTCTAACTTGTCTTGCTGAAAAATGTTCCAGTTTGTGAAATCCAAGTTTCCCATGCCACGGGGCTTGACTGGGAAGAGGGCAGAGCACCTGGCTTTTGAAAGTAAGAAGCCCTTGTAGTGCTGCTAATCAGTTTTCTAACTATTTTTGCTGCATGCAGGCATTATATTTAGCCATTCAGCTTTGAACATAAGGGATGAACAAATCTATGTAAGGTTAAAACAGTATAGCTTTACAGTTATTTCATGGCTTTTCATAGTGCCGCTGCCGGTGTTGGGTGTTACAGAGGCTACATCTTTGACCAACTGTGCAGCAGGAACAAGTTGAGCTTTTGGAAAACGTTGCCTTACTTGCCTGTGAAAAGCTTAGGTTTCTAATACTGTTTTGAAATGTATTAGTATCACAGCTACACCTTTTTCAGTACGTCTGCCATTTTGGAAATCTTACCTCAAGTTGTCTGAAATATTCAAGTGGGAATTGAAATTCCAGCCAAATTTAGTGGTAATCCTCAAAACATACCTGAGTTCAGACACAGGAAAAACATACACCTGGTAGGAGAGTAAATCCTCAAACCAGGCATTGGCTCAGTGGGCCTGTATGTGTGCACCTGGGGTCTAGATGAATGTGTTTGCTCTTAAATAGCTCTTGCCAATTACAAAAGTCCTGGATTGAAAGTGCCAGGCTCTAGGGGTATCAAATGCCTGTAATATATTATCAAATTAATGACGCACAATTAATGATGATGGGAGAAAGCTGCTTCAAGTATCCCCACTGGGAATTCTTGTAGACTGCCAGGATCTGACAGATATAAATTGACTTTAATAAAAGTCACAACAGGAGAGCTGAGACCTTAATTACCAACATGCCAATACGCAGTGAGTTGGAAAGATTTTGGTCTGAATACAATTATTATTAGCTTTCCTATTTTTAAAAATCAAAAAAAGAATGGGAAAGGCATTAAAAATAGAAAAAGAGTTTGAGGGAAAAGGAATAGAGATGAGAATGAATTCTAATGTACAGGTTTGTGCTTTTTTGGTACATTTTTTTAATAAATGCCTAAAGAAGAACATGACATCTTGTGACCACTTTTAAAAGACTTTGTAAGTCTCTCTCTTCTAGTTTAGCCTCCCTTGCTCAGCTTTGTATCCTTCACAAACCTGTCATGTTCCATCAATTCTATGAGCTATGCCAAACAAACAGCATCTTGCACTTTGACACTTCATTCCAAACTTACTAAGCTTAGCTATGAACATGTCCAGTTAACCTGAATTAAAATCACCTATGCTTTTCATATTTTCATTTAGTTTTCTCCTATTGTCTAGTCATCTATTCCCAGGTTGTGCTCCCTGCATAGGAAGGGCAGGCTTCCTGAGGGGTGTGAGAAGGACCTGCCACAAATCCAGTCCTAAAAACATGTTTTTCATGACTAGTGAGTTCAGGAATCTGTTACACAAACACCACAAGCAAGGGTTAAAGCAGTTGGTCAGTACTGCATCTGCATGTATGCTAAACGCATCATATATGACCCAGGGCAGTGACTTGACCCAAGTATTAGAGAGTTGTTGTTTTTTTCCTTACTGCAGTTATTTTTAAAATTTCTGAATTGTAGAACCAGGATCTCCGAGTTAGTCTAACTCTGGCTTTAAAGGGTGGCATATTGCTATAAAATCTGTCCCTGTGACTGGTAGCACCATTTCCCAAATCCTCAGCCCTGTGAGGGTAAGAAATCTTAGTGCAGACGTCTAGTATGGTGGGATCCTGCTGCTTCCATAGGTTTTCTCCAGATAATACAACCACATAGAAATAACACTGAGGTCTGAGTTTTTAGAAAAATCAATTCCTTTTAGAATGAATTGGTTTCAAAAGGGCTTAGAGAACAGTAACATATGTCTAGCGAGACTGGGGAAAATATTTATGGAGACAGAAGATGTGGTGGTGACAGTCACTCAGTGCTCTGAACAGCTTCCGTATCATAGTCCCCCAAAAATACGTAAAAGAAAACCATGAATATAGAAAATATGATTAAGCAGCAAACTTGAGACACTTTTTTTCTGTTTTGTCACTTGCAATCCATAAATGCAATTATGTAACTATACCATGATCAGTCAAAAGGCTTGCATACTTAATTCGTATTAGCCTTTCATCATAGTTATATGGGTATGTTTGAAAGTACAGAAAGACACTGCTGAAAGAATCTGGAGATATGAAGTAGGGTGGACAAGTATTAAAATTAGTATTCATTAGAAAGGATGCTCATTCTTTAGTAATTAATAATGTGAGCTCCTTTTGCATTCACTAAGCTCTCTCGGAATATCTATGTAAAATTTCCATTTAAAAAGGCTTTAAACTGCCTGCTGTTTATGTTGTAAAGCACTGACAAATGAATTTTGGCCATGTCTTTGTGTCAAGAGCACAGACTTGTGACTGGATTTTCTTTTTTTTAGCTAGAATTTTACATTACTGCATCTATGCTGACTTCTGGTAGTCATTTTCCCGTGCTAATTTAAAGGCTCAAACACATCTAGGAGATGTTGTATTAAACAGAGAATTTTTTTTTTCTAGACAGCTACAGGATTTTTTTGATGAAGAGAAAAGTAAATCTGTATGTCATCAACCCAGAATAGCAATTTAATGAATGGCTTTCCCCAGGGGCAAGGTGCGCGCACTAAAAAATATACAAAGTACCAGCCAACCTAGTTCACGTCCCTTTGGGACTTCACAAAGCATAAAGTGTAAAAGCAAAACAAGGACCCTGCTTGTATCAAAAAGTGTCTTGAAATAAATACCTGTTTTTAAAAAGGCTTACAAAGACAAATTCATCTTTTCCTTTGTTTACACCCTGCTCTACGCCCTCCCCGCCCAGCACTACTATTCTGAGAGCAGGTTATACTACTTATTGACAATGAGATAGATACTCTTTTAGGCTTTTCTTCAGAGGAGCACTGAAAATCAGCCACTGATATGTTTATTTGAGAGCTGAGGCTGGGGCAGAGAAAATAAACACTGTCAATATGTTTGGTGTTAAGGTGAATGGCAACAGGTCCTCCCAGTTTGACTTGTAAAGTCTTAGCAACTACATTGCTGTGCGCTGGTGTTTTAGCAGTCCGTAGACCGGCCTCTAAAAGGAAGGGAAAAGTACATGATGTTTGTACAGCTGAAAACAAGATGAAAAACCACAGGCCCCCTCTCACACTCCATTAGACCCTAAAGTCCATGGAGTACTGCACTCAACACATAAACACTCAGTTTGTGGAAAACTTTCTCAATGTGTGAAAGAAGGGAACAAAGCCTGGAGTCAGAACAATGAACATCTATGTATGAAGTGAGCGGCCAGTGCAAAACGCAACGGCAATGCTCAGTTAAACAAACAGCTGATACAGGAACACATTAATCACATTAATAACTCCCAATAAGAACTCTTGGGAATGTGTCTCGATATTCTGAGTCGACTACAATGTGCGCAGTCTATAGATGATGCAGTTATTCCTTTCCTCTCACTTTTCATGGATGGAAATAAGAAATAATGCCTCTGGCGTATGCTGGCAGAGACCTTGGTATAAGCAATAGGAGGGCCTGGTTGTACATGTACTTTACTGGCAACTCGTCTGCTGCAATATTTTGTAAAAGTATAGTTAAAGAAAAGCAATAAATAAACATACAAACTTGATATACAGTTGTGTGTATTGGAGCTCTGCTCTAAACTGTCTTCATTCCACTGCCTTGTGGAATAACAAGATAGTATTGTTCTGTGTCATTACTTTGCAATAGGAAACATAGGGTATAGGGAGAATGATAAACAGGAGAGTTACATTCCGCTGTAAAAACTACTCTTATTTTGTAAGAACAGTTAAGAACATTTTCTGTCTTGCTCTATGATTTCTCTGGGGATATCTAGCTACAAATTTCCAGAATCTCTACAGGTTATGAGTCGGATGTGCAATCAACATAATGATATTAAGAATTACGCTGTACAAAGCCTTGGCCTTAGGACTAGCAGGAAGGTGACAGATGCAGTCTTTACAGCATTTGCAGCTGGATGAGCAGTCTGAGAAAAATAGCTTTGCTCCTCCAGATACAAGAAAAGATTAAAAACCTTATTTCTATTCAGGCATCGGGGTTGTTTCAATACTGTACTTGTCAGGATTCCAGAGCACTGTATGTCTGCAACCAAGTAAGATCTTACTCTCCCAGCTAGCAAATTTATTTAGGTAAGGAGGATCAGCTGTTTAACTTGCATGGTCAGATTTTGTCAGCGGAGGGTCTGATAATGTATGGCCTCTTGTTCAATTACAGCACTTTGGCACTACTCTCTTGCCCTTTAATCTGAGCATCAGAGTTAGAGCTGCAGAAAAGGCAGGGTGAAAGGGGCATGACAAAAGGGAGAAAATATGCCTAAGTCCTACCAGCTGCTGGGAAGAAAGAGGGGCTGGAGGTTAACAGGAGTAGACAGGGCAGGAAGCAGCCACAGTTGGGAGGAATCTGAGAAAGAGATCCAAGGAAGAGATCACTTTGGGTCTCAAAATTCCTCTCTCTTACCCCATAGGGCTCCATTAATAACAGTATAGCTTCTGATTAGTCTGTGGCTAATTAAAACCTGTACAGAGACAAAATGGAACTTTTAAACCTGCCTGTTTGTAGGTAGTCAGGGAGGCAATTGAATTATAGGTGATGAGCTGAACTTCAGTTGAGATTTTTCAAAGAAGATTGATGATCACTTTGCTGATATCTTGAATCAGTTTTTCAAAGCTGTACGTACCCTCTTTTAACAGGATAATTTAAAGAATAGTTTAAGGTTTGGTCTTGAAAAATACAATGTGACTCAGTCTTCCAATTATTAGCTCCAAATGCCAGACCTTTAAATATGTTTCCTGACTTCCAGAAGTACTGAGATACAGCTCTTCTAGTGACTTTAGTAGGATCTGCAGGGTGCTACCATGAACTTTAAAAATCAAGCCAATTTTCACTGATGTGTGTGTGTGGAGGAGGATTTAAACAGCCTGCCTGTAGAAAATCAAATGCGCTTCTCTGACTCCTGACCATGATTTTCATGCAGATCTTCTAATTTCCATCAAGAAAGGCTAAATTAATTTTGGTTTAGACTTGATTCTGGAGGTGAGCTTGCCTACACCCCTTTCTTCAGTTTCACACGTCATGAAAGCCAACATGCAAAAATGCACATTTTTAAAATCATCATCTCAGTCTTTCATTAATATCGGACAGACAAATACAAAATTATTATTGTTGTGTCCTAATGCATTACTTTAGGATTGATGTTACTGTAGCCTGGTTAGAATTATCTTTCACAGGCACTCCTTTCTTAGGGTGCTCCAGTGAGCCATCCCCAAGGAAAATTCTCGGCATGATTCAGGGGATGGCTTACCTTAAGAATCCATCCCAGTCAGCAGTATGGACAAGACTGCATCAGGATTAATTTCCTCCATCTCACACATTCTTTGATGCTATGCCAGCAGGCTATGTACCCTAAACAGCCTCATACTTTAGGGCATATGGCACATACCTTCAGTTTTATGTCATACAAGCACCACGTTGGTGGGCTGCAGCCTGATCCTCACATTATTTCAGATGCACTGAAACGGGACCTCCTCCTCCATCCTGCCAAAAAATCAGGTAAGTATGTGTAGGGCCACGTGGGCCTGGAGGAACCCAAGGGCCAAGTATTATGTAGCAAGGAGGTGGCCAGTGAGCACTGGAGGGATCCTGCACTAAGCAATGTGGGGACGGGCCACTCGTGCCACCATCACCCTGGCTAACAATCGCTCCCTGGGTACCCTGTGTGTTGAGACAGAGATGTGGCTTTATGGGCCAGTGACCGCTGCAAGTGACCCTGGGACCGGGAGCAGCCCTCACTGCGGACAAGGTCCAGCATCTCCCCTTCCCACTCTGAGCCTGCTCTGGCTTGAGGCTCTGCTTCTCTGTCTTACAGAGCTGCTAGTTTTTGTGACTTTCTTGCAAGTCTAATGATACTGTTTGTTTTGTCAACGCTGCAGCTTTTTGCTGCAATATTGCGATTATTACAGGGTTTCTAGCTGTCAGTGTTTTCAGAGAAGTTTTGAAGCATCAGCATTTAATGCTTAAAGATGAAAAAAACAAATGTGAAGTATATTTATTTTGAGGCTAAAATCTCATGATTTAAAAACTAATCTCCCTATTTGGAGATGACTCCAGAAAAAAAGGATTATAAATGTAATAACAAGAAGAATATTACAAAGGTTTTAAATAGCCTTTTGTTTTTCCTCTTGCATTTAGCATTTCCAATTCATTATGCAAAGGACAAATTAACAGCAGACCTCTGAAAGGTTACCTTAATTTCCTAAGGTAATAAAAGTCTTGAAATAGAAAGAAATGTAAAGCAAATATTATCTGAGATAATATACATGAATTCACATCTCAGCCTATATTTTTACATTTTGCAACTTAAGACATATATTTTTGTTTAAGTTCCCTTTAGAAAAAATATAAAGAAATGAGTGGCATTTGCTGAATAATGTTTAAACATTTTTGTAATGTACCTCCCTTGCTGCCTGCCCCCCCCCCCTTTTTTTTTTTCCCTGACAGTATTAAGTCTGTAACACAGAAATCCTCACATTCTCCAGATGGTAGCATAAATTTTCAGGTCAAGTGATATTAAAAATAGATAATAGCCCAGACCTCATGAGTCTCTACAGAAAGACTAAACAGTCACAATAGGGAATATCATTGTTTTGGTTTTCTTTATGAGGTTTTATGTACTCAGCTGTTTCTTCACCGTGCTCTCAGTGCAGAGAGACCCTGATCATTCTGAATTCCAGTTCCACCTCACTTCCTACCCTTTATACTTTCTAAGCCCCATGCCACACAAGTCAAGGGAAATATATCCACACAGCTGCAGCATCAGCTCCTAATGTGCTCTCCACTACCGATACTCCCGCTCCGCACTTCAGAGTATTTATAACCGGCAAATGAGTTCTTGAATAACCTGCTCTTACAGCTCCTTTGGAGGAATACAGTCCACTCCGGGACATTTTGCCTTTCTGATTAATGAATGGCATCTCTCTAAAAAGCCACTCATGATAAACTCTTTTAAGCACAGGAAGTTTTGAAAGTGTGGCATGATAAAATACATCTTTGAGTAATCATATTTTATAGGTAGACAGTAGCTGCCAGCTAAGGGGTTGAGCTTGTCCCAGATGGTTGCCCAGCAAGTCTAGGAGGGACTATTAAAAAATGAGAGTAGCTTCAGGGGTGGCACAGAGCCCCACCAGCTATTTTGTCTTTTATGTCTGGTTCTACTTGGGCCAGATCTTAAATAGATGTCTCTCACATGGCTGTGGCCATTTGCAGTTCAGAAAAATAGGTTTTCAACCATGAAGGCTGCTTTTCACACCCAAGTGGAACTGGCAAATAGCCAAACCATGTGCACGGTTCATATTTACACAGTAATAACATTTTGGGAGAGAAAGAAGCTCTGTGGCTTATCAGTTTCTTTTGACCTGTATGCCTAGTACTTAGATATTGTTTTCTAAGCCCACATTTGGTGCTTTATGTTTTTTCTTCAAAAGACAGCAGATAATGAAGGTAATGATCATTCTTCCATAATGTCCCCTTCCAGTGGGATAGATATGTCCTTGATGTCTTCTTCATAGTTATGGCCACTCCAGGAGATAAACACTCCTGGGCAAAACATCAAAGTGTGTTCGGGAATTGCATTGAGGTGCTATTTTTTAAGAAATAGAGACAGGCTATGTCTACATTAGCAACTACTGTAGCCCAACAGGAGCAAATCTGGTAGGCAAAACAGTCGGTGCTTAGGACCTGACATCCATACTTTTCTCATGTCAGGGGGTTTACTTCAGCATCGGTAAAGGCTCTGACCCCTGGAACAAAAGCCTGTGAGCACCTGGAGGTTTGATATCGGCCTCAAGGTTTAATATCATCTGAAAGGAATTCAGTTTGTATGCCCTGAGGTTGCTCCAGAATGTGACCCATGTGTGGTAAGTGGGGCCATTAGATGATTCTCTTAAAAAAAATTCTCCTGATCTAAACCACGATGTTAATATAGGCATGGCAAGCATGTAACAGAATGGAAGCAGAGTTCCCTCCCGAAATATTGCTTTTCCAGTTTCAATATTACCTGCGTAAACTTTAAAACCTCCAATCTGTAACTACCGGGGGGGAGTGAGGGAGAGCACATGAGTGCAGGTGCAGGCTTCGAACAGCAGAAAGTTATCCGCAGGGCACCCGAACCGGCTCGGGAAGGGCAGATCTGCTCCATGACAGCAGAGGACTGCACCTCGGAGCAACGATACGGCCCCGTAGGCATGGTGTACGATTTCATACCCATGAGTCACATGGTAATGCCAAAATGCTCTCAGAAAATTATGCTGTGCTCCCAGCCGCAGTAATAGCTGCAGCTCTGCAGAAATGCAGTTGCAGGATTTCCAGTGTACATTCTGGAAGTTATCACCGGATAGCACTGTGTCGCCTCTGCTGAACTGCCTTGTGTGCCCTTAAATTTCCCTCCACTTAAAGCTATTCGAGTTGGTATTTTCCCTTAAATGCTTTTTGCCAGGCAGCTTTCCTTTGCTATTGGTTTTCCCATATCAGAGTGATGTTCCCAGCTGTAAGGGCCTGCACCTAAGCTCATGTTTTTGTTCGCTTCCTTTGTACCTACACTCGGGTTCCTGTTACGCGATGCCCTAAGCAGCATGCAGTGCTCCAGGTGTGGTCACAGCAGTCCTTTGTACCAGGACGCAGTTATCTGTTGTGATCTGTGCTCTGTTCCCCTGTTTACACTTCCCCATGCTTTGTTTGCTTTCCTAACTGCTACCAGAAGCCAGGTTGCTGGTTTTAAGTGTCTGTCAACAGTCATCACCAAATCCTTTCCCTGATCAGTGTTTTGCAGTCTGTGACTGCAGAACATACTTTCTAATGTTTTTGTCAACGCTCCTCTTGTTATTTTCTGTGTATTTAGTAGCCTAGTTAATCTCCTCTGTCCGTGCCTCCCTTTTATTCCAGGTTTGATTCATCTCCCTCCCAAGGGCAGAAGCAGCCCTTCCTGTCTGATAACATTCTTATAAGCCCACTAGTTCATCTGTTCATCCTTTTAGGACATACAGAGTAGGCTTAACATTAAAATTCAGTGTCAGTGACTGTTATGCAAATAACCATTGTCTTATCAATACTATTTTCATCTTATTTTGAGTTTTCATTAACACCCCCCCCCCCCATAGTTGAATATTTCTGTGCCTGCTGGTATTATTTTTGCTATCCAATCAAATGTATGAAATCACCTTTGGCATATTTAGTGCTTTGAGTTATCTCTTGCTCTTAAGTAATGGGATTAGGAAAGGAAAATAGCTCCAGGTAAGATCTATATAGGGGTAGAGAAAAGGCATCTGAAAAAGGATTTAAGTTGTATGGTGCTGGGGAAACACAAGGTTTGGTGAGAGTCTCTGTAGCATTAGGAGGTTTTTGAGACACACCCAAGGTTTCTCATTACAGCCACTTCAAGTTTTTTAGTAATTAAATTTTGCATAGATTAACAGTTCAGGACCAATTTGAATCTGTCTCAGTAAACAGCGGAGCTGTTTGTAAATGGACATCAGTATTTCCTCTGTGAAAGAAAAATTGTATGTGGGAGGCAGCCGGAAATTTATAAAAGTTTACCATGAGCATAGTATGTATATCTCTTGGTTATTATACTTCTTGTTACATGGAAATGAATAAATCAGAATTGATCACATGGTAAATGAGCTACCTTCAAAATTCTCTGTTGGACTTTTCCCTTAATGGCATCAGAAGTTTAATGCATGTCTGAGAAGCTGCTGGAGGAGCAATTTGAGAAAAGGAGGAAGAAAAATGCAGATACTCAGTTCAGGATGGACTTTTGAATGTGAGTAGTACTCAGGTTTTGAAAACAGACTCCTTTATCAGTATTAAGCTCAGTGTTTAGAGCAATGTGGTTCCTCTACTAACCAGGCCTCATGTTTTTGTAATCTCCAGTTACTCTATTTTGTTGCAAAGAAACAGAATTTTTTTTGCAAAGGGGTTTGACATTTAGCTGTGTATTAAACTGGCACAAAACCTGGAACATTTAACATTTTCCAGAAACCTGGCTTCCCAAATGTCTTCTTGTTTTGGATTGATGGTTCTTCATTTGACAAAATGGAAACATTTAATTTTCTTATGGTTTGTGTGGGCTGGATTTTGATCATATGTTATATGAGTATGAGGTAAACTAAGAAAAAAGTAAATGAAAAGTTATTTCAGAATAAAAATTGAAATATTAAATTGTGAATATAGCCTCAAGGCATGTTTTCAAATTGTCAGAAGTGCCTTTTTCTTCAGAATGAAATGCCAGTAAAACAAACTGTTTCTGTCAAAATTGCATATTCTTACAAACAGGATTTGCATCAGAGTTTTACAAATAAGCTTTGCAAGTGTTAAATAGTTTTTTCATCCTGAACCTTAGGCAAAGAAGGGTAGTCTGGCTTTTGAGACAGCCCTAAACAAAATGCCCTCCATTGCATCCCTTGGATATTTATTTCTTCTGATTGTGTTAGTATCCAAACAAACAACAACAAAAAAATGACCTAGTTGCTTTTCCATATGCTTGACAATTTGGTAAAACAGACAGAGTAAAGTAATGAGAAAGACATGCAAAACAGGAATAACCTGGTAAGGAAGGCAGGAGAAACATTCTTATGCAAAAGTTTGTTTGCTTTTTTTTTTCTGTCTGAGCCTTTCCCTTTTTGTTTATGTGTCTCATCTGTCATAATTGATGTCACCTGTCACTTTCATACCCTCTCCAAGCTTCATTTCCAGTCCCTTAAACATGGCTAGGTTTTTCTTCTGACTTCACCAAGATCTGCAAGGTTATAATATTCAGGCTGCCTAACTGGAAGTCTAAATTCTGGTTTGAAGGATTCTCTTTAAGTTGAAAATGCAGACTGCAGTGAAGGGAAACACAGAAGTCATATAGAGTTTAGGAAATACCTGCTGACCCTGACAGGTACAGCCCCACAAAAAATGTTTTATGGCGTGTTCACAGAAAAGGCAGATGAACCTCAAGAACATTTTGAAAAATAATAAGAGTGAAAATAGTTGTATAAAGACATAATAATTTATTTCAGAAATTGATTTTAGTTGTTTAGTAAATAATAATTGATGCAAGAATACAAAGCCAGCTAGGAAAATGCCAACAATCCTAAAAGTCTTCAGAATAAAATCTCCAAATCCTGGGGCCAAGGGATGACAGCAAAAAAAGGCAAAAAACTCCAACAACAACAAAAAGCTGACTGTGACTTGAGCAAAGCATAGCCTCGCAGTGACAGCGCTTGGCAGAGAGTGCTCCTGCACAGCTCCTGCAGAGCACACTGTGTATGTTGAAGTGATTTGAAAATACATAACTGAGGGCTGAGCTTCTTAGAGAGGCTGTGGTTTAACTTGGAACCGTTGCCTCTCAGAGCTTCATTTAGTCTAGTCGGCCCTGGGTCCTCGACAACTTTTGAGGATGGAGGGTCAAAGAGAAAGGTTTAAGAGACTCCAGAGTGCAAACATCAGTTGCAGAACAGGACAGGACAAGATTTAGCACCCCCACAACACCTGAAACGTAACTGTGCACTAGGGGGTGACCAATCATTTAAACAGCTACTCCCTATTAAATACATGTGCACGTTTCTCAGCCTAGCTTAATGTTTTAAAAGCCTTGGCTGCCATACCAAGGCAGCTATGAAGCATGTACACCTCCCTTTAAAGACAGTGAACCACAGCCCATGCACATGATCTAAATACTTACATTTAGTTAAAAAAAAGAAGGAAAAAAAAGCAAAAATACCTGTGGTACAAGCAAATACCACCTACAATATATACATGGAAAAAGTTTTCATCTGCTTTATGTTTTGATACGATAGTCTATATTTTGACTCCAGAGTGTGATGACTGTATAACTTTTCACATGAATTTCATTTTTCCTGTCAAGGTACATTATTTTAAGGGTGACAATAACTTGGCTTCAAATGAGGTGAAACCATCACAGTGATAAATGAGTTTCTTGAGGAGGGAGGTTGTACCCTGGGAATAGACTTTGAAAGACCACACACCTCTGCTTAACCAAGCTTGTTAGCTTTACAACACATTACAAATACTCCTTCTAATGCACATGGCAGTGAAGAGCCCTGAGCACTTGACTTTTGAAAATACAGTGTATGTTGCATGGGGAGATTAGTCTTGGTTTTCACACTGGCCTTTTGTGCAAGTCTGCTCTTTAACAGCTGAACATTACCTTTGGTCCTTTCCTTGTTCTGTGGATTATTTTTAAATGTTTGAAATTTTATTTTTTTTCTGTCAGATTCAAAAAATACAGGTCAGGCTTTGACATGCAGCTTCTAGCTGCAGCCATGAGGGACAGCCTTCCTTAATTGCTATGTAATTTGTATTGTGATACAGGGGAAAAAAAATCAAAATAGCATAAAATTTTTAGAAGTGTTTCTAGGCATCACTTTAATAGTTAATGAAACAAGCCGCTGAACTTCACAGGGCATGTGATTATCTTGCTAAGTTATTTTTGTACTGCTACCCTGACATTGTATGTAACATAACCGAAATATGGAGAAAAAAGCCCTGGCATAACTGCTGGGTGTTCAAGAACACAACTGCCACCCACCATGGAAAATATGCATCATGCTGCAAAGTTTACTTCTGCTTTCCAACAGCTTTTTCACATTTGTCGAAGTAATGGCTCAGTGAATCTTTGGGAATTGCATCAAAGACTACCTATGTGATGCTTTACTCCATTATATGCTTCATGCAATGACTTTAAATAAGTTAATAGTACAGCCAAAAGATGGATTTTTTTGGTTTTTAACCTTCATTTTCTTCTTCAAGGAGTTGCCTGAGGGACAAACAGACTTGATTTTTCTCATGATTAGATGCTGAAAGGAGGGCAGAGCTGGTGTGTTTGGTAATGTACTTTCTGTAGTGTTCTTCTCGACAGAAATACTAAGTAAAGTGAAAAATATGACTGAGATACCCAAATCCCTATTCCCACAGTGCAACCTCTAATAAATATCTTTCTCCTTTTCTTGTTCACTTAGTCTCGCTCTATTTTCATGTCTTAGGAGAGTGTTTTCAGGGCTAAGCAGACCTAAATATAATGCAAATGGAACTCAACTCTCAGGTGCGGTTTTTCAGTGAAACTTTGTCTCCTGAGCTGCTCAAAAACTTTTTCAGCTATTAATTACAAGGGAGTCTGAGAGCCTCACAGGCACTCACTTCTCCATGGCAAATGAATATGTTAACCCAGCGCTGAGGCACTGGAGCCGTCTCTGTGCCAGCCAGTGTGAGCCCAGTGGGACTTGCCCGCTCGAGGACGTGGCGTTGGGATCCTGGACATGCTGCCAGCGTGTGATGGGAGCTGCAGCGGCACCCCGGCTCACGCGGGGCTGCAAAGCCTGTCCAGGAGCACCAGGAGTCAGCTGGCATCTGGAGGCTGTAGCATCATTGGAGGTTTCTCTCTGCGTGGTCCCAAACCCCCGTTATCCTGGACAGTAGCGAACCGGCCATATTTGGAACCAGGGGTCCCACCGCCAGGAGAGCTTAGAAGATGAGGAGGAGCAGTTCTCCCAGTGGGACCCCTCCCTTCCGACTTGTAGGATGTCACCACTTCCAGGAGTAAATGCAAACCCTCTCCGCCGTGCAGGTCACCTCAAACCCTTTCCATACATCTTGACAGGTATTTGGGAAACTGACGGCACTGAGAGGAGGGGAAGGAAAAGCAACAGGTCTGATGCTAAATCTCGGACTGAAAGGGACCATCCTCCCGTGCGTGTCTCGCCTCCGCTGCCGGCCCTCTCCGCCAACCCCCGAAGCCCGGGCGCCGCGGGCAAGGCTGTTTGCACCCCGGCGCAGGCTGCCCGGCGGTGCGGGCCGTTCCCGGCCTGCCCTGCCCGCTCCCGGCCGCGGGGAACAGCCCGGCTGTGGGCTTGCGGTTGGCAGTCTCTGAACCGGTGGCTTGAGGCACCCGCCCCTGCTCCAACTCGGGCGGGTTTGCTGGGCGAAGCAGCAGAGGCCGGTGTGCTTGCAGGAGGTAGGAGACACTTTTGGGCAGGCAGAGGCGGGAAGTTAGAATTAGCCCAAACGCTCGCTTCTCCTCTTACACACGCTATATATATATATATATATATATTTAGAAATATAAAAGTCTACGTGAATTCCTTTTTTTTTTCGCCCATGAAAGATGGGGCCTACCCGCAGCGAGGCGTGCCAGATATAACACGGGCAGGTGCTGTGCAAACTTCCCACTGCGGCTCAGTCAATGCCCCTCAGTCCGGGCTGGTTATAATCTTGGGGCTCTCGTGATGGACGGAGTGGTGTTTTTATGAAGTGCATAATGCCGACGGCTGCTGGCTCCTACTCGCCGTACGCCGGGCAGTGAGAGAGCAGAACACTGAGCCATTCTGCCCCGAGCGTCTGCACTAACCCCAATCAATTAGCACCTGCTTTTCGGGGCCCAGCCTCTCCTGCTGCCCAGACATACCTACGCAAGCGCTTCTGGGCCGCTCACACCTGCTAATGTGAGCCCTGCATGCCACACACAGGCAGTGGGCGAAGCTGGGTCGAAAGTTAATTGTAAATCAAGCCCTTATTTTACCTAGTTTCATCCCACTCTTGCTGAATAACAATTTTTGCATTGGCACGAAAGCTGGGCTGATGGCCGCCAATATTTGGAGTGAAAGTGGCATTCATAAGGGCTGAGCTCCTGGCCAGGACCGGCTGCTTCAGCGCCGCGGGCGGCTGCTGCGAGGGAAATGATGTCTCCTCTGCCAGGATGCGCTGGGCTCAGAATGGAAGCTGAAATCTAGAGCTGCTCCGCAACTATTTACTCTTGAAGTGTTGGGGGGTTTTTTGTAGATGTGTGACAGGTGTCTTTTTTTAGAGAGCTGCCACCAATACTGACTGGAAAACATCCAGATATTTTTAGGGTGAGGATTTTTCCAGGAGTTAGCTCTTGTCTTTTTTGCGACAGCAAGTCCGCCGGTGCAGCTGTGCCTGGAGCACTGATTCCTGAAAACAGTGGTGCAAAAGACTGTTTCTGCAGGGCTTTCTGAGCCTGCGAAAGTCTACTGAAAAGCCTGACTTTCCTGGCGTCCCTTCACTGAGGTGGAGTCCAAGCTGGTTTAGCTCTCAGGATCAGACACAGAGGCTTCTATGCCATTAACTTCAAAGCACTGCAGCATATGTTCAGTTAGTTTGTCCAAAAGAAAGGCAGTTTGTGTGCTCTGAGGCTGCTCCATAATGTGAACCAAAGTGCAGTTAAGTGGGCACCAACAAAAGATTCGCTTCAAAAACATGCATTCCTGACCTGAATTAAACCACCCTTCAGAATATCTCTAAGGCTATTAGGAAGATTAACTTTCTTTATTTAGGACATGTAGAGTACCCCATCTGTGCCTCAGTTTGGCCTGTTTATGCTTTAAACATCTTGAGCTTTCCATTATAGCCTGAAAATTCTTAAATGTATATGACATGTGCCCTTTATCCAACCTTCAGTGGCTGTGCCAGCACTCTGTCCTCTGTCGGTGGCATGACTTTGCTGCTCTGTCCATCTTTCTTTTTTTTCCCTCTGATCTATGTCTTTTCCTCCCCTTCCATATTTTCCTTATTTCTCCCTTTCCACTCTCTTGGTCATTTTTTTCCTTGTCCTTCCTAACCTAATCTTCAACCTAAACTTTTGTTCAGGACTGACTTTTCCAGGTACATAAAGGATTTACACATGCCTAACATAAGTGGCCTTAATATTAAATTCCTGCTATTCATCATAGCTGCTTTTTGGAGGTGTTCTTAATTTTTTTTAACCTGTGCTTAAGAAGTTTGATTTTTGGACAGGCTTGACATTTTATTATACTTTTTTTTTATGTGCTTGGACTGATAAAAAATGCAAAATACTATGCTGGCAGTAATATATCTGAAACTGTGAGTTTGTATTTGCAAGTCTTGTTCAAGAGAACGTGTGGAAATATTGAGTGAAGACACTTACTTGCGTCTGGTCAGGAAATGTTGGTTTTTTTCTTCTTTCAGCAGAGAGCTAAAAACAATAAGGCTTTTTAATCATCGAAGTACTTCTTTGGTTATGTTGGAAAAAAAAATCAAGATCTCTTCAAAACAAAATGTTAGCATTTACAGGTGTTGTTTTCATAGAGAACTTCCTCGATAATTTTGTCAAAATAGATACTATTCATGTAGCTTTCCATTTCAGCAAAAAGCTCCGTTCCATTAAAACCTCTGATGGAAATTCTTGACTAGCTTGAGTCAAAAAGTTCAGCCTTTTTTAACACTGCTGCCAATGTGCTTCTTGGTCATTGTGATTTTACAATTTGGTCATTAGATGGTGCTCAAGAGATTAAATTCACGCTTTAGATCGTCTTTCCCGTTTTTATTTTAAGCTGTAGACTAAGCAAAGTTTCTGCTTCTTTCTTCACAAAATATATGTAATGTGTAACTCTGTACTAATTAGTAGAAGATTTACTATTCATTTTGGTGACAGCAAGGTCCTTACCGACTAACTGGTATGACGGAGAACAGATACTGAGAATTGCTATATTGTTAGACCCAAACTGGAAATGTAGCCACTGTTTTGGCAATATTAATTAACCTGTAAACTTCCAGTGTCAACATTAGTGGGCTTTTGACAAAGATTTAGCAAGTGCTTTTGTAATGAAGTAATTAAAGTTGTGAGACACATCTGAGGCTTGCTTCTATTGCTTAACAGCATTTATAAAAATACAATAAACAGGTTTTATAAAAATATTTCTGTCCTGTATAGGGTGTTTAAAAGTGTTTAATGATAAGAAAGTTTTTGCTGTGAATCAATCACTTCCATGATGATATTTATAGGAAGTAAGACTGGAAAAAGGGGTTCTTTTTAATTTTGAAAATTTATCGTATTCATAATTAACACACAAAAGTGAATACCCCATGAAGATGCACCTTTGCATAATTTAACAAAGTACTGATATGTGGGTTTCATTACTATAAATACGTGAGTGAATGATTGTTTTTGCAGCCTTTGTTCTTGGTGCTGCTCATTGCTATGTTTGTAGTGTGTCACGTGCAGACTTTTGATCTTGTTATGGCTCTGCCTCGAGCTGGAGATTCCCAAGGTGGGAGTGCACCATCTGCCACACAGGCTCTGAAGGACAAGGTAACACAGATGGAGAGTGTTAGAGCAGTACCACAAGGAACTATGCGACCTCAGAATGTACTGAGCTGGAGATGCCGAGCAGGGAAATATATCCTGCTTATTTCCTCTGCACATCTTGATTAAGCCATTCTTGCAAAGAAGAGCATTCATTTCCCCAGTATATTGTGTCATTGTCGCTGTTCTGAACCGTGTCCATGAGGAGGAAAGTCAAATTCACCCACTCTTTATTTCCCTTTATCTATACCTGTGAAGCCTGAGCTCCAGGCTGTGCGTTTGGGCAGTACAGTGCTGGAAGTCAGTCCTGTATGCCTTTGTTTGCCATGCAGTTTTGTTGGTTTTGTTGAAAGTGTCAGTGCTTTCACTGCTGAATCAGCAGAGGTTTGACAGATAGTATTTAGCTAGGAATCTCACACAGCGAATAGTTTAGCAGTTGCCCATTACCAGTACTTTGCCAGGCTTTTTTTATTATTTTCTTTTTTACTTTCACGTGTTTCATGTTACAGACCTAAGCTGATGTTAGTATCAAAGTACCAAAGATGTAGGTGTCTTTGCAGTTGCCATGAAAAGGTGTTGAGGGGATATTGCCCATAGTCTTTTGTTAGCATCAAAATCCATGAAAGATCACAAAGTTATCTGGTAAGCACCTTTCATGGACTAAACAAAGACTAGAAGGTAATTAGCACCTGGTATGAGGATGTTTTTCTCCGTTGACAACCTTAATTTTCTGGCAGAAAAGATTAACACGTCTTGAATGTGTTTTCAAGCTGAAGTGTTGAACATAGAGTCATCCAGAGAAAACCTCAAAAATACTGTTAAGGTAGAGTAGTAGGAATGTGTTATTGATTCTGTGGAGGATACATCTAACATCTCAGTGAGTAAATATTGCATACTGAAGCTCATCCTGAAACCATGTCTGAAGATTCCGAGTTAGTGCCGTCAGTAGGTTGGCTGTTCTCTGTGGTGATGGCTGCAAATTTAATGTTGGAGAGATCAAAACCTACATAGCTTGCATTTTTCTTATGCTGCTTATCACCACTCTATCCAAGGAACTTCTAGGTAAAAATTAATGGGAGAAGGATGCGGCATGTTTCTCTAACTGGGAGCTAGAACTAAGATCATGTCTGGGGGCGGGCTATAGAGGTCTGACAGACATTTGTCAATGTTCTTATCATGTCTATTCATATTGGTTGTGATGAAAAGGTTTTCCAAAAGAAGGCAGCTTTGAAACACTTCCCAACGATGTTTAGATTCTCAGCTAACCTTATTTTCTTCTGGAAACTGATTATGAGCATGAATTTCATTGTCTGCATCATTTTAGATTAACCTAATTGGCTTGGTTCATAACTTGGTGTTCAGCTCCTAGTGTTACTGGGGCTTAGTCTGTTCATGGCCTTGAAACTTAGGACAAAATCCTGAAGAAAATGTGTTCATGGTTCCTGTTTGTGGTTGTTTAGGCCATGGCAAAGGCAGGCAGATGTATTGCATGTTGGCTAGAACCTGCATCTTCTCTTCGTGTTCAACATCAGCTAGTGTGAATAACTGTAATCCAGCCTGGCAATGATAAATGTAAGAGTCAGACTGACTTGTCCTCACTTGGAAATGAAGATGAACATTTCTTAGCAGTCTAAAGGTGAAATGCTTTTTCATCCTGATCAGCACTCATTTCCAGCTACTGGTGGGTTGTCATCCAGAAGCGTAAGTAGATGTTCTGACATTTGAAAAGTAACAGCTGCATAAACTGAGAATAAAATATGTAATTGAGTGCAGAAGACATATGTTTGGCAACTAAATCCACTCTCTCGTGCCCTTTCCCATTAGTATCCTTGGGTATTGAAGACCAAAAGGTGCAATGAGGATCTCTGTGGGAACTCTACAGATGAAGACACTTGTAGGGGAGGATTTGTAATTCATCTCTGCTCTCAGCTTTGTTGGGGAAAGGGAAGGCAAGGGAAGACTGCTCACTAAGGGGCCTGTCCTGGTCTGTCAGTCACTTCTGCTGCATCATACAAGCATGTTAGCAAAACTTTATGGCTCACTATCAAAAGATACAGGGAGGGTAGGATTTGTGGACTCATGTTCTTAGTGTTCAGCTACAGCTTGTATTCATCCTCTCCCAGTTTAGCCCCTTATATGAAGCGTCTGTTTCCCCAAGGCTGCCCGTGTAATTCAAAGCAACAGTTACCTTCAGGTGATAGTTCAAAGGACAGATATATATCTTCAAGCAAATTAACCCACAGCAAATCAGTGCCTGTTTCTATCCATGGTTCAAGATGATTGCTGTTGAATATCACGACTTAGTGCCAAAAACTGCTATGTCTACAGCCCATTATACCAAGAACAAGTTATTAAACTAAAGGCTTAGGGAAAGGACTGTGTTTGTATAGATCTGAGTGAAGGACCACAGTTCCAACATATACAAGAATAAGAAATTGCTCAAAAATATTAAAGAGCAGGTGGCTGTGTTTTGTTTGCAGCCTTCACAAAGAGATGAAAGCAAAAAGATCAGGGTAATGGAGAAGTCAATGAGAGTTTTACCATAGTTATTATTGTTGAGAGGATGAGATATATTTGTGTTGCCAGGTACGGATTTACCAGAAGGTGTTAGGAAACATCAAAGCTCTTGCCTTATTCTTTTCTTTTTTAATCCTTTCTTGCACTTCCATCATTAAATTGGCACTGTCCAGTTTAGGGTATAAAGCCCAGGAGCCTGCCACAGTTGCAGCTACACTTGTGCAATACCACAGCTGCATGGGACCCTATGTTTCAAGGTCATTCACACAAGTAATTAGGATATCATACTGACAGAACCTTTTTTTTTCTTTTTTTGGGAGGGTGAGGAACAACTTGAGAAAGTCAAGTTACATAAATCACCAGGAACCAGCAACTGTCATTTGAGGATTTTGGAGGAAATTTAATGCCGAGGAAAAGAAATAGTGGTGAGAACTTGCAATAAATAATTGAAAGTAGAAAGTTTTTCTGTAGTCTAGAAAGATAACAAGTTGAGCAAATATAAAATAATCCTAAGGGGAATTTTCGAAGTTACAGGCTGAATGCCTTACTGCTGTGTAAGTAGTATATAGACATTACTGTAAATAAGGTCAAGGTAGTGCCAAGACAAATCTTGCCTTGAAAGCTTTTACATTTTTCACATCATAAGGGAATGATATTAGGTTCCACTTCCAAAAAAATATTCCCATTCTTATTTGCTGACAGACACTGCACAAACTCTCCTGTGGTTCATGTTCCTCCATTCCTGTAAAATACTCACAAGCAGGAATGAGCTTTCCTAGATGGAAATGTTACTGACATGAGTAGCTAGCACATAACAGCAAAAAGCCCCACAGCCAACCATCATTTGGAAAGAGAGTACTGTCAGTTCCACATCTATCTACAATGTCTTTGTGTTAAAACACTTCCAGACTTGGAAAGTGGAAAGACTTCTTTACAAAATGATAACTCAGAAGGAGTAAATGACTTAAATTATTTCACAGTAGACTGTAACCAATTGCGTGTTCAGAGTAACACAGCACAACTGAACTACTCTTAAAAACGCAAGCCAAGCAGATCTAAACTCAGGGGTTTTGGAACAGAAGAAAGAAGGACATGAAAATAAGATCCATTCAAAGGAAACATGACAATCAAAATGCACCCTGCCAGTTAAAACACCCTGTCCTGACCCAAAACAAATTGAAGAAAAGAAAACACCCAAATACACATTGTACATTAAAGTTTTTTTTAGCTCAGGATGCATTGTCTCTTAACTCCTTGTCTACATCCAGTCAGAACAAGAGTGGCAGCGCAGATTTCTGGATTAATTTTTAAAGAATGGAAAACCTTAATTTGAACTGGCACTAAAGACTGGCCCAGAAAAATGCTTTCTGTGGCATGTTGGAAAGAACAAGAAAACAATAGCTGAAAGAAAGTGTGGGAAAAGAGCAAAAGTATCACTTTCATCTTGAGTGTTTACTGGCAGTTGGCGGTAAAGTCAGCATGGATGATATAACACCAAGTTGGTTTTTTCAGACATGGAAGCTGGAGGCTGTTCTGTCTGCCTTTGGGCGCCTTTTGGGTTCTTGCTTCTTAGGTGGTTCCAGTTGGACTTTATTGTCCCTTACGAGCTTACTGTTACCTGTTTCTGTTTACTACTGCAGAGATCTCTTTTTTTTTTTGAAAGTCTGCCTTTTATGGTAATGAAATATTTCACTCCCCCCCCTCAAATTTTCTAAATTCAGTTTTGCCTGCAAAATGCGTAGCTCGCTCTTTATAAATAAAGTACCACAGATACTTTTGCTCTTGCTTTGATACTTCTCACTTGCCATTTTTATAACTGCTTCCAAAAAGACTACTGATGCAATGTAGGTCTTCATTTTTTTTACAGGAGCAAAACAAAAGTCCTACTGTTTGTGTATGAAACATTTCTACATTCCAAACAAGGTGCCCCAGATCATATTTTGGAAGTGTTTCACTTATGAAAGTAACATTTATTTTTCTTCTTCAGACCAAAGTCTGACCTTGCATCTCAACCAATAAAGTACATATAGTTGACTCTGCTTCTGTTGAGTCTCCGCTTCACACGCTGTGTTGTATTGATTTTTTCGAATGACAGTGGAATGCGTATATTGATCTGGTATCTCTGGCAAGATGTAAATGGTGTGCGAGGAAGTAGACCTGCTAAAATTGTCAGGATTTCTCAGAGTTAGTGGCTACAGAGGAGTCTAGAGATCTCTAATGAAATCTTGCTTGGGTAGAAATAGGTGGAACAATTGAATTTAATCCTGACATTTCTGATTTCTTTTCAGTGTTAGAAAGCAGCTCTTTCAAAGTGACAGCTTCACATCTGCCTCATTTTCTGGTCTCCCACAATAACTGCCCTTGAGATGTGGAAATGCATGTTTTCCCTGTCTTGCTTTTTTAATGAAAGGAGCAGCAGTAGCGGTGCCTGTGTTGGGGGTGGGCTTGCTTTGTTACATCCAGCCAGCAGGATGGTGCACCTCAGCTTGCTTCTCCCAGGCAAGGGGTGACTCCTGGGGGCCTCCCGCACTTCTCAGTCTTGCTGCAGTTGTCTGATTCTGCTCAAAATTTTTACTGTTCAGGTAATTAGAAGACAGCTTTTAGGTTGCCTGGAGATGTTGGCATGACTCTTTAAAATGGATAGTTCAGAGTTTTAAGAAGAGAATGCCAGAAGAGTATTTTGAGAAGGGGCAAATTAACCATTTCTTTTCCTTCCTGTCTGTTTTTCTGTACAAACTCCTGCCGAGTTGGCCCCATAGCAACTTCATCATCATAGCAATTCATAAATTATTATATTGTCATTCCAAATGCATCAGAGTAGGATACCTTAGAATTTTTTCCTTTGACATTATAGATTTCTGTATCAGGAAAAGCTTGTTAACTCTCAGAGTGACTACCCATGTCAAACAGGTTATCTACAGATGAAGAAGGACTACTATAACAAAAATGACTGAAAAATTAGATGTGTCAAAATAGGTGAGGATATCAGATGATCATTCTCCTTGCTAAAAGGGCATTTAATGCAAATATTTAGAAAACATTCCTGTTTCTTCTTGGATTTAGATTAGCATTTGCAATCATATAGACACTGCCTGTTGAGGTAGGTTATTTTCTTCTTGCGGCATTTTGAACCTTAGATTATCATAAGCTAATGAAAACAAAGAATGTTAAAGCTATACATTATAAACTTAGTGCTCCATTTTACAAATACATACAAACCTTCATGCTCCAAATTTCCTTTAGGCATGTGACAAAAAATTAATACATTGCATTAGATCAATGTCTATTACTCATTTAGTTATTGCTTTCAGGGGTGAATTAAAAGAACTTCCATTGACTTTTTAGGGAAATAACATCCCTGGAATATTTTCTTTAGATATAAGGAATAAAGTAAGTTGTGTGACTGACAATCTTTTAAAAGATGAACTATGTATATTCCAGACAGAAAAGACTAGTAAATATTTCTGTGAACAATGAGACTTAGTTTAAAACCAAACAAATTGTAAAATGGCAAAACACCTTGAAAATTATCAATATCCTTAAAGCGATAATTTCTTTTTGGCTTTCAAAGCCTTTTGTTTGTTTGTTTGTTTGTTTGTTTTTTCTGAATACTTCTCATTTTGGCAAAAGCTGGTAAATGGATCCCTTTTACCTTTTAACTATGTGGTGTGTCGCAAGACTGCAGTATAGGGAAAATATTACCATTGAACAATGTGTAGAAAGCAATTGATCTCTGCCTGCACCTAAAAGAAAGAGAAATAAAGAATAACAGGGAGTTAGGGATTATGATGTGGCTTTGGCCTTATTATTTTACAGGGTGATGTACAGAACAAAAAAAAATTCTGTGGAGTTTGTGTGTCTGTGTGGTCCAGCTCTCAGCTGTGGTCTGACTCAACTGATTTCATGCTGGAATGAGCTGCCTGTCTCATGTTCATGGAAGAAGAAAAAAGCTCAGCCCAGGAATATGGCACAACACTGTGTTGTGACCTCTCTCAGGTCTCACCAGCTGTGTTTTAAAGCAAGTTAAGTAGCATAAATTTCTTACAATGGAGGAATATTTTGACTTGCGGAAGGAAAAAAAGTTGTAGTTGAAATGAGCTGGAAAGGCCTGTTTGAGTGAATGTTTCAGAGTATCTGTTTTCTTCCTGAAACTATTGACATTGAAGAAGTTTCCACAGACTCTACCCATTAGGCTCTGACGTACTGTACTCCACATTCAGCTTTTTTGCAGGAATTGCTTCAAATCCATATGATGTGTTTAGGTCAAAGGTACGTACCCAGGACAAAACCTTGCTACCATTAACAGCAGTGCGACTTCCACTGAAGCCACTGTGGCATAGAAACAATTATTTTGTACTAATGAAATATCACTTGCCAATTTCTGAGGTTCTACCCTCCTTCCTGATTGCTCCCCAACGAAGGCTTACATGCTTGACTTGACACAAAGAACCCAAGTGCACATGCAATTTGTTGTCAGGAGTAGCTCTTGTTGTCACCTCTAGCAAAGAAGTGTGAACCACTTTGATCCTTGAAAAATATAAAATTATAGAGCTTGAGGGAAACTGTGCTTGCTTTCCAGAAAGTTTTCTATGCTTTTGTCCCTTTAAAATAATCTAAGAATCTACTAATGCTCAGTGTGACTTGCAGTGATGGTCATGAAGGCTTGATTCAAGCAGCTGCCTGTGAGTCCATTAATTTTTATCCACCATTAACTTAGATAAAAGATCCGCCATTAATCTTTGACCCTTAACAGCCCCTATGGCTCTGATTTAAGCTGTTGGATTTCAGAATATGCTTAGTTTATCAGTAATAAGAAACTGCAAAGTTGCCAGTCCGTCTGGCTTTTGCCTGTTTCTTTCTCTCTAGAGTTTTCCTCTATATTAAAAAAAAAAATTACTAAAAAGCTAGCAGTGCGTATAGCTTCTGTAATAACTCTAAGGCATGCTGGGTATCAAGGACTGCCATTTTTGTAGCTTGTCTCCAATATTATGTTTCATATCTGTTTTACAGCCACAGTTTTGGAAATCCAGAGGTGGTGGCTGAAAAAAGGTGATGAAAGCTTGGGCTTAAGATAAAAGCCAAAAATTAAACAAAAGGAATGGCTCCCTACCACAAGCAGCTTTTCAGCTTAGAAATTAGGAGGTACTGACCCGGGATACTGCTTACCCAGCTCCTCAGGTTGCTCAGCAATTAGGTGGTTTGTACTGCATAAGCCATCTATATCTGATCTCCCTAGGATTTCTTATTGTACTCACTATAGTAATATTTGGGAACTAGCAGAGGCTGGTGGTCCATTTCTGTGGCTAGATAAAAGCTGGATCAAGCCTTTTCTGTGCTGTAAGGAAACATGAATTTGGTTATGGCCAAGATGAGGAAAAAGTCCCGTGAAAGAAAAACTCAGTGTTGCAGCAGAGTGAGATCTCAGCAAAAGATGGTAGGGTGGACAGGAAGGGTTGATGGGGACATAGCCTGGGAAGAATTATCAGAGGTGGAATTGCAGGATGGCCCTGGGCTTTTGGAGGTGGAGGGCTGTAACTTTTGTTGGAATAATTCCCTTTTTTTTCCTTCCTTCTTGCCCACCAGTGAGTCCAACCATCTCATCTTCACCCTGTGATGGTAGGACAAGAGGGCGCCGATGTACACCTACCACCTACCAAGGTGCCAGTGTGTATTTCCAGCTTATGGGTCCTATGCCACTGCTTCCCTCACCATCCTCTTCCAAGCAGGTGGCTTGAAGAGCCAGTGGCTGTGGATGAGGGCTGCACTTTTTCTTCCTCTGTCTTCCCCTGTCCCCTCCCCATCTAGCTCATAATTCCCAGCGGTGGCAGAGGCATTCAGTGGCAGGTCCAGCCCAGAAGTAAACGCCAGGATTTAAACTGCTCTGCCATTGCCCAGAACTGATCTTGCAGAAATGGCACATACATTGTTGCACTGAAATACAATTCGTACTTAATTTGATATTTGCCGAGTCCTAGTTGCTATTGGCTAAACCACTGCAGCAATGCAATGCAGTAAATGATACACATATATATTGATTCAGTCTCTTGCTTTAAAATATTGCTTTGGTTTCGTTTTTCAGTAATGAAATCTACAGTGCTGATAAGTGGTTTTCTTTATGTTTTTCCCTTTCAAGGAGCAAATCAGATGTGTCCACTAATTTCCCCACCACATTCCCAAGAAAGCAATCTTTCTGTTTCTTCATGGTTGCTCATTAGTGCCTTGATTTCATACGCGTCCAGTACTTTAAAAAACAGCTTCTATCAACAAGCTCCATGGCCTGAACAGTCCACGACCTAATCCCCTGCAGCTTGGGGTGGATTATCCAAGCTGTGGGTCACTGTTCTGGAGGTTTTCTGCTGCAACACTGTGCCCTGAGGAGCTTGATAGGGTATGTGCCACTTGCCAGGCTCCTGTTGCTGTTTAAAGGAGCTATCTGCAAAAGCCTGTTTGCTACATTCTTGACGTTAAATGCACACAGCCAAACTTCTATGTGGCTTTCAACTTTGGGAGGGTGGAGGGTTTGCAAAGGCAAAAAAGCAGGACTGTACAGAAGTGCTACTCAACCCACAATAAGTCCCAAAGAGGCTGGAAGAAGGAGGTTAAAATGGGTGCCCTGAAAAAGGAGAGACAAAGGGAGCACAGAAAATATAGAAGAACATAGTAATTAAGAACAGAAAGAGCGTCCACATATAGGCACCCTGAAGACAAAAATAATAAGCTTGAAAGTACTGGGGAATGGAAAGTGGTGGAGAAATCCGAGATCAGCCAAATAGCCTCTCTGCAAAGTCTTTTCAATTTGACAATGCTGTCATTCCTTGCCTATTGTGAGAAGCTGTCTCTGGTAATCTAAGGAAGAATACATGTGAGGAAACTGTGCATCTGGTGTGTAAAAACCTGCTTTTCTCAAGAAGCTTCTTTCCTGCATGTGTTAAATAATGTATTGCTGTGAGCAGCAGGAGGAGCTGTGGAATTCCACTGAGTGAAGCTGGGAAGATTTTTATGCTTCTAAAATCCAAAACCTTCTGAGCCTTGTAAACCCTCTTAAAGGTTTAATTTTTTTTTTTCCTAAAATCATCCACAGCAGGCTATTTATCTATTACTGTCTCATGCTTTAGTTACAACTACCACATACTCTGGGAACTGCCAGGTACAGCTGGATTTACTAGCTTTGTTTTTAAACACAGGCAACTGAACTCAGGGAAAATGCTTTTTGCTTACAGTGATGCAATTCTTTCATAAGCTAATCATAGTACCTGGACATACTTTCATGATGTAGTGTCTTCTGACTATTTGGTATCGACGAGCTGTACCTCAAATAGAAAGAAAACATTGCATGGTGCTAAAATGTGATTTTCTAATTTATATGTAGGGATGACCTGGAGGCATAGTCACTACAGACAGCAGGGCAGTAATTTTCAGACAGTGGCCTTTACACACTATTTCAATAGGCTCAATGTTAAGTCAATGCTACATTTAGGAACTTTTTGAAAATCCTGCTCTTTGTTTTTCTATGGGTGAAATAGTCGGTAAATGCCTAGCTATTGAGATGTCTGTGGCAGACTTTGCTTCTATATTTTCCGGTGATTTTTTTACCCCATGTTGCTTTGTGTAGGAGGATGAGAGTGTAGAAAGATTAGACAATGCATGATCACGTTATTGTCTGAAACAATCAGTATATGTGTTTTCTCTAGTCATTGCTTCTTTTGAGCTTGCCAGCACTTAAGCCTCAGGAAACAACATCTCTCTAAAGAGTACCTTTGCATCAGTGAATATAAAGCAGCAGAAAATATTCAAGAGAATATGCCTTTCAAGTCTAGTATATTTTAGTATTAGTGGGACAGGTTAGATTTGGATCTTTATCCATAACCATAGTTTCTGTTAAGAGTCTTTTATCTTTTTTTTTAATTTTAAAAATATGCCAGAGAATGCAGATTTGTTTCAGATTTAATTGGAGAGATGAGAAAACTAATTTTACTCTGAGATAATAAATTAGATAAAATTTATGAACATTTGAAATGAGAAGGTTATGTTTGGAGTTTTCTTTGTACTAAATTAAATTAGCAACCAATATCCTTGACAGTACAGTTACTGTAAGGTCTAATCCAAACATGGCTGAGTCTAAAATTTGTCAGGGAAAAACTATTTTCTTGCAGTAATTCATATATCCAGTCAAATATTTTAAAGAGTAACAGCTATCAGACTGACACAGGTTTCACCCCTGATACTCGGTACTGTCCCATAGCAGAAATTCCATGTTTGTGTGTGAAGTTCTGTGTATGTACAAACGTAGCAATTACAGGGATGGAGGCTTGTTCGGAGGGAGAGGATGGAAAGGTGCTTAGGTTGACAGGCATACAAATGTGTGCACACTTCACATACACTTTAGAGTAAGACGCTAAAGAGCTTATCTGTTTGTCCAATATCCTGAAAGATGTTAACTGAGATTTTCACCTGACTAAAAATAAAATTTGTCCTCAAAGGACTGTGTTGATATGGGAAAAGCAGCTATGCAGAAAGGTGATACTCTGGAGATTATGACCCATGAGATATTGTTATGCCTTGATTTGCTTTAAAATCTTTTAAAGAAAATAAAAAAAGTCCTACAGAACACTGTGAGCATTAAAAATATAAATGCCCTTACAGTTAATTACTTTGCTGGCTATTCTATAGTTTTACACTTCGATGAAACTGCAACATAAAAATATTTTAATGCACTTAATTTATCATTGAAATGTGATTACAGGTTTTTTTAGAAAACAACAACAGAAGTACAAAGCTATATTTAAAACAGGCTTTGCTTGTCACCCAGAAATTTTCCCTGTTTCTCATTTTATTTGAAGACCTCTTAAATAATGAACCATTTCTAGCAATTAATGATTCCCTCAGGTAAGTGAAAATGTGAATCATAGCTTGCTCAAACTTCTGTGTTCTATAATTTGTCTCAGAGCTAAAGAATATTTCTTCTCTGTAAATATTTCAAAAGATTTAATGTTACAATAAAATCTACACTGCAACGTTATTGGCCTTAGAGATCTCATTTTAATCCTCTTGGTATTCCCTGCATTTACTTAAATTACTGTTTTACACTTCATTCTTATACCTGATGAATTCCAAGAGATCTATTGCTAATCCATTTGGAAAATGTAAATCCACAGAGTATTCTCTTTAATCATGTTAAATTACTTGTACGTGAAAGAAGTTAATGCTAATTTAATTTAAATTTAAAAAAAATAAAAAGACCAGAATATTTTTTAACATTGTATTAATTTTCTGTACATGAAGAATAAGATAGAGTAAGATCAGGTGCAAATGGGTGTTTCTACCTTAACTAAAATATTGAATTTTCTTTATCTGCATTTGTGATTTAAAAAATAAATTTGTTTTCCAGTGAATTGGTTAATGGCTGGGGATGTTCTCAAACATACATTATAAGCAGGAATAGATACAGAAAACATAAGTGATGTATAAGAAAAATAATTTGCATAAAAGACCCAATTCAACAAATTATGTGAATCTAGTCAGGCAGCAGAGAACGGATACACCGAAAATAACCAATTCATTAAATTTCATGTAATAAATATTCTGAATAAACTTTTCATGAACAGCCCATAAACCAATAAATATTTATGGGAATTATTTAACCAGTGTAGAATAACAAGTAACTCAGAAAAAAAAATTATGCATTGTGGGTGAATAACATTCAAAGGGAAAGGAGTTCATGTCACTGCATAAATTATTCATTGTGAATTATTCTCTTGACTGTAAAGGCTAAGAAAGAAAAAAATTAGGCTTATTTTGCATATTTTGTTCACCGTGTTTCGAAGTGCTTTACAATCATTAAACTAGTGTTATCCCCATTTCATAGGTGGATAAAGCTGAGGCACTTGGAATTTGTCATTTAGCTAAAGTCACAGATTAAATCAAATGCCAGGATTAGGAACAGAAACGTGATTCCTGACTTAATTTTTTAATCTCTGCTCACTACATATTTCTTCCAGATCGATCGTCCACTGAAGGAAACAGGAAGACGGGGAGGCAAAGCTTTTGGCTCAAGCAGCAGGAGTAAGAATGGGGCCAGCTCATGCCTCGTTCCTGGCCTTGCCACTGATTTGTAAGGAGATTTCATTTCAAACTGATAAAGCCCATCTTCGGGTTATCTCTCTCCTCACGAATAGTATTCACAACCTGTGTTGGTGGGTTTAGGATGCTGAGAATATGCTAAAGCCCTGGGTGATGGGATATGGTGGAGACCGTCATAGTCTTTCTGTTTAGGTTATTCTCCTTCCTCCACCACCCCAGCTCTCTCCTCATCTTCTGAGGAAGTGTGAGGAAGCGCTGCTGACGGTGGCATCCCCCCGCCTACAGTGGGGGTGAAGGGCAGCCTCGCAGCGAGCAGGGCATTACAGGTGTCAGTGAGCAGCGGGGTCACCTCCTGTTCTGGAGACGCACCTGCTGGTGAAGCCAGCAGAGTCACTGCAGGAGGAAAGGGAGAGCTTTGTAACCTCCGTACAACATGCATTGCCTCTAGCCCCTGGCACCCAATTAAAAGGATTGCTTTTGAGCCTGAGGGCTGAGTTGTACCAGACGGGCTGTTTTAAATACTTCAAGAGAACGACCATTACTTTCTCTAAGGCCTTGAGGCTGTAGATATCCTAGGAGTCAGCTCCTAGAGTGGGCACGATGGCTTACTATAGAAACCCACTTCATTTCTGCTCCGTCATTTTCATTCATGTGCTGCCTGCTCATCCATTCCCCAATGCAATCCTTGCCGGCCTGAATTCACATGCCTAGTCCCCATCTTTCTTCAGGACTGCTTTAACAGACACACTCTTCCAACCCATCTCTGTCTATTTCCTCCTGGTGCCTACTCCAGCCTAATCTGAATGACCCCAGGCAGACAAGCAAATCTCACTTGCCTCTTTGTTCAAACACTTCACTAGCCTCCAGGTCAGCATAGGTGTGAAACATCTTGGCGCTTCCCTACTTGTGACAGACCCTTGATATACAAGAACTTTTTGGTTTAGACCCACCTGACCACGCAAGTCTTGGTGTTAGGCATGACCACAGTGAGTCTTCTCCTTTGCCTGTGCAGGACTCCTACAGCTAACAAAAAATGGCTGAATCTTGATAGCTCTTGAGCAAAGAATTAGACAACCATGTTGGCAGTGGGATGAATTTTGAGCAGAATATGGTCACATTTATATATCTAGATATGTACTGGTGCATTTAGGTGTGTGATTAAGTAGGTAGGCAGCAGTTCAGAGCAGGACTTAGCTCCATAATGCTCCCTTCATAAACTTTTCCTTTTCTGTTTGTATGGGTAATTTGGAACTTGTGCAGTGCTCTGTCTTACAGCTGATGGGTTCAAAGCCCATGTGAGGTGCAGTGACTGGTGCTGGTGCCTACAGAGTATGTGAGCACTTTAAACTCTAGAGCTTTTTGTTAAATGGGGTGCAGCTCACCCCTGCTTAGCTGTGTTTTCTTTGAAGCTGGGTGTGATCAATCACATGAAGATACTCAGGATATGCCTTCTAATGAATTAAAAGCAGAGCTTTCCCATTTGCCAAGACCTGAGCAGTCCTACACAGAAGCACGAGCAGCAATAAAATTCTCCTATTCACCGGAAGGTTGGCGTTTAGGGGACACAAAATGAAGTAAGAGATTAAGAATCAATAAGTTATCATTATTTTTCTTAAAGGGCTGCTCTCAAATTCTATATAATTTGCTTATTTGTCTCCACAATTTTTTCTAATTACTACAAGTAAACATGCAGGCTTTATTTTTCTGTGGTTGCATTCAGTTTCACCCTCCAATCTGGATAAACAACCCTAGTTTTCTAAGAATGGATTTTAAGAAAATTTAAGAAAATTTAAAGAAAATTCAGGGGAAGTTCTGCCTTCTTGCCTCAAAGACAGGCATTACCAATATGAAATCTTGCAGATTTTAAAATTAAACACTTAATAAGCAGCATAGTATGGCATTCCTACCTTTTGCTAAGCTTGTGGGATCACATTAAACGTGTTTTCTCTCCTGTTTTGCTCTTGAAAGATCCCCCTAGTCATCAGGAAAAAATGACCAATTCGGAGACGTGCTGGGTGAAAGTTTAAAAGAGTATATGTAAAGAATGGTCAAACCCCAAAAAATAAATAGAGAAAGAAGTTTGCTGTCCTTCTGCCTGTAGTCCAGAAATAATTTTCTTCTATATAATTGCTTCTGTTAGATCACATATATTCCAGTCTGGATAAAACGGAGAGAAGAGAATGATCCATAGCTAATTAACTGAATCTGATCTTAAACTGTTCTATTTTCTCCAGTGTACATTCTACTTTGCTTCTTATGTCTTGCCTATCGCTGTGGCATCTGAGTACATTTGTTAAGCCATTTAAATAAATAAATAATGAAAAACCCACAAAGCCCTGAGGAATCATGGAGAAATTGCTTTTCATGGAGCACTTCTTCATACAATGATGTGGAGTTTTGCTGCATAGTTGTGGGTGGTTTGGATTCTAGTTATAGTTAGCTGCCTAGAAAAATCTGTGTATGAATAAACCATGCAGACTTCTGTCGTGGTAAGTATTTAGACACTTAAATACCTCTAAGTAACATATGAAGCTTATATATCCCTCAGTGGCCCCAGGTGAGCATGCTTCAGAAGGGTACTTTGCTTGTAATTCTTTGTTTTCCCTGTTTTACTGTGAAGAGTGACGCAGATTCTTATGTACGTAAGAACTACAGAGAAAGAGCAGATGGCTGGAGAAAAAAAGAACTGGGAATTGAAGAATGCAAAAGAAAAGGAGGAAAATGGAAAAGCAGGACTTCTGAAGATGAATGAGAAAAGAGTGTAATAATACAAAGTATTTATTACAGCCCTGTCCCTCTGACTGCTGTTGCTTTGAGGAGGTTATTTGCATCCACAGAGAGGTCATGGTACCATTCATCCCGTGGGCTCTTTTATTTGATTTTGAAACTTAGAAGCAGCCCAGGACTATTGAGAAAAGAGGTGGTAGAGATAAAAACATATTGAACAATGTTCTTGCCCTCATCTTCAGTTTAAATAAAGATGAGATTGTAACTGCAGGCTTTGAAAACTACAGGAATTTACCCCATCGTAGTGCCCATGCTCTTCCCATGTTCAGAGCTCTGCCGTGCCCTCCAGGCCCCACCATATCTTACTCCTCAGAGTGCGCAGAAAGGTCTATTGTCAAAGACTTGAGTCTCAGTTATTAACTGCAAGTCTTTAGCACTTCACAGCACTTGACGTCGTGAGGTTGATTTCCCTCTCCCTCTATTCTCTCCATTTAAGGTTGGGGCAGGGGGGGGAAGAAAGAAAAAAGTATCACTTTTGATGATCTACATTTTTTCTGCACTCCAGCACAATAGAATGTTCCTAATAACACAATGAAGGAGAATTTTTCAGTAGAATTATGGGTAGCTGTAAATGTAAAGGTTTGTGTAGATATACACCATATTTCTGCAATGACAGCCTTTTTCTCTTTTTCTTTTATCAAAGAGCAGAAGGAAGGAAGCCCATGAACTCAGGAGGAAACTTCTTTTGCTCCCTCCGCGGCGCCCCGCGGCCCGGCCCCGCTGGGTGGCAGCGCTCGGCTACGCTGCGCCGCGCCGCGCCGCTCTCCTGTGCCCTGCGCTGCCCTGCGCTGCCCTGCGCTGCCCTGCGCTGCGCTGCGCTGCCCTGCCCTGCGCTGCTCTCCTCTGCGCTGCCCTGCGCTGCGCTGCCCTGCGCTGCTCTCCTCTGCGCTGCCCTGCCCTGCGCTGCCCTGCGCTGCGCTGCTCTCCTCTGCGCTGCGCTGCCCTGCGCTGCGCTGCCCCGCGCTGCCCTGCTCTGCCCTATGTTGTCCTGCGCTGCGCTGCTGTCCTCTGCTCTGTGGGACAGCAGCTCCCTGCGCTGGACCCGGCCCGGGGATGCCTTTGAACCATGCTGCTACAACCCTACAGTATTTCTTAGGAAATATATGTTTTGGTCTAAAGCACATTTTGGGCGATTTTTAAGGATGGGAAGAATTTTGGTGACCTTTTCCATAGCTCTGCCTCTATGATTTACCAGGTGCCTCCCTCCTCAGGACCATAACCAGAGCCAGGGCACAGCACATCTAGGAAGACAGTAAGTTTCATGTCAAGATTCCTCATGACAGAGAAACAGTAAGATCCCTATGTAAATGGTGTCTGTGTTAAACTACCATTTTTCTCCAAAAAAAAAAAAAATTACACATCTCCTCGGGAGACAGGATATTAATGTATGCATTCACCCTTCCAGAGCAGTGTAGAGTATTTGGGAATTAGAAGAAATCTAGCTACCCTAAAGCACCCCACCATATTAACAGCACTTTTCTCACTCAGACAGTTTTTATTTAAGAGACCTCAGAATATCTCAATGGCAAGTTTCCCAACAGAGTATGCTGTCAGCCTATAATTTTTACTTTATGGACCCATTAACAAAACCTGACAGCTAAATTATAGGTTCCACCTCTGGTCACCCCAATAGTATTTGTGAGTGGGCATGAATGACTGCAGGCATTTTATTTGTGGATCCAGATGATCCCTTTGGCTTCAAATGCATATTGAAATGAATATGCACAGCAAACAGAAATGTCTGCTTTTTAACAGACATCCAGAAAATGGAGAGTCTGTGCAGCCACAACAGAATTTCAAAGCACAGTGTCCCGGCACAAAAAATGTATTTTGTGAATCAATACAGTTTGGGTTTAATTCACTCGAATCCATAGAGCTCTCCAGTTTACAGTCTGGCCTCTTTTGCTATCTGTCCTTCATCAAGTTTTTTAGGAGCATTGAAAATATATATAAACCAGACAAGGCACTTACTAGTGTAAAGCAAGACAGCCAGGGACTGCTGCAGCCATAAACAAAATAGCTGAGTGCCTGGAGCAGAACACGGAGGGACAAAATAGCTACAGACCGCTGAGAAGAGAGGAGGGGGAAATTGCATTGGTGGTGGTGCTGCATCAAGAATTCATCCGGTATCTGAGATGCAAAAGGGAGCATCCCTGTCTTCACTCAGGTAGATATGTAGGTTAGGTTCATTGGGATACATGGTGAATTCCCTTTTATGTGAGAATGATGCACGCAATAGTGGATACAGCCTAAGTGTCTGTATTTGAGTGTCACAGCAGATCCCTAAATGATTACATAGATACCCTAAATAAAACTTACTTTCAGAAAGAGAGAGCAGCTCTGCCTTCTGTTGGTTTTCAAGATTAAATACAGAGCTCAGCATTTTTAATAATCAACACTGCTAGCATGTGAATTAAAAAATAAGGGTTTGGTTATCAATGCTTAGAGTGCTATGTTTTAACATGTTTATTTTGATTCTCAGAGTAGAATCAAAATCATTCAGAGTATGGTATTGTTATTCCTGCAAAGTGCTAGACAGAAAGTTACAACCTTTTATGTATAGTGATATTTGTCTTTACTTAACTGACACTAATCAGATCGACCCATCTCTCCTGTAATGTTGCAGTAGAGTTTGCATATAAGGCTATGGGTTTTGTTTTCAGTCTATCTTCAGTGCACTAGAAATTAGGTAAATCATTTGGTACGGATACTGGGTTGTTTAAACTAGGTATAATTAATCGTTTAAAGGATATCCCCCTTCCTCTCTTTAATTCACAATCCTGAACTTAATGATAACTTCAAAACAGCAATTATATGACTTGCAAACAGATTATTCATCTTTTGACTTGGCCCTAAATTGTTTATCATGTTCCATTTTCCTAAGCAGTCTTCTCTGTCATGGGAAAAAATTACTGTCTTGTGATAACAAAAGACATTACAGCTAATTGAGTCCCCCTCATCTTTTTTCCTCATGAGATGACTTCTCCAAAGTAATTATGAATCCACTTTGGTTTGATAACATTGCATTACAAAAGATTATCTTTGGCAAGATTACTCTCAATTTCCAGCAGGAGAACTGAGTTCAGCAGCCAAACCCGGTGGAGTATTTACCAGTAGTAAACTAGGATGAGGACTTTCTGTTGGTGCTGGCCTTGGCCCTGCCAGCGCTGCAAACTGTGCCCTTCTGAAGGGTAGTGGTATGCACTGTCCAGAACACGGCTGATCTTTAAAACATGAACAATTTTGTGGTGTGTTATGAAGAAGCAGCAAACCTGTCACAGTTCGAGGAGCATCTGGACAACGCTCTTAGTTGTATGGTTTAGTTTTAGGTAGTCCTGTGAGGAGCAGGGAGTTGGACTCGATGATCCCTATGGGCCCCTTCCAACTTGAGATATTCTATATTCTATTACTCTATGAGCAAATGGGAGGCAATCTTTGAGAGGCTCAATGATGGTGACTGCACATCAAAGCAATTCTATTATAAAATACGCAGTGTGCTTATATAATAAAAGTAGAAAAATGGTTATTTCCACAAACTTCAGTAAGTCCCTGAGCGTAACGTTTTGTCTGATAAGTATTGATGTTTGTTCTTTCTTCTGTCTTGATATAAGGAGGAAAAATGTCCTCTTCTACTATTAGTCATCACATGGACTATTTTCTTCATATTTAAACTGAGAAATGAATTACTACTCCAACTGTACTTTTATGAGTAGCATCAGTAATTATTAGTGTTCCTGTAAGTGGTTTCTTCTCCCAGAGTTCTACAGCACTGCACAGTATTTTACTTATTTGCATTGGAAATTGGTTAGCTATTCCTTTGTTTTCATTTTCAAGTGGGCTGATCAGGAAATTTCTTTGTAGGGTCTCACTTCTGGTGCCCCACAGGTAAGCTGCTGTTCTCTGGTGCGGGTGAAAGAATCAGTCTCCTAGAGCCGCTGCCGCGCTGACACACTGTCCTGAATTCTCCTATGGCAGAATTACAGCTGTGTGAAGTTTGACCCAGTTAATATCCAATCTACCTCTAGCTAATATAATACCTCCAGACAGATTTGCTTTCCTTCCTGCAAGTCCAGCAAAGCTCTTTCACGCCAGAGACACAGAATAATCCTTAATCTTTCTCTGTCACTTTGCCTTTTCAAATTGTCTCAAGCTTCCCTTTACATGAATTTGCAGAGCCTGAAAGGAGGATAGTTTCATACTGAGTAAAGTCTACAGCATTTGCTGTAAAAGAAGACTGACTGAATCCATTTTCATGGGAAAGAATGTATCTGGTAGTACATTATTTAACATTATGCTGTTCTCTCTATCAACTCCTTTACTTTCTGGTAAGAAGGAACCAAAGTTTTCATAGACTGACAGTAAAAATAACTAGTCTGTGTTTTTGAAGTAGGACAAGACTGTGGTTGATGACTTTTTCTTTTTTTATATAGCTTCTCAATATTCTGTAAGCATCTATCTCCAAGTGGAGGCAGAGTACATAAAGAAAAATGTTCTTTCTAGGCCTCGGGGCAAACCCAAAGCATTCAGGTTGGATTTGGCTTCGTATTCATCCTCTAAAGCTCAGTGCATACTAAAATCTCCCAAAGACACCAAGATTTTTTGGTTTTTTTTTTCTTCTCTATTTTCCTTGGCAACTAAAGCACATTTTACATAACCACATTATGTGCTTCACAGTAATATATGAGATTTCATAAATGATATAAATGGCCTCATACAAATTCAAAACAGCACAAGAGTCAATAAACTTATATTGCAAGGACTCCAGACCACAGCAGGGAAATATCTGAGCCTTTCAAAATTGGTTCATTTTTTCCTTTAAAAAAAAAAGCCCTTTCCTCTAACTCCCCTAAAACACTGAAAGTTGGGTATATTCAGTTTCTTCACTGAATGAGGTTCCTAGCTTTTTTTTTGATACCTTCATCAAATTATTTTTCCCCCTCATTTACTGTTATTACTCATACACATACATACCCAAATAGATCCGAAACTGGTTTTATAGGGCAACAGATATACTATAAAGCGTATTATTTAGGAGGGTACAAGCTTTGGCTCTACTGGTCTGCAAATAATTTATGGGGAAATATTCAAACCTAATCAATGTAATTCATGTGGTGCTGAAAGAAAATCTTCATCCCGTGATCATATTTATTACAGGTATATATTACTGAATAATTACCAAATTATGTTCATGGTTATCTTTGATGGCCCAATTGCCAATAAGGTGTTGCGTGGTCTGTTTGTTACAACTTCTGTTTTAAAAATATAAATGTATAAATTCAATTGTAATTGAGAAATTTTTACTGCTTTGTTTTTCTGACTGGTTTTTTGTAACTCTCATCCAGAAGCTGGATCATGTGAGTTTTGTGCTCTTTTATGTTCATCTTGGCTCTCCTGCTATTCATTGGGTTCCAAGTGACTGTGTTCTTAGAAAAGGCCTCTTAAATATGAGAAAACTAGATTTTTATCTTCCTGACTCACTTTAGAACTGTACATAAAAACACGTGACATTTTGTGGCCTGATCCCGTGCCCAAAGTGGTAACGAAAAGACTCTTTTTAGCCTCAACAGGCATTGGATCATGGTCTTCAGTTCCTTGCTCTTGGACTTGATAAAGCAGCCTGAAGTCAAGCTGTAATTTTTCTTAACTGAGACATTTAAAAACTGGTAAGCCCCACATTCTTCCTTTTCTTCCAGATCCCACATGCATGTAATTTGATAATTTGTTTCTTTCTAAATGAATAATTAAGAGTAATAATAATTTTTTAACGAAATCATACTGAAAATGTATCTATCTATCATTTTTCATTTGAAAGGAAATGAAAGTAAACACCAGTGAGCAGTACTCTCACTGGGAGTCAACAGTGTACATGAAAAAGAAAAGGATGGAAGTTACTTCTGTTTCAGGTTTTCAGAGCTGATGAAAATATGTGAAAATTCTTTGACAAATACTCTTTATCTGTGAATCTCCCAGGCTTGAATAAAAGAGAGACAAAAGAAATGTATAGAACCAGTTGTCTAAACCATCCAGGTAGTATTTGGTTTATATTTTGATTTATTATTGTGAAGCAGAAAAGTTGTAAAAGCCCCAGGACTTCTGTTACTCTTTCCAAACTTTCCTTAAACAGAGCTGGTGAGTGAGGGTTAAACCAGACATTTTTTTGTCTGGAAGCAACAAGTGTATCAAGTGCTCTCCGATGTCTTAATTTGCTCATCAGGCTGCCCCAAATTCCACCTAGACCTCTTCATTTCAAGTGCACCATCTTCTTTAAGATATATTTTCTGAAGCAGCTGGAAAATAAAGGTTGCTTATGAATTTACCAAAAGGAAAGTGCAGATGCAGATGAACATCGTAAAAACTTTGAACAAAATATTAAATAAAATCAACAGATTCTTAGGAAATTCTGTTTCGTTTTGGCACCGCTTTTAGCTTCGCCTATAGTTGCTTCCTTATTGATCCTTCTTTGCTAATCTCCGACTTGCTGAGCTTTGTCACACTAGATGTATGGCTCTGCAGCACGTGCCTTTGCTAACATCCAAGGACATAGTATGACATTTTCTTTTACTTGCATTGGATGAAGAAAATTCAAAGCCTAGTATTTTTATAGAAAAATCTGACTGTTGGTTAGGTTAGTAAAGAATGAAATTTGTCTAGGCACTTGGAAGAAATAGAAGGAGAGAGAGAGAAAGTGTAAGCTCGACATTCAAACAAATTCAAGCAACCTAATTTCTTTTAGAAACCTTTTACCACAAGTTGCGATTGTGCTGAACTGGACAGAAAGAAAACTCTTTGTGAAATTATTTTGCCTCTGCTGAAGAATTTCAGTGATGTGTGCTGTAATGCTTCATATTTTACTAGCATACTCATTTTTCTTATAGCAGCAAAAATACAGACATTTCAAAGCAATTTTATTCTCGACATTTTATATATATTTATATCTGTATGTATATGGATGTGTGTATTCAATGCAGTATTGAAATGCTACTAAGAAACCAGCTATGGAATTGAATGCATTAATATAGAGGCATGCAGTTTGAAGGTGCCAGATTTAATTCAGCACTACTATAGAGCTTTGGCATAGTGATGTCAATTACATGATAACTTTTTAAAAAGTAACTCTTTTTTACTTCAAGGTATTTGATTTTTCCACTTAAAACATGCAGTTTTCTGGCTGGATCTGCTAGCCTTTCAATTCTAAACAAGCCATTTAGATATTTCATGTGATGTATTTTGTGCCGTTAGGGAGTTTGCAGTTACTGCTTTCCAAACACTGCAGAACACCTTGCTGCCTGGGTTCCTGCTTGCCCTGTTGCTGCTCTGCTCGTCTCTGACATGAGCACAGAATGCTCTACCAGGTGTCTGCAGCCCCATGCTCCTCTTCAGTCTCAGCACAGAAATAGAGATTTAATGAAAGGAAGTTGCCCCAAAGGGCTTGGAGGGTCTGGTCCTTTGACAATAATGACAATATTGATCCTTTAGGGTCAATAACAGCAATGTTTTTTTCCTCTGCATAAATTCAACAAATAGTATCCCAATTTTATTTCTGGCACTGGGATTCTGTGGCATTGTTTTTGATTTGAAACCTAATTTAATTGAAAAATCAAAAGGATGTTTCTTGGAAAGATGGATGGACTTGCAATCATTTTTAACTGAGATGAAAACTAGGAGAGGACAGATTTATGCATGAATTTAGACCACCTAAAATACAGATAAGGCTATTTAATACAAAGTACTACCCTGCTGGTCATTTTCTAATTCTCATCAGGTACTTATGTGATTTTTAGTTGCCGGCATACCTTTTTATTTATTTTGTAATACTATATTTACCTTAAATATATATGATTTTTAAGTATCATGGTAAATCAGGACAGAAGCTTTTCAGTTAAAGGAAACAAGATGCATACAACAGAAAATTTTATAATCTAAGATCATGTTCCCAGAAGACAAAGCATGTGAATACCTTCTGAAGTTAATTGGCTTATTCACATAATTGAAGTGACTTAGGTGCTTAAGCTTTGCAAGATTAGATTTGCCAGTGCTGCTAGCCATTATAATAACTGTTGAAGGCAGCTCAGTAGAGAAGTGAATTAATAAAAAGTGAAATGACTCAGTAATAGTGTTTATTATGTAGTCTATTAAACCCATGACCACTGCTGGGTTACTTTAAACAAGGGTGTACTAAAGTGAGTTCACAGGGTTACTGAAAGGAATATTAACTTGCTCTAAGTTAAAGTCTTCATTTGTACTAAATTGTTTCCCACTTTCTTAGAAAAACTGGGAAAGTATGAGCAGATCTGAGGCATTTTTCTATTCATTTTTATATTATAGAATGACTTTCACTTTGTTTGATATGATTGGTTTGATAAACCTACTTTACTTTTCCTATTATTTTTCAATATTAAATTCTGTCTATAGATGGCACTAACTTCTTGCTGTTTCAGAGAGTCCAGGAAAAAGCTTTTTGACATACTAAAAACATTTCTTGGCAGTTTGTATCCCATAATCCAGCAGTGAGAGCATAAAATGATGTGTTTGTAATTTGTTTTAAAACTATAAAAAAGAGCATGTTTCTTTTTATTTTTTTTAAAGATTATAATGACTGTCAATGCAAAAGAGGATCAGAATGTCAGCTGTAGATTTGTAAAAAAATATATTGAATGTCTTTCCTACATTTAAAGACTCGACCTTTTGAAAATAAGTGAAATCCATTTAAAAAAAAGGAATCAGAATGCTGTAAAATATAGTCTTGTGCTGGCAATATGGATGTAATATTAGACAACGTTGATCCAAATACTTCCTTTTCAAAATTTAGGTTACATCATCATGTATCTTTTCTGTTTCTATATCTGCATTCAGTAGATGGAAAAAGCAGTATGGTTTCTGTATTCGTCTGGGAAATGGTATTAAGATGTTTACTTCAATACAGTTCTACTGAAGTTAGTGTGTTTATGTATACAAGACTAAGCATATACCTAAGTATTAAGATATGGCCTTTATAAATTGTATGCAATAAATAACAAATATCAGGCATTTTAAATACTTTTCACAGTTATGAAGCACTATGACACTGTAATTCATGTCATTAGCACACTGATTTCTGCTATTAATCCCGATTTAAATTAAGCCTGTTTATGTGAATCAGAGCAGAATGAGGCACAGAGCCTCAGGTTGTCATCTTTTTATTGGAAACAGAGTTACTGATTCAGAAATAGTCTGGCTTGTTTTGGAAATTAACAATGAACAAGAATGCTATTTATTTTTTGACATTTGATAAAATCATTGCATATCATTCCTTTTATCTAGTCTGAAAAGATCACAAACTGGTCAATAACATTCAATTTAAGCATGTGCTGCCCATGTCAGATTGTTATGTTAAGTAAAAAGTGTCTTATGAAAACAAAGAAAATGAAGAAAAGTAATTTCCTCTATGTCTCTAGAATTATTCTAGCACTGACTTTTATTTGCAAAAAATACTGTTTAATTCAATATTCTCCCACCGCTTCTTGTGTTAGTAGCTAAACCAATCTTCCCTCAACTCCTGTAAAATAGAGCGTAGAAAACTTGTTAGAGTTAATATTCAACAAAAAAGACCTCACTACTCACACTTTATTAACCTCTTGTGGTTCTGCATTGTAATAAACAGCTGTGGTTGGGAATATACGCTCATCCTTATTATGAATACAGCCTCCAGAACAGCCCATATGCAGGCCACACCGAAATTTCAAATCCAAATTTATACACAAAATTTGGAGATGATATCCATCCCTTCTGCCTTCAGCTATGGTTTAAGGAAACATAGTGTGGTAGAATTTCCATTGAAAGCCTATTTCTTTCTTCCTAACAGCATTAGCTTTTTTAGAACTCTTTCAATACAGTATTACATTATTTAGTGTTTATTTTTCAGGTCAGAGACTTCAATAATGCCTTTTGCTTTAATATTCCAGTGGGAAGAATTAAGACAAATGAAAAATTGCGAAGAATTAAAATAATTCAAATGATAGCGAGCCAGAAAACAAAGGGAAATAGAGCTGATAAGCAAAGAAAGTCTTTGGAATCAGGAAGTACTGGGCTACCTCCAGAACTGTTAAAAGAGAAAAAAACCAAACGAGATTATTTAGACTTTTCCAGGAAATGAACATGAGCGCCAAGAGATCGTTTACCCACTGAGGTAAAAAGAAAACAAGAATTGGGACAGCTCAACAATGAAGACGGAGTCAAGATTGAAAAGAACTCAATGCTGTCCCCAGAAGTGGAGAAATTCTGTCTCAAATTAAAGATGATGACAGAAACAGTGCAAAGGCAGAATGGCTGGTGGAAACAGAGAGAAGGAAATAAAAGCTTTGAGTAGGAAGTAAGGTGCAGATCTTAAGACACTTAAACAGGGAAGTGGTGAGCAGATATTTCCATCCTAGAAGACTGAAAGATTTAGCACATGAAACCACAAGTCAGGCTGCAAGGGTTTTAAATAACTCCAGTCATTTATTTAAATTGGTACCATATGACTGAAGCATAACAAATAGAGCATTTGTGTTAAAAGCAAGGTAAGGAAGCCGTTAAGGCACTACAGACCCATTAGTCTAAACTCAGTAAATACCAGCTACAGTTTAAATGAAAGAATCTTTAAGGATATGGATATATATGAAAAAGTGGAGATAAAATGCATTACGGATTTACCAGGTTAAGCTGATGAGTATCCTTCATAAAAATGATTTTCTGCTTCACAGAAATGCTGATCTGAACCTAAGCCTGAATTTCATACAATAATAGGAAATAAATGATTAAGGACAGTATGGAGATACAGATTAGCTGACAAACAAGAAGGACAATGAATTGTGACACTGAGGAACTATTAGGCTCATGGAGTTCCTTGAAGATAATTTTTGGTGCTTATCTTATGCAGTATTTTCAAAAGTGAAATTGGTATGAAAAGTAGGTTTAATTAAACTTGTTGATGTTCAGGACGCATCTAGGTTACAAACAGGACTGGAATATTGGTGATGGCAAAGACTGGAGGGATGAAGACCTGCATTGTGAGACCAGGTATTTGGAGAGCAGTTTGTGATACAAACTGAGAGCTCCTGAGTCATGTAAGACAGAGAAGAACTTGCTGTATTAGTTGTTAAATGGATGGAGATAATTTTTTGATGTCCTGTGGACACAAAAAAGAGATTTGATGCTACAAAATATCAGATAATGTCTAGTATGTGGTGTATAAGGCCTTGGAGATGACATCTGTAATACTGTATACTCTTCATACTGAGATACGTGCAATAAACTGGAACAAATACTGGGAGGGACTGCTAGAGAGCTCTGAGGAATAGAGTAACTATCATTAGTTACTATCTAATTAGTTACTAACTACATTATTTACCTATCTAACTTCATTTCCTTAGCATAGGATACTAGAAATTATAAAGCTGTTCTTGACATGTTTAGGAGAAAAAACAAGAGGAGAAGTGATTTAAAAAAGAGGACATATTAGCACAAAACTAAGCAGAATTTAATTGGCCATCTTGCGTTTATTGTGGAAATTGTAAGACGGCTTCTAATCATCATTGCAAGAAATTATGGAATGCCTTTTTAATAGATACTGTGGACAAAAATCCTAAATCACTTTAGGATGGACCTTTGAAGGCTTATAACAAGTTATATTACAAGTAATTAACCATAGTGGACTGAATTTAATGACCCAGGAAGAAGTTTCTCTCTGTATGCTGATGGTCTGAGTAATCTCTATGTGCTCTTCTCCTCTAGGTCTACCAAATTTACTCATGTGTATGCATGGGAATACCCCCTCTCTGTTCAACAAAGCACCTGAGATTTTTATCTTTTGATGCACAACTAAGTCTAATTCATTTGAAATGCTTTTCAACAGAACCTAAACCGAGCTTTCAATGCCAACTCCTCCTGTGCCTGTATGTGCACATACTAGATGTATATTAACACCATTCCTACAAATTCTGAAAAAAATTATAGATAATACTACTAAAATAAACTACCAACTTGTGAAAATTATTGTGATTTTCTTCAATGGTTATGATATTAGACATATTTTGTCAAAAATGTAAATTTAAACTATTTTCAAAACAATGAGAAATAGCAGTGAGTGTGAGTCATATCACAAAAGTTTTTATTAAAAGTGTAAAGTAAAAGTATTTATTAAAAGTGTAAAGTAAATATCCAAAACTTCTGCAGTGCACTAAAGACAATTCAGTTGATCTTACTGAGTTTCTGTTTTCAACAGATAGGAACACTGTGTTCAAGGCCACTTTCTTTTGTGTTTCTTTGGGAGTAATTAGTTCTCTTTTTTTTCAGAAGAAAATAATAATTTGAAATAATGTCCGTGAAAGACACAATGCTGCTAATATGTTCTCAGAACCTGAAGTGTGTATTGATAAAGTGGAAATGCTCTGGGGAAAATTTATTCCACTTGCAATTCATTTGGTTCCTGCCATAATTGGACAAAGGAGTGGAGTAGCTGCCAGAGAAAATGAGAAGTTGAGCACTCAATCACCACCCCTGCAATTCCAAAATTTTAATTGCATTGTTCACTGCAAGACTTTGGGGGGAAAAGCTGTGAAGATGGAACATGTCATGGGTATTGTATTGCTGACAGAGTCTTTTTTCTTATTCCAGATGTCTCAATCACTGCCAAACGGCGCAGCTCAGCTCAGAGGAGCACACCTCCGGTACGGACAGCTCCTGCGTCAGTCACTGGGGAAATGCAGGCAAATTATGCAGATGAAGAATGCGATCATGTGGATCTTCAGGGAAAAAGTAGAACAATAACATTCCTCAGTTATGTTTGAGTATTTAAATGAAGGTGAACCTTTCCTATGCACAAATTGCAATGGCAGTGTCCTACTGTCTCATTTGTAAGTACTTGATTGAGACGCTGGGAACTGAATTGACAGGGCAGCTAGTTAATTTTGTAGACGCCCATTGTCATGAACAAAAGTCATGCCTGACCCTGCAGGTGCCTGAAACTTCCTCTGCATCAGCTTTCCCCTGGGAGAGCTGTTGGTGTATTGTTATAGCCACCAAAGTCTTCACAGCATTGAGATGCTTGGCAGGTGACTAAGGCCTAAGCTCTGCCAAGGTTCACGAAATATTCACCTACTTTACCGGGAAGTCCCAAGCCAACAGATGTGCTCAGACATGAAATAATTAACAGTGCATTGGCCTAGAACAAGAAAATGAAAATGCACATGAGTCTATTGCTTTCTATTCAGGATAATCTTTTGGAGGTGCAAGAGCTGGCTGCCCATTAATGTTCTAATCACTAAATCAGTAGTTTCCAAACTGATGAGGAATATCTGGAGGGTAGAGGCAGGAAGGGGAAAGGCACAAATGAGGAAAATATATTATTTCTATTTGCGATGATGAAGGAGGGCTAGCTGGCTTGCAATGGGCAAGTGTAGAGGGTGTAGGGTTCACCTGTGAATGGTCAGCATTTTAGAGGACGGTACTCTCAGAAGTCATCACTGCATCTCTGCCTCTCCAGTGAGTCCTTAGCCTGTGTACTGGGAGAAGTGGAATAAAAAACATAAGTGAGAAATTCCCCATGCTGGGATACTGCTTGGCTGAGTTTGCAGCATGCTGCTCCTGCACTCCTGGCGAGTAATCCCACTGCTGAACTATTGACTATCAGCTCCTCTTGTGTTTGAAACAACTTGACGGGTTCCTGGCATTTGAAAGAAAGAGCTTAGTGTTGTGAATGTCTGAGAGCACTAGTATACTAACAGGAAATGGAGCTTAAACTACCTTCTCTTTCAGGGATATCTACCATATTGACAATCTATATCCCTGTTCAAGGAATTTTGAGCCCTCAGTTGTTGAGCACTTAACTGTCCTCATACTGAGGTGGCAAATTTGAATGGTCTGCATTTGACAGTGTAGAACATCTAAAATTTAGGTCTCTGAAATCCCCAAGAATCTCCTATTAATTGATTCTTTTGGTGTATTTTAGGAACGGCACTCAGCACACTGGGAATGTTAAGAGATGCAAATTTAAGTGCCGCTGAGTACATTTTTTAAGCCAAATGAGTGTTCTTCAGAATAACTTTCAGCAAAAGTTGGAGAAGTTCCACAGCAAACTGAGATGAAATTCAGTAGGTTGCAGCATGACACAGAAGAGTCCTAGAATTTTGCTAGCGTGACAGATGTATTAAACCTTCCACAGTCTAGTTTGCGTTTGAAATAACTTAACGAAGAGCCATTCCTGTTAGTGTTATGCAAAAAAACACATTTAAATTCAAAGGTGATTTACCACCATCTATGAGTCAATATAGAGATAGAGCACTGGCCATTTCTCATTCAGCAATATCTAAAGCTAGCTAGATGGCTTTCATCTCTGCAAACTGACTCGATCAGTGATAATTATTACATCAAATAGACATTCAGAGGCACTTGCGTCAGCTATCGGTACTCAGTGCTGAAATGGTGAGGTAGAAAACTACTTTAACTTCAGGGTTCATTAAAAATAGGCAACGGAATCAATCACATTGTCTTACAAGAGAAGTTATCAACAGGAATGTGTATTTTTCAAATAAACAATTCTTTCCTCAAAATTTACCATTATACTTATATTAAAACTTTATTACCCTTGCTGCCTTCCCATTATTGTCTTAAAACACTGGTTTTCATAGAAATACAATGGCAGGCCTGCTTGGGAATGTTCCTTAGGTTTATAAAAGAAGGAGCATGGAAAAAATCTATTTAAAGTGAATAACAAAGCTATAAACTGGTCTGTGAAGTAGCAGCTTCTAAATTTCTCATGAAATGCTTCCTCTGTTCTTCTGATAGCTCAGATTTGAAGGCATTTGGCAATAGACTCAACATCTTAGAGCTGTGTTCTAATCTGGACGCAATATGTAGCTTTTACTTCCATTTTTCCCCCCCTGAAAGATGAGGTGCAGTTGGTATGAAATCTCACAGGAAATTCATTTGTGTAAAGTGCTTATTCTGAAGTTCAGTTGTGTGAAGTCCTTATTCTCTCTTCAGTCGTTGTTTGGCTTCTCTTATTTTTTACTGGGAAATCTTAGAATTAAGACCTTAGCTGAAATATTTGGGTGTCAGTCCTGCTTCTTACTTCTAGTTGTCATTTGGCTAAGACATTGAGTGTCTATGACAGGTGATAAGGAGGTGGTGCCTGAGGCAAACTGGTAAAGCACAGTGATTTACTTTTTTAACTGTTGGCGTAGAACCATTTTTAGCTGTTGCATGTATTATAAATAGAAAGCCACGTATTCTGCATGCTTCATACATGTAGTTTGATGAATCTGGGACTCTTACTAAAACCTGATTAGCTGAAGGACGTGTGATTTATCTCAAGGCAATAAAGGAATAATGTGGGCTCATTTGAGCCTGTTGAACTGTCATTCTTCTATGTTTAAGTACTCCTTTTGTAAGTGAAAGAGGAAATAGTATGAACTATCAGGTGGACTGACGTTTTCTTTCACCGCAGCTTTGTTGTCTGCAGCAAAACTAACGGCTTCCCATTTGAGTAACAAAGGACAAAGTTTTGATGTAATTAGAGTTTAAATAGACTGTAATAAATTATTTCCTTGTTGGTCCGATTTAATCTGTGTTATGTTTTTCTGTAATTGGCTTGCTTCTAATGGTTTGTTGCCATGCTTTGAAATACTATGCAAAGTATATTTAGCCTTGTAGTCAAGAGAAGTGAATATAATTTAAAAAAATACTTCATATTTAAAATGTATGGCCTCTCTATTGTTCCCCAGCAAGCTGGAAAAGCTTTATTTTTTTTGTGTATGTTTTCTGTATAAATATAGAGGAGAGAGCAACACAAATAGCATATGAAGCACACAGCTTATGAAACTTGCTAAAATGATCAATGTTTTTTATCTGATAGGACATTTTTTTTTCCCATTCTCTTGGGTGACCATTGCAAAAGTAATTTTGTCAGCATGAATTCTTATCTGTCATAAAGACATTTACTCTGTTAGTCTGTGTTTTACTTAAGAAATGTGACTGTGGCCTGCATTACAAGCTCATTTCAAACAGATTTTGGTACTGGAGATGGCTGAAGTATGGTTCTTCCAGCTTTACTGGTCTGCTGTTATTGGTGACATTGTGTGTTCTTACAAAGCTCTAGTGAGTAAAGAAAAGGTAAGCCATAAATTAAAAATGACCAAGACCTCAGTGAGGTCAAACATATCTTTTTTTTGTAATTATTCATTCTAGCAGTCTTTGTTGTGGGGGAGGAATTGCATAAATAACCTCTAGAATTAACTATTCACCTGCATGCTCAACTTGAAAAGCAATTTGCTTTCCCTATGCAGTTCTATCAGGTTACTGAAAGAGTTAAATACACAAAAGAGAGGGGAGGGACTATTGCTGTAATGTTGAAAGTCTGGCAAAAAGGAAGAGAATGAAGAAGCACGGCTTCTTCTAGGTCCTTTTTACTGCATATTTGTTTGAGGATTGCCTCCTCCTACCCAGCTTTTGTGATGATTGCTCCTCCACTTGACCTGGTTCACTGAATGTGGCTGGTTGGACGTAGGCTGTTGGCTCTGTGGTCAATCTGCAAGGTGCAAGAATAGAGAGATTTAAAAATACCTGTAACTGCTGGGTCAACTAATGGAGAGCTAAAAAGTAACACTGGGACAGAAAAAGAGTACCTAATGCCTTGCCTTGGCAGTCTTTGCCCAGGCAAATTCAGTGATGCTGGAAGCTGTGCCCCGCCTCCCGGGAGAATGGCAGCTCTACAGCAGCCACCCCTGTCCTGGCAGTGCCTCTGCTGGGTAGGTAAGACTTTTTGGCTCCCCAAATCTGCTCCCAAGCCTTGCGTATAGAACCAGTGATACACAAATGAATTATTCCAGCCATAACATGGATGTAGCTATTGGTACCCTGTTGGTCTTTGTCTGGCCAGCAATTCTTGTGGATTTGTCTTGTGGCAGAACAATTGAAGTTATCGTGGGTTTGCTGTACACCCAGAGAAATAGGTTGTGACTGTTAACCAGGGAGAATATCTTACTGTTTCAGTGCTGCACAGAAAAGTTCCCTGACTGTTCTGAGCAGTAACAGAAGATCTTTGTTGTGAAATCACAAGAAACCTCTTTCTGGCACCCAAGAATCTTGTGCTGCAACTGCTTTATATGCCAAATATGTCTCCCATGTGAACATATCATAAATCATCTGTGTTTTATTAGAAAAGCACTACCAAGCTCTAACAAAGGGTACTCTCAGTAGGTTCAGTTGTTTGTTCCCGTCTTAAAAGAGGAATGTTGAAATCCGTTGTATGAGTAGGAATTTCTGGCAAAACAAATGCCTGGGAATGCTGGAGACATAACAGTTTCTCTCAGCTAATAAACATTGCAGGTTCTTATTAAACTAGTCCAGCAAGCACCAGGGCATCTGCCCCAAACTTTGCACTAATTACCAAGAGGGAAGAATAGATGCACTTCATGCAGCAAGAACAGTACACTTTGTCTTCAAGGTGCACATACCTGTAGGGAGGTGGGCTGTGCCCAGTCCTCATGGGAGCCAGAAGAAAGGCTGTCCTTGGATTCAGTGGTTTTGGACTGATTCCCCTATCCCCTCAACAGTTCTTTACTGTAATGAAAATATTGGTCTCCCACAACACTGGCATGACTTCGGAGAAAGTCTCTAAAGTAGCACCTAATCCTGAGCTGTTTGGAAGTTAAGTGTCTCATGGAAATAGGTACTTAGCACCTAAGGAATGCAGAAGGCTGGTCTTTGCCCTGAGTTATTCTGGACTAATTTACATTGGTGTTCCTGAGCTCAGCATCTGTATCCTTTTTGGTTTTTTTTTTACCTTTTTTTCCCCTCCCATTAACCTGAACAGTTTGTTTAGACTAGATCTATTAAAACTACTGGCAGATGCACACAGCTGTCAAAGGGATTGAAGTCAATGGAAAAGGGAGAAGCAATCTGCTCAATGTCAGCGTAGCCTTTAATCACAATGAAAGAAAATTTTGGCTATATTTTGCCAATATAGATCTAGGCTGATTTCTTTGAATCCCGGCAGATTACACTGAATCCTTGAACTCAGTGGTGGCGCTGTGCATTTATGAGGGAGATACCAAGAGACAAGCCTGTACCATAGGATTTGAGAGAGCTTTGGTTTTAAAAGAACCAAAGATACTGAGAAGATGCTGAGATTAGAAAGTGAGATTTTTTTTTCTTTTTTTTTCAGGTAGGACTGTACAGTGAATTCCAATGGAATTTTTCATAGTAAGAATGACTTTTGAGGGGCAGATATTGTATAAATCCCAACATACTCTCCTAAAAATCACTTGTGAGAAATAGGAGTCCTCATCTTTCAGTGAGAGATGTGATATTCTGGTTTAATGCATTTAGTAACTAAGATGAAAGAGAAATTCCACTGCAAAACACAGGAGAAGCAAGGGGCTTTTTTTTTACTGCAATGTGAGGTAGGTGCAGTCATTTCTTGTTGGAGTACAGAACTAACCTTTGCAAGGCCATTTTATTGGGTTGCTATAATGACTTTTTTTTTTAAACTGGAATTGTTCAGAGAACAGTTATTCTTTCAACAAAACCCCAAAGACTTAAAAAACTTGTTTTTATTTTGCATAAAAATTACGTTAAAATAATTTGAGGAAAAATTTCTGTGACAAATGTCAAAAGGTAGTTCAAAGCATAAGATGCTGAGGGAGGAAACTTGGCCTCAAAGTCTTGTTCTGAACCAAACAAAGCAGGGCTTTTGGATATAGGTTTCTACATACTTCCACGTGGTGTAAAAGTTTGGTAACAGACATCCTGATTCTTGATAAGCAACTTCATTCTGGATCTGATCAATATCACTTTTGCAAATGTTTTCTTGTACTTGATATATTTTGGCAAAAAGAAAAAAAAATATTTTAAGAAATTACATTTTCCAATGGAAAATTGTTTTCAAAATATCTGAAGGAAGGTCTTACCTGAGTTAACAAGCTATAATCAACAAATGCAGGTGTCTAGCAGTTGAAGGCACATCTTTAGGTTAAAAAACAGTGAATATTTTTTTTATTGCCAGGAGTTCTGTGTATAAATTGTATCTGAGTAGAAAGCCATAAATGTAACTACTTCAACAACACGTGAAAGTTAGAAATCTAAAATTGTCTTACGAAAGCAGCAGAGCAGTATTTGGGAAAAAAGAAAGAAAACAAACACTTACTTTTGCTTCTGAAAGTGTGAATAAAACCCTTTTAGATCTGTTGGACTAAATCACTGCCATGGCCTTATGCTCCATGGAGAAGAGTTTACATCAGAACCCCAAGAAACAGAGATGTTAAATACCGTTTTTCCAGAGGAAAAGGATGTTTTTGTGGAGTGTTTAAATTTTCACAGCCTGTCACTCAAACGATGCTATTGGCAAGCTTGGCCTGCTTTTCCAGCTCTAACGGAAGAGTGCCAGGTGGCAGCTAGGGATGGGAAAGAGCAAGACGAAATTTAAAAAGACTAGTAGAGGTGGTAACTAGAGAAGCCTGTGGCTGAAATTCTTCCATTGTGCACATTATTTTCCATAGCACTTAAAACTCTAATAGCTCTTAGTGGATGGAAGAAAAGATCTTTCTAAAACGTGTAACTTGATAGAGGAAAACATACATGCAATACATCCTCTAATTTGCACTTAGTTTGCAGCTTGGCATGGAATTTCTGTGGAAGTGTATACCTTCTTGTCACATGTTTAAATTTTGTTTTTAAAAATGTTTTTACACATGGTTTAAGCTCTTCCTGAAAATGAGAATTGTGCTATTTTGAAATTACGAGCTACTCACAATGTGTTTCTGCAATTTCCTTAGCCTGCTTCTTGGCTTTGGTATGGTAACTCTAGTAAGATGTCCTGTGCAAGAATAAAAAAGAAGGTATCAAGATACTGCTACAAAGGGGAAAGAGTCAACAAAACCAGTAGTGACTTTCCCCCTGAGTAAGCAGACATGGGGAATACCCTGCTATCTCAGTTTGACAGTATAACTTTTTGCTGGTTAAGCGAGGGGTGCTCCTGGTAGCAAGTGACAGGACTGTGACAGAATATGTCATTTCAGAGCATGGTAGTGGTAGTAGTATCTCAAGTCCAAGTTAGCTCTTTGGACAGTGTGTCTACACACTTTCTCATGGTCATGGCAAATCTACAGCTGTGCCAATGCCAGGAAAAATTAAGCAAATAGCAGACTGTTTAAACAGCCTGTGAAATATATGCACACAAATACCACATATTACTTTAAGAGTGTCCATAGTGCTTCTCTGTGCTTTTTTATATATATTTTTTTAACTCAGCTAAGAACATTTTATTGGCAAGAATGTTCATAGAGATAAAGTGTTTTGACTACCTCTGTGAATAGCCACTTGGTAAGATTCATTCCAGAAATGTTTGCAGAGGCTTCTTCAGTGCCTCTTGCGTGTTCAGAAGTTGCTTATTCAGAAAGGATAAGCAGGTTGGTGCGAAATATGTAAAGAAGATGGCTTTTCTGAATACATTGTGAAGAACCTGTAGGTTGAAATCTTCTTGCATGAATGTTTTGGTTTTTTTAAATACCTCAACAGTTTCATTCAAGAAATGAACTGATGATAGATAATTTAAAATTAGGTAGCACATAATATCTCCAAGATAGAGCTAAAGGTCTAAAAGTTGTTGAAAAAGTTGTTGAAAAAGTTGTAGAAAAAAGCCTAAAAAGAGCTGAAGATTGAATGTCAATGCTACATAAATTCAGTTGAGAAATCAAGGACATAATTTATCCGGGGGGATGAGTAATAAGTGGAATACATATCAAGTGAAGTTGTAGGTGTTCTGTCTATGGATGTCTTCAGTGGATGTCTTCAGCTCTACAAAGGATTTTTTTTCCCCAAAGATATTTATTCGCAAAGCACAAACTATTGAGCTTACTGGGGGAGTTACTAGATGAAGTTTTATAGCTGGTATAATACAAGTGGACAGGCTAGATGATCTAATGGTCCATAGTCTTAAAATACATTAATGCAGAGGTCTTAACTTACTGAATGCATTTATTAAATAAATAGTTTTCAAAGAAACCTATGGGAATTAAACACTTAAATCCCCATAAAATTAAATCTCATTCAGTGTATTTTCCAGTCACTTCTGTCCAACTCCTCTGTCTTTTCTTGCTATAAATGCAGAATAAAAGTCTCCTGAGGAACAACAGAATAACATTCTGAGTATTTTACACTTTCTGAAACTCAAGGAATTTCTTTGTGGACTCAAAACTAAATGCTTCTTAATAGAGGATCAGCAAAATGAAATCTGGTCAGGTTTCCTAACATACAATGTAAACATATTTCATTTGTAAATATTGGAGTATCTTTTCTTCAGCTTTCAAGCTAATCAAATCCTGATATTATTTACGGAAAAAGGGATTACTGGTTCCCTTGATTCTTTTCCTTTCTTTTTTTCTTGAGACTTGACAATTTGGTGGCAATGCTTTAAAATCAAAACCTGCAAGTAGCATATTCTATCATTTCTCTACAGCTAGATAATTTTTCTGTACCAAGGTATGTGAAGTGAGGGAGGGATTTTTTTCATGTCATCTCACCTGACATGATTGGTATCACCTGCTTAAAGATCTGCTTTGGCCTGTGCTTAGGAACACCTCTGTCAGAGTATTTAGCTCACATAAAAGCACTGTCACAATCCATACACTAGGGTTTTTCCTTATCTGTCTGTCCTGCTTCCAGCGCTTGACTTGCAGATGTTCTCAGAGCACATTAACTAGACTGGGCTCTGCAAAAAGAAAAGAAAAAGGAGTGGGACTTACTACCTTTTTAAAAGACGTCAGCTTTGCTGTGAAGTATGGTCAGTAGAGTTGAGGCAGGACACTATACTGCTGAGCCTAAACTGACTGAATGGACATCATCCGCTACAAACAGCAGGGGCTTAGACACTCACTGCAAGGGCTTAACCCCTTATCACTGCAAGTTTGGGAAAATATTTTATTCCTTAAAGGCCCAGCTGCTGAGCATGCACCTGCTGCCTAGGAGGCAACACTTCAATTTTAACAGCTAGCTATTTTACCTCTGTATTTAAGTGAAGTGAGAAGATTTAGATACCACAATTCCTAAAGCTTCTTGAAGAGTATGTCATCACCTGTACAGAGAAGTTTCCATGCCATTTCACTCCAGACTTTAAGAGTGATTCCCCAGTTAAAAACAGAACAGGTTTCTCGGCCCTCTGACTTTCATCTCATCTTTACTTGCCAATTTGGTACTTTCTTGAGGGTTTTGCTTCCCAGCCACAAGTCAGAGTGAATAATCTTTATCACAGCCAGGAGCATTTCTTTGAAGATTGCACACCTGCTCCAGGCTGTAACCACCTGAGCTGAGGGTATTGTTCAGGTGTATTTTCCCCCCTCTTGCCCCTGGAGCATTATGGCAAGACAAATGGCATATGGACTGTGTAAAATTAGCTGATGATGTTTCAGTGAACAGATTTGTAGTACAAAAAGTAGTATCAACGATTCAGTTGGCAGTACTGCTCCCCCTGTTGTCCCACAAACAGGGTTCTTTTACCCGGTATGCAAGCCAAGAACACACAGAGTCAAGGTATTTTCAAACCGATTTCATTGACGCACATGAATGGGTGCCTGTCTCAAGACAGCACACCCTCATTTCAAAAATCTTCGTAAGTATATACTTAACTAATACATGTTTATTGTTATTTCCCTTAATGATTGGTTCTTTCTTCTTCACCCCTCGTGATTTAGTGCGCAGACTCTGTCTTCTTCCTTCATTGTCTTCTTTTGAGTAGGTGGTATCATTTGAGTAGGTGGTCAATGAGTCGGTGATTGCAATCTCCCTCTGTAAGAATTACCTTTTGCCTACTTCTTCCCTAATCTTGGCAGTTCCAAGCAGTTCTTCAAGGTTTATTGACCAGACCACAATCCATTACTTTTTCTGACATAAACATAAAGCCCCATTGTCTAGTAGTTAGTTTCTAAAGCCTAAATCATGTCTAGTTATTGTGTCCCTATTTTAAATATTAACTGATGGGGGCTGTACACAGGACTTCAGCAGCTCCCTGGTTATTTCAATTATATTATACATATTATTTGGTAACACCTCTGTCACAAGCCCAACATGACATTGAGAGCATTGTACTATTGGAGAGTTTTCTGTTTTGTTAAACAGGCACTTGCATCTTACTCGCACATGGGAGCTCGAATGTCTGAAGGAATATTTTTCAGACATAGTAGAGGGTGGTGTTCTTCCTAAAATCCAGTGTGAATAGTCACATTCTGTTAATGTAAAATGCCTTATGCTTTCATTCAGATATGATGTTTGCCACTTTTTCCCCTTTGCTACATGTTTCCGGAGAGTTGCTCTTTGATCAACAGGCTGGAAGTACTGTCTCTTAGTATCTCTGTAAATTTTTTACCTCAATTTGTAAAGCCACTTTATTAATGTAAACTATAATTAACACTAAATTAAAGAAAAATTGTTATATTTACACCAAAGACAGTTAAACATCTGAATGTCTCCATTCAGTTTTTCGCCTTATCTTATCGGGGCAGACAAAACAAATTAAATGATTCATGAGTTCATCCTGGCTGGATATCAGTACTTTTTCTGATACAAAAAGGTTAATGAGCTGGAAAGTGGTGGTGAAAATATTCTAAATGCTAAGTCTGTTTCCAGCTGAAGTAACTTACGTGCTGGTAATTTCCCTTCAAAGCTGCTGCACTCTATGGTGTCAACAATTACTTAGGGACTGATTAGTACATGGACTATCAACGCAACAGGCTGTATTATAATGTTCTTTCAAATGTATTATTAGGACTTTCCGGAACATACATTTCCACCCACTTTACCTAAGAAAGACCTTGTGGGTGTTTCGGATGTTTCTGGTGTCACAATTCCTCTGTATAACAGAGCTGAGACAAGTACAGGGACTTAAAGGGTAACAATATAATTTGGCCAATTAGGAATCAACAGTTGAGAAAGCCTACTGCATTTGGCACAGCCTGCCTATCCCATGTTGCGTAAAGGACACCTGAATCCAAGACAATTCCTGCTACAGGGGTAGTTCCAGGATAGTCCTCACAGGTGCTTTCTGGTCTTTTGTGAGAAGTGCTACTGAGGACTAAAATGCTTAGGCTGAGACTGCAGGCTGCTTCATGCAGTCCTGAATTACCCTTCAATGCCTTGCTTCAACTGTTAAGATAGTCACCTGTGGGTTTTTCCACGGATGTTATTTTTTTATAATATAACTGTAGTAATAATACTGTAAAATGTGGGTCTCTTTTAACATCACCATGTCATGCTACTAACGTGCAGGAGAAGATAAGCAAATTACTGCTAGAAGAAATTTTGTGGTGTTTATTCTTCTCAGACTGAATAAAAGAAATGAGAAAATTTCAATGTTAAACAATGTCTTAAATCAGATACAGTTTTGTGCATAAGTATATGAAAATCAGTAACGGATGACCAAGTGTAAGGTTTGACTTTCATATTATATTACTCTTGTATTACTGTTGCTTGAGCACCGAAGTGTAAGGCACCTCTCAAAACAAAAGGACAAACTATAATGAGTAATTATGCCATTTACGACTTCCACTGTGTAATGGCTGAAAATAACTGCTATGAAACACCTTTGAAGATTGTACTGTAACTGTGAGTGTAAAGGCATGAGAGTGACACCCCTTGAAATGTAGGTGACTGTTGCCTAGGCAATAGGAAGGGCTTTTTCCATCTTCCTTATATAGCTTTGCCTACACAATCTGTTTCTTCTCACAAAAGTCCAACCATGCCAGGATGAGAAAATGACAGTGAAAAATAGATGTTCTCTCAAGGCAGAGTGACCAGATACGAGTTTAGCTTTTAGAAGACAAATATTAGATATGGATCCAAAGCCAGCTCTCAGACCCTGGCACACTGGGATGCAGATCTAGAGGGAACATGCTGTAAGGGGAAGCATCACCTGCACAGACACCTTATTATAAAAGATGTGTCTGAGCTGTTGTCAGGAAAGGACTAGAAGTCCTTCATCAATACTTTAATATCGTTATCTCCACAAAAGCCATTAGACACAATTTTTCTCTCCATTTTTCCCCTCTCTCTGGCCCAAGTAGGGAGAAAAGAGCAACCTGAACTATGTTTTCCTCTTACACTAGCATTTCTGAAGCGTGCTGAAAATTAGCTCAGCACAGCTTTGTGTCACTAGCCCCTTGTAGAGGAATCCCAGTCCATCCTCATGATAAGACCTGGATACCGGTAAATATTCTTCTTAGTTCCCTGAGAAGGAAAGACCTTTATGCAGGCCAGAAATGATCTGTGGGCTATTCCAGCTGTGTTCTTCACCTGGACTCTTACTAGATCAGGACTGCTAGGAGCCTTCATGGAGCTCAGTTGTCCTTTAACTTAAACACAGACTTACCAAATTTGTCATCATCCTGCAGTAACAAATACCCTGTCTTCCCCACAGCATTGTTTTACCTAAGTGTTCTACTATTAGTAGTTCATCATAGTTACAAGGTCCATCTCAGACTTTATGCTGAATACTGACAACGATCACGCAGCGTGGGTGTAAAACGCGAGGCACACACAGTGAACTCAGTCCTCTGAAACGTTTCAGGCAGGACTTGGGTCTGACAATACTGATCATTAGCTGTGACTCTGGAGTCTTGCAGACATCTTCATTATTTAACACTTATTACTGCACTTGAGAAAATGCCTTTTGTTCATTTCAAGATGTTAGTAATTCATTTCATATGTCCTAACCCTTAAAGCATTCATCACCTTTGAGGATCAGTTTCTATATTCACATAGCAATACGTGGGTTCATTGTGGAGGCAGCTATTGAATATTTAGTTCCAAAAGAACAACAACAACAGAAACAGCTTAGTTTGTTAACTTCTTTTTCATCACTCCCTATCATCCCTTACAAAAATTACCTTCCAGTGTCACAGGGCTCTCCTTTGATAGACATAATTTATAAAATAACAGCAATTAGACATTACCTGGAACATCAAGTGAATTCTTCAGTTTTTGTATTGTAAGCAGTAATGCAGGCAGTATGTAAAAAATGCATAATTCAGTCATATCTGTTGTCATTGGAAGTAAATAAATATAAGTAAGAAGCGGAGTTGTGTATAGCATTATCAGAAGACTGAAAGGAATCACAGTATAATGTCATCTGCATCTAAGTTCATATATTCCACATTTACAGTAGCTGCACATAGTGAGTTCTTAAAAGACGGCCAACTTTCAGCTAACTTGGCAGAATATATTTTCTTTGTTGTAACTGAAAAATGAAACAAAATTTGCAGTAATTTTATTTTGAAGTCAGTATCCAGCTCCCTCCAAATGTCTGCATCTTGGGATTAATAGATGAATAACACATGAAAATTATAAATTATATATCGATGTATCTGTTAGTATCAAAATTTAAGATTCTTGGAGGATGGAAATACAAAATACTTTCTGATTGATTGAGAGACAGCTGTGAAGCAGAAAATATCTTAACCAATGACAAAATGAAGAGCCCAATACTAAAAGTGGGTCTCAAGTGACCAAATTGTTGCTGCTGTGAAATAGCATGACTGCTATGTGGTGTAGTCTAAACTGTTTTTTTTTTTTCTTCCTTTTCCTAATGGCATTAGCAACAAGAATACCTTGACCTTATAATCATGTATTGACTTTTCCTTGTGTCAATATTTGGAGAGAAAAGAAAAACAGTAATCAAGGGCTCACTCCTGCAAAGTGCTAAGCACTCTGGGTCTGACTATGCAGAACACTAAAGGCTTGTGATATAACATCAGGAGTTGTCCCCCTGACTTTCATGGTAACAGGACAGGACTATGACATTCCTTTCAATTAAACATGTGCTTTCCTCTTTGTCTGGATTACAGAAAACAGTTCTAGAAATCAAACCCTAAATGCATAAATTGATTGGATTTATAAGCCTGTATCCCTGTGACCTGTGTCAGTAATATTAATGTATTAATTTAAATTTCTCTCAGTATGATTTTGTTGGCAGTAGCTTTTTTTTTTTTAATATATATACTATTAACAAAAGAAATATATATTAACTGGGCAATTGCCAGTTACCTAAGCTTTTGTATAGCCTACATCAGTCCTGGGAACTCCAGTGCATATCTAATTTAGTTGGTTTCACACTGCTATTCACTGTGAGACTTTAAGAGTATAAATTATGTCCTTGGAGAGATTAGACTGTTACTGTTGATGCCTCAAGGGTTTGGCTTGAATAGACGTTCTAAAAAACAAACACACACCAAAAAAATAAACAAATTATGCAAATTAATGAGCAGCAATCATGGTGGAGATTGTTGTCAATTTATATTACCTTTGTCCTTGACTTTCAACATGAATTTCTAATTTGCCAATGACACAGCTTTTAAAAGAGAGATCTCATTTAGAAATTTCATGTTAATCATGGAGCATTGCCAGGTTCCCACAGTGCAGGAGGGTGCCTTGACATGCACCTGTTTCTTTGATCAGTTGTACAATGACTTGCAGGTGCAGGGCAGGGTGTGTTTTAGGAGGTTGCTTAGCATTTGTAGTTATCCTCTACACTTGTAATTAGGGTCAGGCACCCTATTTAACTAGTGGAAGATGTGATATAAAATCAAAGCTTACCTACTCTATCATAGGAACCAAGATTCTTCCTTTCACATGCGTTGATTCTTTGCTTCATAATTGTAGGTAGAATTAGAAAATAGTATAATGGAATTTTCACAGAAATAATCGATGAAATGTTTGTGTACAGCATACAGTCTTAGTCTTTTCTGCAAACAGTTAATAAACCTATGAAAAAGTTGCCATATAATGGTGGTACTTTTTATTAGCTCTAATGCAAATAAAGATAATAACTAGTCCTTAACATTTTGCATCTGCGTGTTGCCTCTTTAAACATGCAGAGAAATTAGAACAAAAATTTCTAAATCAGCACAAGCCTTTTAAAAGTGAACGTATATGAGAGACTTGATTACAGGAGGAACCTTTGATAATATCTGCTTCAGTGATTTGTTCAGTGATGCTGTCCGCTGTGCCACATTGTCATAAAATGCAGGAGCCTTTCCAAATTGTTCCCGCAGGAACTCAAGCAGGATTTCAGGGCACCCCAGGAAGGGCATCCGAAGCACAGGAGGTCCTTGCACACAAGGCCAAAGCTCTCATACACGTGGCAGGAAACTTGTTTTTTTCAATAAGCATTTCCAACAAAAGCAGAAGCTACAGGACCTTAAAAAAAAAATACAATAAAGAAGGCTTACAACCTCTGAAACTAAATGGAGTGGTAGAGCAAAGGCAGTCTGGCTGTTCCATCTGGAAGAGAGAATGCCGAAGGCTGAACTGCCCTTACCATAGTCTTCCCTGCATCTCCCAGGTGTGTCTGGAGGAGCTCCCAAAGCCTCAGAGGGAAGTGCTGATGTGGATGATGGCACTCCGAAGTGCTATTGCCTGAGATTAGTTCTGTGACACTTTCCATACAAAATGTTGCCTTTGTTGTATCATACAGTAAAATAGCAGTGAAAATGTCCTTGCTTTAAGAAGGTGTCTTATCAGGAGAAGTGATTCAGTCAAGAGGCTAGCCAGGAACAGAAAACTGTGGCATTAGCTCCTGCGGATCTGTCAGTCTGCGGTCCCTGGCCTCAGGGTTTGATGAGGTAGGCCGAACAACATGCCTTATTCTCAGAGAAGTGAGCTAAACTAATAATTTACAAAGATACAATATAGCTTTCGACAAAACTGTAGCAGATTATGCGTGCAGAGTGAGGACCCTGTACAAAGAACATACTTCTGAATCAGTATTTGTCACTACAGGTGATACAATGGCAAAGAACTGGTTTTCTTTTTAAGTGATATCCCATTCTTTCATTTAATATTTCCTCCCAAAGGTATAGTTAGCTAATTGTGTGAATGTCATTTCTTGAAGTGTGAGTAATAAAGCCCCTAACGAGATACTTCATTGCAAAGCGTGGCTACAACGTGAAAGTTTTATAAGTGGTGTAGCACTGGGCAAGTTGCCCACATGAAAAGTCACCAAATGGGTAAAAGGGAGTTCTGTAACAGGCTGTTAACTTGTTCCTTAAGTGAGTGAATCATCAAATGGTGGAAACTTTGGCCTCTGCAGGAGTTTACTCATTTTGGTGAACATTAGAAATATGCTGGTTTAGCTGAGATTTAAGGTGTCTTCCAAGGAATGGTAAAAATAAAACAAAACAAACAAACATTTTCAAAATACAGTTTTAAGCAGCAGTAAGATCTGGTTCTAAAGTCGTGCCATGACTGAACTTTAAATAGCTGGTTTTAACTTATATTAGCTATCATACTGACTTACATGCTTCAGAAATCTGAAGAAAAGATATTCCGCCTAATGCTTCTGTTAAGCTGTCTGAGTTGGTCCAAAAATCTCTCATCAAGCAGGCTCATGAAAACCTAATTAACACTGTCGTCACTTTAAACTTAATTTAGACAAGACCGAAGTATTCATAAGATTTCCATATAGAATATATCCCTTTTACTTCTTTGTTCTTCAAAAGCTATTAGTGTTTCCACTAGAAAACAGCATACTAAGTTTTCAATCCTTAAATGTCTATCTTTGGTGAAAACTGAGGTCTTTCTCTAGCAGAAGCAAAAATAGCAATGTAGGGCAGAAGGAGTGGAGCAAATGGGGGTGACAGTGGAATGAACTCCCGCTTTAGACCTGGAGAGTGTAACAGTGTTCCGCAATGTCATTTATTTAAGCTTCACAGATAGGTATGGGGCTACAAGTCTGTCAGATTGTTCCTAGTTGAATCTCTTCCAGTCCCAGCTTGGATGTAGCTGGCCAGGGTTGCCACCGCACGTGATATGTCATGTGCTCCACCAAGCTCTGATAATGAACAGGCATTTCTACCTTTCTGTCGGCAACTCTGCTCCCCTCTGCTACACTCCTTTGCATAACTCAGAGGAAGATTTAGCTGGAAGCCGTTTGCAGCACCACATCGACAGAAAGTTTGGCAATCACACTTTACCACAAATGCCATAACATCAGCCCAGCAATGGCATCACCCTTTCTGCTGTCATCTCTCACCTACTCCTCCACCTGCTGCAAACAGAAGACTGAAGTACTTTGTGAGGAAAAGCTTTTACTCCCTTCCTAGAAATCTATTGCATCATCCAGGCTGGTGCAGCCAGTCCGACCACAAAGCCATTATGACCTACTATGTGCCCATGATAGGCAAGGGTGAGTCACAGTGTCTTACACCTGCCCTCAGGCACTTTCTCAAGAAAAAAAAAATCTAACAGTACTTTTCTCTAGCATTTTGATATGCTTCTCTCATACACATCACACTAATGAGTCATTAGTGGCCACTGAACGAACACTGTTGTTACTTGTCTTTTAAAAATTGTATAAATGGATAAAATTATAGGAAAATCCTTCTGTTTAAAACAGAAATCAAGGAATATTATTATTTGAAATACTTTTATTTGCCAAATTATGGTGTTAGATATTATAAATACTTTATGTCTCATTTTAATTTTATGTAAATGTTTCTCTCCCCTGTAGCTGTATTATACACATACAGTAGAAGAAGATGAATGAAGACTGTGGGAAAATGCTTGGAAAAACATTGAAATAGTAAAAATTTCCTTCCTTCCTCTCGCCTCTCCACAGTCCTCTATATGTAGTCAGCTTCATGTCATGTTAGGAAGAAACTTGAAAGACTTAAAGACAGGAAAGGGAAAGAGAGAAGGAGTAGCACACTCTTACATTAGAAAATCAATGTATATTTTTATGCCCTGTTGTGTCTGACCTACATTAAAAAAATATCCACTCATTTGAGACGAACATGATCTCTACCCCAACATACGAGCAGGAGCTGTAGAGTAATTGGAGTGGCTAAAAATCTTGGACTGTGTGAATGTCGTAGCTGATCCTCAGCAGTGTGGTACAAGCCATTGTGATATTCAAGGTTGGATATCACCCGCTTAAATTAGATGGAAACAGCTGCGGGGATAAAGGATGATGAATCACGTGACACAGAGTAAATGTAGCTGTGATTAATGGGGCACCACAAAACAAAAAGAGGACCAACTGTGGAAAGAGATAACCACTGCCACAAAGAGCAAATTATTGTCTAAGGTGATGTAATTAACTCCAAGACTCCCCATGGCTTGGATGGCCAATTCCAATGAGGCTTGCTATTGTGTGTACAATAACGACAAAGCTGAGGATTCTTAGTTTAAATACTGGGCTATTAAGCTTCATTTTTACCCATTGCAGGGAACTGATAGAGTGTCAAAGTTGAAGATGTGGCAATTTGTAATAGTACAATTACAATATACTGTCGTGACTCATTCAACTAACATTCCCTGTGAGAGGACAACTGGAAGAAAAGCTTAAACACAGTGCACCATGATTTATGGGGTCCTTTAAATGTTTAAATTCAAGACTCACCCATTGATTACACTTTTTGTCACTGTATGAAGTCAAAGCAGCTCCACAAATGTGTTTTGTTACAGTAGGTGTGATTCAAAGTGTTTTTTGTTCTTTATCCTTACTAGTTACATCCTGAATGGACAAGTGGTATTTTTCTTGTTCTTTCCAAAGAACTGTTTTAGCCCTGGGAATCTTTCACTGGATTACTTGCTCAAAGATATGTTGATTCATAGTATATCATCTTCATCTATTTAGCAAGACAAAAGCTTTATTCTGATAATTTGCTAGCAATTCCTGCTGCTTCCTTTCTTCAACTTAGAAATGAAGATTTATATGCACCTGAAGGGAATTTGCTGACAACTTAAAAAATTGGAGTATTTCTAAAGATTCAATACCTGAAAACTGAGAAGTGGAGCCAGAATTTTAATTTTCTCCACTGGCTGTGACACTTCAATGGTTATTCTAAGCTGTCCTAAAGATAAATAAGCCAAATAAGGCATTCCTTATGATTTGCCATCCTAGTGGCAAGCAAATTGCTTGTAATTTTACCATAAAATATATGTTGGACTTGATTCATGGCAATCTTGCATTAGATTCTGCTGTGGTGACAGATTAACTTCATGCTGGCAGCTGTGTCTGTTCATGTCTGAGAACTGTAGAATGATCACTGAACTGTAGATCAAAACTGCCAAAATTTGAAAGCCTTCTAGATCAAAACTGAGAGAGTCCAAACTGCTTGATGGTTGCATACTTTCTGGATACACTGGTTTCTCACTATATTTTCCTTCTGACTTGCTTCTCCTTTGTGTTTAATTAAGCATCTATATGTGTCTATTGTGCTTCTACTGACAGAGTGCTTGCTGTGTCCTGCACTGAAGTCTTCTAAAAGTTTCTTGACCTCTGAAAACATAACTTTGATTAGTTTTATTAAAATTCCTGATTTCAAAACATTAATTTCTTCTACATGTTTTGCAGCTCTTACAAATTTAAGATGCTCTTGGGGTAGGCTAAAAGATGATGCATAGCCATTTCTCAGTCTTTCCTAAGATAGTTTTGAAATAACACTGTGGGCTACTGGTTACATACAGCTTTTTGACCATTAGAACCAACATTTTACTGCCTGCTGTCAAGGTTTAAGATTGTGAAATTCTTGAGATAGATCTGTCACGGTTCCATTTGTTTATAAAATATGTTGCACAACACAGCCCAATCTCTCATTTGACCTATAGGTATTATAGCTGTATAAACAGAAGATGAAGAGTAATCGCTCTGTGCAATCAAAACTATGAACTGATGTAACTTTTAAAACAATTCTTAGGGAAGGGAAGGTTTAATTCTTGCCTTTAACATCGTTCTTTTTCTTCTGTACTTCATGCCACATACACAGCAGTAGTATACTCTTTAAACTGTAGTATACACAAGAAAATATTTTATTGTTAAAGTAACTAAGAAAAGCTAATAATTACTACTGGTTTTAGAGCCACTGCCACCTGCTTATTTTTATATCATATTATAAATTACCTGTTTCAATTAAATAGACATTGGTAGAAATTAGGTTGGGATTTTACTGGTACTCATGCATATTCATGCAAGCCAGGATGAGTATATCCCAACATCTATTTTTCAGAAGTAGAAAAATGATAGCTCAATGCTCAATCACAGTTTTAAAATTATTCATGTATAAATTATGCTAGTATAAGAAATCTTTACATAATATTTGAGTGAAGCTCTTACATTGCAAAAGAAATGTGGAAATTATGTAGCAAAATATTTCTGATTTGTACTTTAAACAAATTTTTGAACAAGATAAATTTGATATAAATGCCAAGTTTTAAAAAGCTCTTAGGACAATATCACTGAAACTGCAGTCATCCATGGCGAACCTGAGTTTGGTATCCTATGTTGAATGGGAAGGGAGTGCTTACACAGGCCATTATTTAGTTTTGCTTATAGTTGCAGGATTGTCATTAGGAGAAAAAAACACTACCAGTAAACAGTTTACTTGCACTCGTTCTTCATTTTAGTTTTCTGCATTATTAATAAGCAGTAGGTAATAAACATGATTTATGAAGGACTAAAACAGCAAGTCCGTAACAGAATGGTGTAGGTAATACTATGTCAGGTAGCCATCATGTTTAGGACATAGAATTGTCATAAGTATTCTTCCTTAAGCAAAAGTGAAATATGATTTCCCATTACAGGATTAACCTGGTACAGATACTTATCTCATAAATATTAAAAAGAAACAATGCTAGCTGGAAATCCAGTACACTAGTAGCTGGTGAAAACCCGGCAAGCTCAATGGTTCATCATGGAAAAAATTAAGAATGCTTCTTTATTTTTCAAATGATGGATCAGATGGTTTAATAAATTCCTGTGTTTCGTACAGTACATGCCTAACAGGACAAATTATAGCAGGTCCTTATAGGAAGCAGGCAGAAGAGAGCAAAAATGTGCAGATACAGGTATTGCAGTCCTCATTAAAAGCTGAGAACAGAATCATTCTCGGAGCAAAATCTGTACCCTGCTGTAGGCAGAGACAAAAACTCCATTACTTTTAATGTGGCTGGTATTGCATCCCCTGCATTTGGAGGCATTCATGGATAGTTGCTTCACATTCTTTGGGCATAATAGCGTCCTTGACTAGGTACACTGAACAGACCAATGCGTGGCTCCGTTACAGATTTTACAGGATTTCTGATGTTATTTCCTGCAGATTATGTTATCTGGGAAAGGCTGGGGCCAGCGTGAAGTATAGCCTCCTCCCTTCCTCCTCAGTTTATGGTTATTGTTGCCATAAATAACCTTTCAAACATCTTTAAAAATAGGTTCCGGGCACCAGTCATTCTTAAAAGCTTTCTCAGTGTTATGTCCTCAAACTAAAACCCTGGCTCAGTGGTAATTACTATTTAGCATTCATTCTGTGTTTTGCAAGCAATACTGACAACCTGCTAAGAGTGCTCTTAATTTTCTCCTCTGGAGGAAATACATTGTGTAAATTCATCTCACAGAATGACCTCTGAACAAGCCCTGCCTTCATGACCGCAGCAATACAAAGCTGCGTGTTTGTGTACGATCAAGTCAACAACTAGGTAGACGGGGAAATCTGCAGATCCCTTCTCTGTAGGCAGAGCAGTTTGTTACCCTGGGATTCATTCGAGAAATGGAAGTGGTGCATGTATCATCCATAGTAAGACCAGTGTCCTGAAATCTTCTTTCCCAACACGATGGTGTCTGCAGTCAGGGCTCTGTTGGCATGGCACTCCAGAAACATTTTAGGAAAGGAAGAAAACTGGTTGTGGACCACATCCATCTACAGATGGTATTTCAGCGTCCTAGGGATTCTGCATCAAAGTTTTAAAAAGGGAGCCTAATCTTACGTTCATCAGCATGTGTGACTGACACATGTTTTTTAAGTAGTTAGATGTGGAGATCTCACTTGTGACGCTTCATCCTGTTCCCCAAAGATAGTGCACATTGCAGCCAGAGAGATTACGCAGAAGGTCATGCAGGAGGTCTGGGACAGCTGTACTCGAGATAGGATGTAACAGCAGTACATTCGTCACCTAACTTAATCCCCAAGCAATTTTTCTCTCACTGAAAATGTTTGGCTGCTTATCTAGTAATTTCCCAGAGTAGTAGAACCTAATTAAAACTTTTTCTTTTTTTTTTTAACATTAGGAAAACAATACCAGCAGAACTTTGCATATTTAATTTTTTCTTTTTTATTAGAGCAAGTAACAAAACATAAAAAAAAATCAGACTGTACTTGTCTTCAGATGAAAGGCACAACTCACTTGGATATCTGCTGTGTCTCAGAGAAAGGGTTCTTTTTCTCAGCCCACAAAAGAATACTAACCCTTTTAATCTTATTTAATCTAAAACCAATCAAAGCCTTCTCAGTTCTAGCACTGGTGTCACCTATAATTTTACATATGACTCATTAGCTTTTGTACCACAAATATTTCTGCTTAAAAGATACAGAAAATTTTTTTTCCAAATAAACAGTAATGTTGAGTGCTTCTCACAACAGCGTGCAAGGCTTGTATGTCACATCTAATGAATGGTGTTGTTAATCCTTAATTGTGTATTTATAGTTTAGTTTATGGTTAAACGGGAAGAAAATAATTTAGAAGTACTTATGGGAATGACAATAGATTACCTCAGGGACTGAAAGTTGCCAAGATTAATGTTTCTTACAGAAATGGATTGTAGGAAAAAAATAGCTACCAGATCAAGGTTTAGTCTATATATATCAAGTTGTTCTTTGTTTAGTTATTACTGAATAAGCTATTGCCATCCTCATTGTGTGACCAGTCTTATTCAGGAATAAAAGTGATTTGTTCCTGTTTAGTTTAAACCATTTTGGAAATTCATTTCACTTGCTCTAAAATATGAATATGAACAACAAAGTTGTTCAGCTTAAATCAGGGTGTTGTATTAAATTATCTTTCAAATACAGAAATATATATTGACTGTAGATTCCCTTTTTTCCACAAGTGCACTGAATATGGACTGCCAGCTTCCACTTTTGTCAGAGAATGATTACAGAAACAAGTACTGGAATAACTAGTGGTTTAACGCGTTAGAGAGCACCTGATACTGTGCCACTAATAAACAGAGAAATCCACAGTGCTTTTTTCAGTGCCTTGTTTTCTGGTAGGTTTGTGCTGTCTGCAGTGACCCTTAGGTCTTTTCCAAGTTTATTGTGTTCGGTTTAGAGCTCAGCAACATGAAAGGATACTTCATTTTTTTATTCCTGTATAAAAAGTTTGTGGTTCTCCATCACTAATTTAATTTAAGGATAGAACTGTCCAATTAGGACTGGAGGTACACATTTCATAAGTATAGCAATATGTTTATTGGATTTAAGAAGCACGGAATGAAAGGTACATAACCTGTGGCATTCACTTTTTTCCAGTGTTGTTGCTTTTCTAACACATTGCAGGAAAATAGTAAATAAACTGAATGATTAAAAAAAATACCTTCATCTCCCTCTCTCTTGTACTGGCTTTAGAAATCACTACAGAGCTGGCATTCCTTCATCCATATGACTTCTGCGGGTCATGCCTTGTGCCTTAGCACGTTACATGCTATAGGACTCTCATTTGAAATTGATTTATCTCTTTATTTTCAGGTTTTCTCATGTTCTCCAGCAGTCAGAATTTCTGAGTCTCTAACTGAATGATGGTAAAATTGTCATTTGAAGTGGGGTAACATATCCCAGGGCTTAAGTTCAAAGCCACTGTGCTGGGTGAAAATGACTTCTCTGCATTCCTGCTTTTAAAATATATTTTCAGTGGTTTTAGAAGGCTGTGCCACAGATGAGAGGAGCTAACAGTGAGTGCCAAGCAAAGCAAGCAGTAATTTTACATTTCTGAAATTGTTGGCCGTTTGTGATATGTCCAAGAAGTGGGTTTAGGTTTTCATCACCAGGCTGTATTCTAGACTCTTTTTAGAATTCAGAGTTTTGATTTGATGGAAAACAAAAATGTTTTTTAATATACCAATTACTAACTCAATTCCAGTTCCCATGAATACGAATTCTTATTGGAGAATGCCCTTAGCAGGCAGCATACAGGTAGTTTACCATGCTGCAGCTATTCAAGACCTTCTTTAGTAACTGGATTTAAAGGTGTCCAGTTACAATAAAATGCAAACTACTTGTGTGCTGTCTTCACTAGGATTTTACATCAAGTTAACCACCCTGGTAAATAAACAAACATTTCTGCAGCAATAAGCCCAGAAGGTGTCTTTTTTTATACCCATATACTTTGTCCTCAAGTTTTTCAATGGAATAGTGATTGCATCTCAATAATGCACTGCCTGGTTAGCAGGCAGAGTGGTGTGCTGGAGCAGGGGAGTTAAGGATCACTATCTGATAAAGCTTCTGGGACTGGCTTAGTAGGTGTATGGGAAAAGTTATTCTTTTTTTTTTTTTTTTTTGTATGCCACAGATGCTTTATCTTTCTGCTGGGACTTAACAATGCTGTCTTCTGTTGTACAGTGCTTTCAGAGCAGCTCCTAAGGAGCACTACAAAAAAAAGCTATTATTACTTCCTAGAGGAGGCACAGACTTTGAAGCTTAAGTTCAAAGCCTCTGTACTGAGGTGAAAAATCACTTTCTATGCATTGATTTCCCTCTCTCTTCTGAAAAGGCTGTTCCAGCAATGGGATGGAGAGCAACTAAAAAGGCTGAGGCACGTATCTTCTTGACCAGCAGTATGTACTGAAATGGATTTAACCTGTCTCCTAATTAGGTGGTTTTATGAACAACCAGCAGAGCATTACAGTTAAGCATTATAAGGAGCAGCAAGCCTGTAGTTCAGTCAAATGTTCTGGTACTTGAGCTAAGCATATCATAAATAGTTTCAACAATCGGTGGTAAAAAGAAGTTACCATCCAAGTCCTAGATAAACAAAGCAGAATAATGGAAGGGGAACAGGGAATAATTCATGAGAAGCTTTAAAGAAGGAGGTGGAGTCTTGCTCTTCATGCTGAGATTGTTTTCATTAATTACTTCCACTGGCATACTGTAGAGCTGTATGTATAGTTGGAGCTGTGTCAGGAAGTTTCCAGCTTTACCTGCTCAAACATACTGTTAAATTCTTATAACTCATATGCTGTATGTGTTTTGGATTTTTTTTTGTGCCAAATTTGTTGAGATTGTCTAGCCTGAAGAAAACAGGATGTTGGAGAGATTTGGACAGATTTTACAAGAAATTGCAGCTCGCTAAAATAAAACGCAGTAAATCATTGCGTGCTAAACCAGGAATCACTGAGTGGCAGTAGCTGCATTTATCAACAAGATCTCTCCTGAACAGATTGTTCCCCTTTCCTCTACTACTGTCCTCTGGAGAACAAATTATATAATTATAATATTTTGTTCTTATGTTCGTTAATGTTCTCTTAAATTGATACTGTTGGCTTTTCTTTTCAGAACAATGTAAGGAAAGAACTGCTTTTGCTGACAAATTAGACATGGGACTTATGTTAAGGGTCAGTGTTGCAGTAGCGATGAGAACAGTGAAAGTTTTTAAGGTGGACACAAATAGCTGTATTTTAGTCACACAGCTGAAACTACACATTCAAAAGCAGAGTGTCTACCTCCACCTCTGCACAGGTGCCATATGTTAGTGTCCATTCTCTATTCTTCATATGTGAAAATAAATTCAGAAATAATGTTATTTTAAAACACTTTATGGTTTTTGTTTCTTGTATTTGTTGATTTATTCCCACACAGGCCTGGAGTGCCTCAAAATCACAGTTTTGCTTCACTGCTCATAAAGATTTTTTATCTCTGGTTATTTGGAGCAAATTAAATGTTGCTTTATTTTATTTCAGATGTCAGGCACATCTAGAAGCTGAAATTCCTCCCATGTGAAGATGGTCTGGGAACATCTTAGGCACTGAAAGCTTAGGAAGGCATTTTTTGTAAGAGTTGCTGTGTCAGCTCTCAGCTGTCTGTTTGACAAATCCCTTGTGTAAGGACATTCTCAAAAGGCTGGTTAAGCTAGTTTACAGCTGGTTTGTGCCACTGGAAAGGTCCTGAGGATTTCTGAGATTAGCTCCAAGTAGACTTGAATGTAAACCCATGTAATGCTCTTCCCTGCCCCCCCTAGTTTCTAAGTATGTTCATGAAGATTGAATAGGTTTTAAAAAAACAATATTTCAGTAATACATAAATATATGATAGCTCTGAATGCTTTCTTGAACACCTAAAATGGAGAAAATAAACACTACATCCATGCCCAGAGCTTAAATTTCTAATAAGCTGTCATACAGAACTGCATCACAACCCATGATGTCACCTACTTTGCCCACTGACTTCAAACAAATGACTGTACAGCCTAAAAATGTGCTATTACAGTACTTAAGTAAAGTTGAAAGCTTGTCAGGATGGGTTTGATTTTTCTCCCTCCTTAAAATCTGGGCACTAAAACCAGTGCAAACATTGCCCTATGTAACTGCTGTCCTGGGTTAATTATTTCTTGATCTTTCTCCCTGTGTTTCTCCATCCTAACAATTAACTTTTCTCCCTGGTATTTAGCCCAAATCCTCTTTCCTGTTAATTAAGCTGGTTGTCTTCTTGTCTTATACACAGCGAATAAGGCAAAATGATCTTTCACAAGTGCTCCCCATGCAGAGCTTCCCTTTTTGTCATTTACAGCCTGATGTTGAGAGTGACTTTCTGCACGGGTGAATATTCTCTGTAACCTGGCTCACAGTCTCTAGGTGAGGCAACATTGATTGACAATTTAAACATGAGTGAAGCAAAGTAATAGAAAAAAATGTGGATAGATATAACTGTGTTTTAAAAGGAAAGCAGAATTTGCAAAAGCTTTGTCTCCTTGCATAGGTGGTAAGGCCATCCTATACAGCAGAAACAGCTTTTTCAAAGGTGTGGTTTGAGGGCTATTCTACACTGTCCCATTTCATTGCAGAAAATTATGGCTATCTTGGGCAGTGTATTAAAAGAGAACGATGTTCTGAGTGTTGTTCTTTTTATGGGACTAATTGATATCATTGGTAGTCCTCCAACTCATTAAAATATCTGCTGTATCAGAAGTCAATGTATATGCACAGGACTGGAAAATTTAACATGACATGTTATTAATGTTACAAATAATCAAAATGTGGGAATAAATTAATTGTCACTATCTGCCCAAGTATAAAATTTAAATCCTCAGAATCTCCGGTGGATTTTTAAACCTGAGAGGACACGTGTTCTCCATGGGGCAAGTATGCAAACACAAAAGTCCTGACTGTGCCAAGCTGGGATATTACCCCGGTTAGTGAGACTGGCCATCGAGGGACCTGTTTGTGCTGCCTACCACAGTGGAAGCTAGAATAGTGGTGGTGGTTACTGCACTCACATGAGATGTGAGATGCCTTCAGCCACCTTCTGCCACTGGGATATAAACTGACTTGGGATGCATACCTCAGTCTCGTAAAGCACGTAGAGGCTTGGTATCATAACATAATGCAGCACTGGCTAATCGATTTCAGGTAACCAGCCTCCTTCACACGTGGAAAGGATTTCGTATTTCTCACTAGGAGAAATGTATTCCAGGAGACGAAGTGTTTTGCAGTGTTCAGCAGTGGTGGGTGGTTAAAGATGGGCCGGCCAGCCTCACCCTCTGACATGGTCTTATCCTACCCAGGTCTCAGTGGCAAAACGAGTTGCCCTGTTCGCTGTGTAGTCTATCAGCTTGGATATCAAAAGGGGAAGAACTGCGCAAATATTTATAACAAATGTGACAGAGACTTGAAAAGGAGTAGGATGGGCAGCTGAGGCATGCCGTGTCTTCAGTGCCCAGGCTAAATCTTTCTGAGCTTCTGCCAGGGTTTTTAGCAATCATCTGAGTTATTCCCCTTGCGGATCTAGTCTGAGGTCTCCAGCATTTCATCTGCTCCGGTGCAGAAAAATGACTGAGATGGGTTTGTTGTGCATCTCCCAGCTCTGTCACAGCACCAGCTTCACAGGCGTCAGGGTAATTACCTCAGGTTAGGATCAGAGCAGTGCAGGAGTGAGTGAGGCCTAGCGAGGGGATCACAGGTCGCAATACGCGGCCTACCACTTCTGATTTTGATAGGCATGGCATTTATGTCAGTGTGCTGCTTTTGAACTGCATCTAGGATCATATTAAGAGGTTTACACTTCATTTCCGTGTTAAAATTTAATAGAAAATCGCAGGCTGCAGAAAGCCAGCATGGAATCTCAGACTCTTGTAACTTTATTGCTGTAGAAAAGATGCCCATTTTAAATGAAACCTTGTTTATCTTAAAAGGTAACTAAACAGCTAGTAACATTTGTACACTTAGCAATGGCCAAAATATTCTTCTAGCTGGGTGCAGCTTGGTCACTGAATCTCACGCAAATTTGTCCTTCTCTGTTTATATCATCTACATGCTCTCGAGACATTTGCAGACACATGCAGGCAAGTATTCTGACCGTTTCCCTGCTCATTTCACAAACAAGTCCTTGTAAATCATGCACATCAATGTGTTTATTCCTCTAAAGAGTATAGACCCCCTCATGCATTTTGTTCTCTATATTCTTCTCTTAAAAATATCCCTTTTGTGGTTTTTGAAACAGATAGACTTGCACACTTCTGGGGAGTCCTTATAGCAGCCTTCCAGTACCTAAAGGGGGCCTACAAGAAAGCTGGAGAGGGACTTTTTACAAGGGCATGTAGTG
>JAVKLA010000053.1:32349245-32359911 GCA_034782735.1 Sagittarius serpentarius
CCCATCCCTGGAAGTGTTCAAGACCAGGTTGGACGGGGCTTTGAGCAACCTGGTCTAGTGGAAGGTGTCCCTGCCCATGGCAGAGGGGTTGGAACTGGATGATCTTTAAGGTTCCTCCCAGCCCAAACCATTCTATGATTCTATGATTCTATGATTCTATGACTATCTGTATGAAGAAACTCATCTGACTGATGGACATGAAGTGAGTGTGGGGTGAAAATAAGCTTGCCAACAAGTTGCAATTAATAAATACTAAGTTTTTACTGTTCTAAAGTGTTTTCATGGCTACTTGTACACAATATTTAAGAGGACAATTGAGAAGCAGTGGGGTTTTGCAGTTAGAATTGTCACTTCAAAAGAGTCTCATTTTTAACACAGCTGTCGGAAGTAGGCATCCTGTAACACTCCCTCACATGTCCATTTGTTAGGTTTATTTACTTGAACCTCGACCTCTGGGAAAAGAAAAGATTCAGATGTAAAAGACTAGTTAATAATTGCAGAATTTCAATTAGCTGAAAAGTCTGTAAAGTCCGTAAAAAAACATTTAACAGTACAATGAATATTTAACTGAACAGTGGTTTTCCTTGAACGCAGGGTTTACCAAAAACCCAAAAGCAAACCAAAAATACTCAGTCTGGGTGAGAAGTCTTAGTCTCTGAGGGCTGTGAGTCAGTGAATTGAATAGGACTTTTCTGTTTTATAGCAGCTGAAAAGTTGGTGAAATTTTATTGTATTTTGGTATTCAAAAGTAGTTGCAGCACTTGTACAAAGACTGGTAAACAACCATTCTTTTTTACATTTGCTAGCTTAAAGGTCAACCGGCACATGCCATTGATTTCTTTTTTTCAGATACTGTAGTTAAACAAGTTCTACAAACAAATTTATTATACGTGATTCATTGAATGCTTGCAGCAGCACAGTAGAGTTTAATTTTGAATGCAATCAATAGGCCTTCATATTTCCAAAACAATGCACAGCTAAAATGCCTTTGATACATACAGAGTAGGACTCATGGTCACTGACATTTTCAGTCAATAATGTTTTTGAAAAACAACAAATGATATGTTTTAAATCAACTACAAATTCATTGTTCTTGTGGTACAAAAGTAACTACTTCAGAAATAAAAACCATACTGGAAAACAAACACTCCTCCCTCACTCCCATAACAAAAAGAGCTTTTACAATAATATTTATTTCTTGTGGAGGAAGTAATAATCAACAGTAAAGAGCAGCAAAGGATGGTGGCCAATGTCTCTTATGGCAATAGCTTGAAAGCACTCTGCTCAGTTCCTTCCTGGTTTTATCCAGCTACATAGGATTTTTTTTTCCCTAGCAACAAAAGTTATTCAATGGTCAACCAACTGAGTAAATTTAAAAACCTGTTCCTTGGGAAATAACATATAGATATGAGTATTTCATTGTCTACTTGAAGGAAGTTGATATAATATGGATATTTTAGCTTCTACTTTGATTTTCTACTGCAAGGCTGCAAAACAGAGCTGCCTTTTTATAGAAAGCAGTTTAAAGGGGAAAGGTGAAAATATTTGGGGACTCCTTGAAGTTCGATCTAACTTCAAAGTTGGCTCTGCTTCAAGTAGGAGGTTGGACCAGATGATCTCCAAAGTTTCCTTCCAGCCTAAATTATATTACAATTCTGAATTATGCTGTTCAGCTGAAGGTCTCAAAGACTCTACAGTAAAGGTGATATCAAAGAGAGACCAGGAGTACAGTGTTTCAAAGTTAATCTTATGTCTCCAGATATTCTTTAAAAGACAGTAGCTGCCTCTTTAGTTGCCCTTACGCATAAAAAAGGGATATAATCCCAAATCCCTCTGGCTCTTGTATAACTGAAGAAAGGGAAGTTGGTTTCAATTTAATAAAACTATTGGAAAACTCCAGTTTTGCTTTAATACTGTGGACTGTCCTTGCCATATAAATTTTAATATAGGAAATATCAACAATTTCCACTGTTTGTTAATCTCATGGGGAACACTACAGAGGGCTTTCTTCCAGATCTCATCACCTACTGCAGGTTTTGTGACTTCGAATATGAAATGTTTCTTGTCATAAATTGACAGTTCTTGTTCCACCCTAATCCCACAAGGCTCTTCTAAAGAAAAAGGAAATGTAACAATCAAATTGCATGATAGGAAGTGGCAGATTGATTTGTAGCATTTAAAAGACGGCTGCTATTATTATTAGACAATTTGATAGAGTGGAAAAATGTAATTCTCTCTTCTACAAACACTTCAGTGTAGTTTCAGTAACCAAGCTTTATTTTACTTACATTTTATTAATTCAGAACTTTGTCCCTACTTCCAGCAAAACAACAAATCTCTAATGTCAGAGCATTTTTATAGCACTTCCTTACAACTCTCCAAATTTGCACACTGTGTTGCCATTCAGGCAAATATGTGGGGAAGCCCTGGTTTAGATTAAATATTAAATGGTTTATACTTAGTTACTGTCCTCCCAAATGCATGTGCCTGTGTCACAGCTCATTCAGTTCCATTTGTCATGTTCTAATGCCTTTCCCATTATGAGGTATGTGGTCCCCTGAGCATGGATGAGTAGCTGAAAAGTGAGTCACCTTGGCATATTCTGCAGATTACTGAGGGAAGAATTTCAGGGCTGAATTACTTAGCCTTCTGATTTTAACTTTTTTTTTCTTTTTTTTCCCCCCCAAATTCATAGGAAACACCCCTTCAATTTTTGATACCTAGTGGCAACAGATGACATAGGAACAACTCCTGAATTTCCATGATTTGGGGAACTGACCTGCTACCAACTACGGGATAAAACACATCAAAAAAAGAAGATATGGACCATTTAACACATGCAACATCCTTCTAAATGTCTTCCCTAAAAAGATTAAACTGAATCTATTTAAAATCTGACATAAATTACATGTGATGTGTGAGTCAGTCCAAGCCATCCACAGCAGTGATGGATGCCGCCTCCACTTAACTAAAGTCAATAAGGAAAAAAAAACAGGAACAAAGAACCACCTGGGTTTATGTGCTGTGCATTTCTTTCTGCAGAAATCAGAGTTATTAATATACAGTAAAATGAATTCACCATTGTGGATATCTCTTTTCACTGCAGTTGAAGTCTGATGATTTTTATGGTTTAGTCCCACTTCACCCCATTGATTTCATTAGAATTACATTGGGCTACTTTTGAATGCAGTTTCCATTAAAATATATTGGGTTTACCCTCACTGATGAAGTACAGGCAACTTAATGGTGAGCAAGGGGGACAAAGGTGCATGGCTGGTCCTCCAGTTTGTCTATTGTTCTGATTCTGCCTTAATCTGACCTTTCTGGAATAAACTGAACTGCATAAAAGCGAGACGGACAGTCAATCCTCAGGCTTCAATTTTACTTAAAAAAAAAAAAAAGCAACAAATGCCAAAAGATCTGACAAATAGAGGGAAGAACCTTTTAGCAATTTTTAATCCAATAGAGGACTTTGGATCACTGCATAACTAAAACAATGAAGGATGACTGAAGTTTCATTTTCCAAATCATTTTCCTTTATAGGTTAAAAAAGACAATCTCTTGTCTCACAGATAAATGGCCAAATATTGCCCAGAATTTATAACATTTCCCAACATTCAATTAATCTTCTTGGACTGAATGTATTTACTCTAATAGACAGCAAGAGAGAAAGAAGCAGGACCTGGGAACAGAGAAATATAAAATGTTATCATTTGAAGAAAGGGCACATTCCTGCAAAATGCAACATCCACCAAAAGTAACACACTGCCACATTTTCACGACATGAAAGACAGCAATCAAAAGGGTGTTGCCAAATAGATTTTTTTACATTTCTTCAAATGAATTAGACTCATATTCCATATTTACGTAATAAATACTTGCCAATTATCAGTCTGTAGAAACTGTTGTTACCAATTGCTACACAAAACCAGCCAAGAGCTGAGGCCCAAAATGCATATGCAATGTGTATGCCCATTATCTCTTGGCTTAGGACCTGGAGAGACAGCACATCCTGAGAAATAAACCCCCTACGAAAGGAAATCTATTGTCAGCAGACCAACTATTGCCAGCAGCTGGCTTAGATGTCATAACTACCTCTCTTCTTTGACTGTACAGCATGTCTCGGAACCCTGGAGAGTAGGTGGCTTGAATTTCCCATTAATCCGTTGTACATAAAACAACAGTAAGAGCTAAGCCACAGCTAGCTGAATGTGGCTCTTCCTCTCTTCCTGCCATCCACAGGCAGTCTGCAGGAAAGCTGGGAACTGCATTCACTTCTCTTAAGTGCCAATTACATTTCTCGGTTGCAAGGCAAATATCTAGCAAAACCCAAATAAACTTATGTGAGATACTTACCAAATGTGTAGTATGAATGTCCAATAAATCAGCGAACATTTTCTGCAAAGTTTGACTATGAAAAAAAACATTATTCAACAGCTGTGGCTGTAAGGTCTGTAGTCATTTTATTATAACGTATAGCACTCTGCTATTAATATAATCCGTGCAACCACAATGAGTGTAAATGGTTAGCCATGAGACATGAGAGAAACAGCATGACAATAGCTCCAGTTCGAAGATGATCACAGAGATACTTTGCAACACTTTTTGTTTGTCTGGTTGGTTGGTTGATTTTTAATTAGGCTAATAATAAAGGTATCATGAAGGTAGGCCTTGTTTGAAAAGAGCCACAGTCCACAACAAAATGTGCTTATTCCTGGCCAGAGATGTGCATATGTCTTGTAGCACTTTCAGTTCTGATCCACGCAACCTCCAGGCGTTTTCGTCTGATCTCTAGAGGCTAATATCAGAAAAGTGAGGTCCATGTGCCACATATATGCTGTCTGTGAATCCAAACTATTTCAGAGGTAATTTTTCTAGGAAGAAAAATGACAAAAATGAATGTGTGAGAACATTAGTAAAGGATGAGCAGAAGAAAAGCTGACCTGACCTAAGAATTCCTATGTTTTTTCTACCCTGGGCCACAAACTTAATATCATATGTTATTCTTCTCTTCTTAAATTTCTCAATTTCCACTGCAGCAACACAATGCAATTATAATACATTTTCTTGTGAATACTGCAGAAAATGTTGTGAAGAAAGAAGTTTTAAGATAAAAGATTTCCAGGAAAGTTCTTTCTTATTGGTGGGGTCTGGACATTATAAATCTGTTTTAAACTCCGAATGTCCTTACCAGCTGAGTGTCAGGAGTGTTTTGCGAGAAACAATGTTTAAATGGGTAAAACTGAATTTCCCCCTCATCTCTGTCCCTCTGCTGATAACTCCGTTGGGCTACAATGCAGTTGCTACTGCATTACCCACTTAAATGGAAGAAGAGAATTCCCTTTACTGAAGTAATTAGTGCAGTAAGTAAAGGCAGACTGCAAAGCAGAAGTCAGACTGGATGATCACAGTCTTATGCCTAGCCCTCCTGGGCCTGAATTTGATTTCATTTCAAGATGATAAAATACTGCCCCGGCTCTTCAGGGCAGTGCATAGCCAAAGCATTCAAACACACAAAATGAAACTGGTCTTCATCCAGATATAAAGATTTCTAAAGTCTAGAAAGACATAAGACAAAATTAACTGTAATTTCATAATAGTCCATAGAGTCAGTAAAAGCAGAATGATTGAGAACCGTACAAGTAACACTATAATTTCACCTACTGTTTCCACCCCAAAGTGCCATTTTCAGAGCTAAAACACCAGCGACCTGAGAAACATGAAATTGTTCTTGCACAAGAATATTCTCTAACTCAGAATAAAACACAACAAACTACCTAATTATATTCAAATCAGGCACTCTCAACAGATGTTATGCATAGAATCAATATCAAAGTATAGTTACCCTGATACCCCACACCTGTAATTATGATCTAAATAAGCAAAGAATACAATCAAGCAGAAGATCAGATGGATAGTTCTTTATAAAAGCAATTTCAGATGCTGTAATGTGACAATGATGATGAGCCCACTGCACTTAAATGGGTTTTGCCAAATAGTTGAGCACCCAGAGTATATGTTTGAAATAACAGTGAGGAATCATAATTATTGTCTGGAAGGCATAGCACTGTGACACATTGCACATAGCAGTCTTGATTAGGGTGAATACTAAGTCTTTAAGTAGTTAAAAACCAAGAAGCTAAGGGACTAAAGATATGAAATTCATAACCTGTTGTCATATTACTCTTCTGCAGCCACACTTGTCTGTGGCAGTTTTTAACTTGCATATGACAACAAAATATCCACTAAAACCAATCTTTGCTAAAAGCTCTTAAAATTCATAGGAGACATTTCTTTGGTGTTAGTGCCAATTGTATGGATGAGTGGAGACATAGACATAAGGAGACAGAGAAGGGTATAAATTGGTAAATATTAGACAAAAAATGAGGATGATGGTTGATCTAATTGCTTATGGAAAATATTTTCTAGTGAAATGAAACACAATTTTATGAATTGTAACATAGTTCACAAACTCTTATCTCAAAATGGCATCCATTTTATTGTGGGTTTTATACAATCTAGTGCAATGGTCTCCTGAGCATGAACTGTGGGCTATCCTAGCATGCCTAGCTATGAAATCTGAACATTGTGAAGGGAGTTGCCTGTTGCTACAGATTTTGAAGTGCTCCAGAGGAAGATGTGTCTTAAACTCTCTTCTCTTCGAAGCAATTGCCGCAGTATTATTAACCCAATATGACTTTTCTTAATATATGTTATTTAGTTTGCAGACTGCTTACAAGGGGTATACTTAAACTGTTTTCCATAGCTAGCTCACTGCTTATATTATGAGATATTGCCCTAGATCACTTGTTACATAATTATAAGAAAATAAGACTTTGCAAATGACAACAGTAACAAAATGGCTGAATCTACCTTTATTTAGGGTGAGATAATCCTCGATTTAGGAAAGTGATTTGATTTCAGAGTAGAATAAAAGCCCTTCCAGTTCTCTCCGGTCCCTCCTACATAGCACACAGAGCAAGCCAGGCACCTGCATGCGACCATACCTTGGACTTCAACAGAGTAGGAAGTTCCTTCACGTCAGGCAATTCAAAGTGTTCCAAAGGAGTACATGCCTAAAAGCTCACCAACTTTTCAAGGTAGCTAGCTGACTTACTTAGGAAACCTCAAATGAATGAGCAAACTTCACTTGTGACAGCACTGCCCAGTTTCCACAATTTAGAGAAGAGTTCAGTGGTTAAAGCATTTGATCAGGGATCAGGAAACTTGAGTCCTGTTCCTGCCCTACTTGATACACATCACCACCTAAAAGTGCTCATAAAAGAATCATTATTCCCATTTTCCAAAGACCAAAGGAGTTAGTCCAAGCTAGAAAACAACAAACAAAAAAATGGGACAAAACCAAGTAAACAGCTATTTATAAGTATGGGTGAGGACACTACTTTTTCAATAATTGCTCTTGATAGAAGTATGCTGCGATCGGCAGTGTTATGTAGATTGACTTGAGCTAGCTGTAAACAAGCTCTTCTACCACCAACAGTCTGGTCACAACAGCATGGAGCTCTTGGCAGCTTAAGTTATTCTGCTTTTTGCTACTAGAAAATAATTTTGCTGGAATGTGAAATTGTTCTTTTTCATAAGAAGGATTTTTCTCTCTAAAAGCCTGACAAGAATATTGATAATGTTTTTCCCCTAGTGTTGGATTTAGCCCTGGTGCAAGCAAATCTAAAATCAAGGGAAATGTTCATGGCACTTTCTAGTGTGGGGCTTGAGGCAAGGAGGTGTCAGTTCTGGTCCCAGATATTCATATGGTACAGATGAGAGGGCAAAATGCTGTGGTCTTGGCCAGAAATATGCAGGTAGGAACAGCAGGTAGGAAATCTTCATATTAATGTTGCTGCTTAAACTCTTATGATATGACAGTCTCCAAAAAGTTAAAGCTAATTAAGCCAAGGAGTGACATTTTTGGATCTTTTCAGGATGGAGCACAGTAGTTTCAAGCTCACAGATTCAAGCTCAACTGCAGGAAACTGGAGTAGCTTCACTTTTAAGAGAGCCTTCACACAGGGGTCTGCTGTGTTTTAATTGAACTTCTCTGAGTGTCCTAATGTCAACAGTCCCTCAGCTAGACACAAGACTTCATGCAGAGGGAAATGTCACCAGGCTGGGGAAGGCAGAGCCATGCCTAGCACAGCACAGAGCAAATCTGCTGACACTACACAGGCATGATGCACTCCATGTCTGATTACACTGCAGCATTCCTGCTGTTTTAATAACTTTTTCTCTTAGAAGAAATAACTAACAATGTCACGTTGTACGGTGGATTTCTCACAGCTCTCAACAGTTGACACTTGTAAATGACTTTCATCAGTGACCTAAATTAAACTTAACAAGGACCTAATGCCCACAACTTCAGAGGCCCCCTCTGTGCACGTACAGCTTCACCTGCATCATCTGGGGCAAGTCATTTGACTCATCTGAACACAGAAGTGCCAGCACTGAATTCCCGCAAATACACATGTATATGGATGCCCCTCTTTGAATGTCTGGCTTTGGCCACCCTCACTGCTTCTTTGCTGCCCTCATGCCTGAATAACACACATGATGGAACTGCAAATCACTGATTCAAAACCTTTTACATAAAGCAGTGTATTTATATAAAGGCAAAATCATTTATTTGAATAAGATTAGGGTAGAAGAATTATATATTGCACGTAGAGAACAACTGTCTTGTAGAACCTCATGAAAGCATAGAGGTGTAACTATTTTATAATCAGAGAAACAGAGGAAAATTGAAATTCAGACTTTGTCTTCCCCTGGTCCCCTGGTCCCCCCCCTCCCCATAATAATTTTGATACTATTCTAAGTTCCTCCCAAATGCCTCTTTTCAGCATAGCCTCTTTCACTTACCCTCTTCTGTTTTACTCTAGCTTGCGTCCTGTCTGTAGGTCTCTTTACTTCCCTTCGCTTTCGTTGTCCTTTCCCCTACCTTCACTTCTCTTGTTCTCCCGTACTTTCAAAAGTGTTTTACCTTATGTCACCACCAATCTGTCTCCTAAGGCACTAAATCAGCACTTGTGGAAGGCGATCCTCCCCTGACTGACTGCTGCTTCTGTAAGTGCCAATTTGGCTCAGCGGGAGGCTGGTGGACAGATGGCAGCAGCAGGACGCTTTTAAAAACTGTGATTCTTCACTGTCCCTGTGGAAAGGCTGGGCTTACAAGACCCAGAGTAGGTGGTTCTGTTTATGTTCTTTTAATAAAAATTAATGTTGGACAGATTTGTTTATTTGTACTGTTATCAGTGCAGTTTGCCCAAGCCCTGAGTATATTGATTTATAATATGCTTATCAGAGCTAAAAGTAATGTTTTCAGTAGAATCTGACACCTCTTCTTACCTTTGTGTTTTGTCAGAAATTCTGATCTCAGACTGGCTAAATAGTGTGAACCTGTGAATAATCTGGAGAGAAACTCGGGCTCACCTGTGCTTTGATGTTAGCGAAAGCCACGGTTTCGCTGGTGTTTGCCTGGGGATGGAAGGTAACGTGGCAAGCTGTGACGGCGAACCCAGACTTGTTCAGACCTGGGACACAGAAGTGAAACCTGGAGGTGGAGGCTGTAGGCAGTGTGTAGCTAAATCCCAGTGGAAAAATCTATTCCGTGATTAGGGCTCTGTAAAGAAACCGAACATGGAACTGGAAATCTTGAATCCTGCAGACCACATGGGAACTGAGCATACCCTGCAAAGTGAAAGCACAGTCTGGTGCTGTGCTTATTGGAAAGGTTTTCATGAATTGTGCCTAAGGAGAAAAGCTGCTCTACTTTTGAAATTATTAAGTCATGTAAAATTGGACAGTGGAATTCTTCAGGCTCATTAGTTTATTCATAGAAAAATATTTAAATATTGCAAAAAATATCCACTGCTTAACAGTAAATTCTTGGTCCTCCCGTGAGTTCGTTCCAGAGAAGAACCATATGTGCTCTAAGAAGTTGTTAGTGGCATTACCATGAGAAGGAAATTTCTGATCTCAGGTCTACAAATAGAAAAACTTACATAAGACTTTTATAGTGTTACAGTGATATTAATCTCTGTTTTATTTCTTGCATGGAAAAAAACTGTGAGACCTTACAGAACAGAAATGAATGGATTATTGTAGACTACAATAATGAATTAACTTAATCTGCCTTTACCTAGATTTTGCATATTTTTTATTGCTAGAGCTTTCAACAGAGGTGATGATTAAATAGTCAAAACAGCATACGGTACTCCAGGCATATTTCAGCCAACAGCTCATGTATGTGGAGACTTAGAATTACTCTTTATTCTATTTCCTGCCCACACAGTTTCCCTGATCTGTTGCTCAATCTGGCTTTGCTGTCTTTTGTTCACAATCCTTTTGCTATTGTAAAAAATCTCCCTGGGACTAAGGCACAACCTCTATTGTGCCAAGGCCTCCTTTGAATACTAAATGCACTTTGGCTTCCAGTTTCAGATGATTAGGTAAGATCCTTCTTGCCTCTTTCAGTTTCTGTAGACTCATTTCAGCACCAAAGAACATGGAATTCATACTGGAGGTAACTCTGAGATACTCTGGTTAGAAAAAATGGTGAAAACAGTTGTCCTGGTTTTGGCTGGGACAGAGTTCATTGTCTTCCTAGTAGCTGGCACAGCGCTGTGTTTTGGGTTTACTATGAGAAGAGTGTTGG
>JAVKLA010000053.1:32374941-32389003 GCA_034782735.1 Sagittarius serpentarius
ATCGCTGATTGGCTCGGCCTTGGCCAGTGGCGGGGTCCGTTCTTAAAGCCGGCTGGCATTGGCTGTAGCGAACACAGAGGAAGCTTCTAGCAACTTTTAAAGAAGCCACCCCTGTGCCCCCCGCCCCCCCCCCAAACCTTGCCACGTAAACCCATTAAACATGTTGCTATGATAAAGGCTGTGGACACAGACGTCAAGAAACAAACTGACAGTATACTTTTATAAATCACTCATTTCCATTATCAAGAAACAAACTTACAGTATACTTTTATGAATCACTGCTTTCCATTATTTTCACAAATCCTTTGGCCATTTTTTCCCATTTAAGGATTACACCTACTGACTGTCTTCTGCTCTTTCTTTTATTATCTTTGGATCTGTCTACCTACTTGTGTTCCTATGATTAGTGTTAACATTTTTGCAGATTTTGTTAATTGTACACAGGTTAGATTCAACTCATAGGTTCAATTTTTAAGCCTTGCTTCTTTTGGACATTAAAAATACCTACGTTTATTCCCTGAAGTTAAATATTCATACCATAATTTATAATAAATGCTATTAAATAAATATGGTGTATTGCAAGGTTTTAGCTAGCTGGGGAAAGTCTTAGAAGATATTATGATGTGTTTAACATAGAAAATGATCTAGTAGGAAAATATTTTTCTTTTTTTTATCCATTATTACATTATTTATTTTCAAGTATGATTTCAAGTCAGGCCTAAGGATTAAGTGTTTAGTGCTGCAATTCTGATTGTATTACTTCTAGGCTACAGACGAAAGAAAAATGGTCAAAAAAGTGCTCTCCTTATAGGGTAAAATACTTGGGATTATCTATTCACCCATGGAAGAGTCGTTCTTTGGAGTAGGTTCAAATATTGCTTATACAAGCAGATGCAGGTTTTAAATATTTGTAGGTAAAGACAAAATCAAATTCAATGGATAATTCTTACCTCAGTTTTGGTCATCTGAAATGGTTATACAATAAGCTAATTAAAATTTGTATTCAATTGTAGGGAATATATATGAAATTCAGCAGTAACTTTTAAATTCATTCTGAATAATTCTAATTTACTGTTAACAATGGTTTCAATTTCACTAAAGGGCCCAGAAAAAATTTAGTACTGTCAATGGTCCTGTTTAACTGGATCTAATAAAAAATTCTGTGAGTTGGCAACTGCATACTGCAACAAATTATAAAAATATTTTTGACAGTTAGCACTTATAAATTACTGATTACTTACACAATGATTCCTCTGTTTGACTGCTTAATTTGATTGGCTTCACAAGATGTCTTCTGCCTTACAAATGGAAGGGTTTGACTTACAAATGATGTACATTCTTACATATAAACTTTTCACCCTGTTGAGAGCAACAAGGGGTGAGTCTCCAAACAAATAATTTTACAGTACGTTGTACAGAGAGGCATCCCACTGCAGCTTTTGAACTACTGTCTTTCAGGTGACTTATTGAGTGAATTAATAACAACTGAGTGGAAACAACAGCCCGTGGGTCAAACATTGATAACGAGACTTTGAATTACACTTAACATGAAATACACTATGGTGAGCCATTCGTGAGATAGTTTTTCTTAGCCATATATTTTTACACACTTGAAAATAGTAATTTTCTATCCTTAACTTAAAAGCGAAGTTCAGCAATCTTCTCTTCTTGATTCCACTGAAAAGTGAAATCTGAAATTTCTGAATGAATTATAGAGGTAGTTTACATATTTGTACAGAGTAGCTTAAATAATTTGATAGTGATTTGTTGATGAAATTCAGTTACCTCAAAGTACTGTTTAATAACAAATTGTAACTTCCATATATTATGTCAAATGCACACAGCTCAGGATTATTTATATTCCACTTATAAATATTTTCTACATTACAGTATTATTTGACTTGTCCAGTTTCAATCAAATACTCATTTTATATACTTATACATATATGTGTATATATATATAAAAAGTATCTTTGTGTATCCTTATCCTTTGTGTAACAAAATAAAGAGATCCTATAAATCAAACCCAAATAGCAAAAGCATCCTAAATCTAGTTCAGGAATCTTCCCTGTTTTCTGTATTATCTCTATTTCATGATGATTCTTCAGTGATCTATAAAAGTTAATAGACTAGAAAATGGGCTGAGCCATCTGTTCCAATTCTGATGAGTTCATTAGTCTTTACCCGAAAAGTTGAGTGTAGCTTTTAAACAGCTTCAGTGTTGTCTGTGAATATATCACGCTTATCTGTGTGAAAGCTATTTTCTGTTTTGAACCGGTCCAACCAGTATTTCACCTTCTTGTAAAGAGAGTAAAATCAAAATTGTTATTATGCTGGAAGTAATCAAGGACATTATGAAGAAGGAACAGCACCTGCATTAAACCAAACTCACTGAGTTCAGGTCATCTCCCATATATTTCAAACAGACTTTGAATACTCATTTAGTGAGATGAGTTCCTCAGACTTCTCCTTGATAGTCTCCAGGGAAAGAAATGCTGCTCTACAGATATAGTGATACGTTTTTTTCCTTACAATTTGGAAAAAGTCAGCCATAACCAGAAAGGACACAGTGCTTTGGGTTTTAATTAGGGGATGACTTTGAGGGAGGAGAGGTATTCTTTTGTGAAGTATATTAATTACTTGAAGGCACAAGAGAGAAGTTTCAAAAAACTTCTCAACACCTTCTTTTTAAAAATCACTGGCCACCCATGAAAAGGAAATTCTGAATGTTTTTTAAGTCAACTCAGTTAGCTTCAAAAGGAATATCACAAATAAACATTTTATTTTCTTAACGGAGAGGAAATTACACCTGAGAACTAGGAGCTCTTCCCTTGTGAATAATAGTTTAATATATTATTGGTCATTTTTTGTACTTCTAATGAGGAGAATCCTTTTCTCTCTCTCTGGTGAAGATATTCTAGCATATGAATATTTTTAGTAATTTCTATTCTGCAATGCTGGCAGACAAGGCATGCCTTTCCCTGTTACACATTGTAAGAATAAAGGCTACCACTCCCATAACCCACCAGTCTTGTGGACTGACAAAGTCTTACATGTTGGGATTGCAGTAAAATTTCAGCTCTACAGGTGCTGTAGAATTTTGATTTAATGAAGTGTTAGGGATGTCATGACAGTTGCTCTATTTGGTTTAATCATTAGGATAAAAAGTTTTATTTACAGTAGCAGATGGTGAATTGGTTCGATCTACTTCTTATGTCTCCACAAGTTATATAAACGATTACAGCTGGTCAAATATCTTCAACTGAAATACAGTTCACTAAAACTTGGGTTTTGTCCAACTTGAATTATTTGATTTTTACGCAACCTTCTTTTGGAAAAGTAAAAACAAATTGTTGGGCTTCAGGTCAGCATCACATTAATCTCTAGTCATACTCAAACTTTGTGTCTCTATGAAGCTATATCCTAAAGCTCTTCTTATTTGTCTTCCCCATGGGTCTGTGGTCTGCTACTCAGACCTTATTCGCTATGATGCTTCTCAGACCTGAGTTCATGACATGGTTTCCCAGCCATGGCCATTCTCTTGTGCTCCTGCCTATCTGCCACCAAAGACATGAATGTACGTTTTCCAAAGGACTCTGGCGCAAAGATGCCTCAGCTAGGACATAACTGAGATGGCACTCTACTCAGTGAAATGATAGGCAGAAGTGTCAGTTAAGTCCTGAAAACGCTTCAGTCACACAGAGTGAAATAGCCTGACCAAGCACTGCATTGTACCAGCACTTACACTGGGGCTTATTCTAAAATGTTAAGTTGATTTCCACTCTATGATGCAGACAGATTCTGGGAATTAAAGCTCGGATAATAAGGAGTAAAGAGCCAGTGCTTTTAAGATGTTTCCTGGTATATGCCTTGTTAATGGAAAACCACTATTTAAAACACACAAGACAAACTTTGAATTGATTTGCCATAAGCTAGTACAAGAAGTGAAAATAAACAGTTTGTTTTACTTGCGGTAAACTTTGCTATTTGCCTTCCATAATTTAAAGCAACTCCCCAGAGTTATTGCTGATGTTTGTTTATTTATTGTCTCTTATATTACACACATTTTAGGAAGTTGGATTTTTTTTCATTATTTTTGAGTGCTTTAATATTAGGTTATTGGGTATTATTAGGTTTTAGACAGGTTAAAAACTTTCAGCAAGCATGGAAATCAAAGCATAACACCTAATTATACCTGTGTAGGATCACACCATCTTTTCCTTTAGAGGCAGAAAACATCCCCTCTTATAGCCAGTATCTCTTGATAGCAAAGAGACAGTAGTGAGAGATCAACCAGTTAGGGAAGTCTGAACAAAATGGAGAAATTTCAAACCATAATCTTCTTTTTCTAGATCAGTGTTTTCTGATTTTCAGTGGCAATAAGGATGGTAAGTAGTGTGCTGTGAGCAATATCAAGATTTGTTTTCCCTGTTAATCTGGGCCAAGGTTGCCTGTGGGCCAGGAAAAGGGGTGACAAAGAAAAAGTAATACCAAGCCTTGCCTTCCCACTGCATGCACCTTACTATCTTATTTTAGGGGCTTGCTTGTATTTTCTATGTTAAACATCATATTGGAGCCTTAAACAGGTTCCTGACTCAGCTTTCTCTACGGGCAAAGAACTCTTCAAGGTCCAGGCTGATGCTTTCAATCTGCTGAAATGCACACCTAGGCTGTAGGGGGAACATCACTATCCTTGGGTCAGAGCTCCTGTTGCTGTGGGACTTGAAAGGAAGTTCATCTGAGGTTTGAAGCTAAGTCAAAACACCTCCAGTTATAAAAATACATAGAATGCTTTAAAATGAACTTCAGCCAGCTGAACTTAGAATGTGCTTAAGGGTCCCAATTCAGGATTTGAGCTAAAATGGCAAATTTAAAGGAAAGGTTGGCATGGGGAGGAGGGAGAGTAAGATGATGGATATGGTTTTAAAGAAAAGATTTCAAGGATATTTGCAAAGAAGGAATGTTGACATGGGTATGGCCTTTTTTACTATTAAGACAAACGTACTTGGAATATGCTTATTCCTTCTGGGCTTTGCCTTTTGGAACTCTGGTACCAGCTAAGGGCTATCAAGATGGGGTGTGAATTAGGCATCAACTCAGAAGATTCAGCCAGCCTTTTAGAACATGACTTTGAATAAATGCTCTTCTCAGCTGGGCTTGGATATTTTTTTTTCTTATCAAGAAATGAACACTGATAAACAAATACCATGTAATCATTACTTAATTCATCAGCTTTGTAATTTTTTATAAAATAATGCCTGGTTTTCATGAAGTAGGTCATCTGTAATTCTTCTGGAACTCACAGAAGTCCCTTGCCATTGGTGTATTTTTAGCAAAGAATAATGAATAACTGATAGGAAGAAATATAGTGCTACGTAATTGGCAAATGGAGAACGTTTTGCAGAAATCACTCAAACTATTTTGAATTTCATTTCTAGTCATGGTTTATTTAACACTAGCAGAGTGCTGGAAGAGTTTCACTAAAGATTGATGATCCTCTAGAGTAATTCCTAAGTGTAATATTATGTCTTAAAGAATTATGTCACTTTCTTTAAGGGTGCTGAGAAAGATATTACTATGCATCAATAAAAATTCAAGTTTTACCAACCATCTGTATTGCATAAATCAAGTACAGGGTAAGGGTTTCCCCAGAAAACAATTATGGAATGGAATGAGCTGGCCCAAAAGGCATTTACTGTACTAAAGCATGTTGGTAAATGCATTATGCTGCAGCTACAATGAACTTCAGAATAAATTTTAAGGACAACATTTTCAAAGATTTGTGCCCTGGGCCCTGTTTACATGGAAAATGTTGTTTCTTACCCTTTGAGTTGGGACTTGTCTACAAGGAAGAGGTGTACCTGCTCAGTTTGAAGTGTGGTTTTCAAACTGCTTTAAAGATGGTGGGAAGCATTTTTCAGCTCAGTTTGGCCATTTTATCTTAAATGAACTCAAACTGATTAGAAATCTTTCGGCTGAACTGAAATAAAGTATCTTGAAAAGAATATATGTGTATGTGTGTCCCTATATATATGCATACATAGGAAATTGTCACAACTAAATAAAGGGAAATTATTTTTAATTAAATCTAGGGTTTTTTTTAATGTAGAAAAGACTGCAGTCAAATTAGCTCAATGCTGTTAATTTAACATTTACCACCTTGCTGGGAATGTAGGCCACTGTACAACTACTTTATATATTTTGGAGGTGTTCAAGGAGATTAGACAATGACTTTGTATACACTTCAAAGCTGATTAAACGTATGGCGTGTTCAGTTTCCTGCACTGAAGATGCCAGTACGTTCATGTGCAAGTAAAATCATACCTAATATATGCAACATGGATAGCTAAGCATGAACATATCCACTATTATTATATAAAGAGAAGTTCTGCTTGTCATTTCCTGTATAATTTCTGAGATTTCTTCAATAGCTCCACAAATGTGAGGCAAAGGTGTAAGTGAGTGCATTACAGGTGTTCACAGAGAACTGGAGTTATATCTCTATTTGTTATTTAGGAAATACAGAAATATTTGTTTCATAAAGAAAAGACAGTAATCTCAAGGTGAGAATGTTTGTCAAATTTGAACTCCTTTCAGAAATATTGACTTTGACACTAAAGAAATTGCATTTAAATTAAGGAGTATAACAGAAATTATTTCTGAATCTTTTAAATACAGAGAAGAAGGAATACCACAGGATTGTTGTCTAAATTCTGGTGTAGCTTATATTTGCAAATGTACATTATGAGTAGAATTTATTTTGTAAAATCCAATGAGCAGTATGGGGTTGGACTATGCAGTAAACAAAACTGTATGTTTTAGAAGAAGAGGAACCTTTTCTTGAAGTAGATATCTTTTGGATTGATCAAGAATACTGATAGGATGTCTCTCAAGGGATTGCTAAAATACCATTAAATGAGAGGTTGACAAAGACTGTGAAAGGTAATAACGCATGTATTATCTTCTCAGCCATCAGTTCCCCTTAGGACCTGCTCCCATTTGAGGAGCTGTGTCACCCCAAGACAGTGCCATACATGCCTGGAGGCAAGGTGGACTCTCTGACCACCACACTGACACTGGGAGGTGCACTAAGATCACCGTATAATTTCATAGGCATTTCAGAGCTACTATTTGCATTCACTGATGAGATGGAGTGCAACTGGAACAGCTTATAAGTTGTAATGGGGTTCTCTTTTATCAGTTACCCCAAATTATGCCATTCCCTCTTGCTTTTCATATAACAGTGTTCGTCAAGCTGCGATGGCTGTACCTCAGTCTTATCACAAATGCTGTGACGTAGCAGCCTTTCTCCTAGGTATCTACAAAAAAGCTTATCAATCTCATTTAATTTCCTGAAAACTCAAGGGCACTCTACAGCCTGTTGAAGCACTCAGTGATATTAAGCAATGCTTATTCAGGAAAGATTACAGTGCTGATCACCCTGGGTGGCCTGTTTTAAAAATTCAGAGGGTAGCTCTAATAAAGCTCATTCTCAAGTGTTGTGCTTTTTAAATAAAAACGGTCATCAAAAGCATGTCTTTCTCAAACTGGTGCTTTGTAACTGATGTTAACGACTCTGAATTCCCTCGTGCAGTCTCAGCCTCAGCCCTGCTGCCAGATCTAGAAAATTATACAATTGTTCTAAATTCCACTTTTTGGTTTTCATTCTTCTTTGTGTGTGGGCTTGGCTCGTGGAAAAGTTCATATATACCCCTTCAAGAACACATGGTTTTGGTAAGAGCTAGTAGTGGTCTGATAAGTCCTTGATGTGATAGTTTCTTAACTAGACAGAAGTATTCAGTGTATTAAAGTAGAGGCAGTTTGTAACTTTACAAAGTGATTGGGAAACACTTGTTAGTAAATGTCCCAATTCATAAACAACAGGGAAACATTGCTAAATGTCTGAGAAGTCCATGCTGACATTTTCCAATTAAATGATACAATTCTTTACTGGAAAATTACCTAAGCTTCAACATATTAGTAACTGAAATATTAATAACTTATATTTAGAAGTCAAAATCAAAATAGAACTCTCAAAACCACTATGATATATGATGAACCAGACAGATTCATTTTCACAAGAAGACTCTTTTTGTATTTTGACATTTCCTCCAAAATCTCAGCTATTCTTACAAATCAAGAAACAATTTTTTATCCCACATTTTTATTCTAAGCTTGCTAGATCAGCCTCTCTTACCAAAGGTCTGTACAATGCCTACCACGAAAGAACCCTGACATGGGCCTTCTTCAGGCAACAAATAATTGTTATCACTGCTCAAGAGCTTCTGACCCAAAAGCTAGAAAATTCTTATATGAGAGGTGAAATGACTTGCAGGTATAGAGCTTAGTGCTCTGTGATTTAGTAGTCTAATTCCTGCTGCCTAAAGGTAGGTTAGCCCTCAGCTAGGTTAGCAAAATCAATGATCCCTGTAGCCTAGGCTGCCAGTGTGTTTTAGGTAGTTCTCAAAATAAAAAATCCAGGAATGATGTGGTGATACAGACTCAAAGTTCTCTAGTAAATGTTGTAAAAGATGGATTACAGTGCTGCGCTGAGCTGTCTTTGCTAGCTTCAGCCTCTTTCACGCCTGACTTTGCAGTCACCCAGATTCAACTGGAAGATGTTCTTTGTCTCCCTGGCACTAAGTTACTAAATAATAGCAGTAAAAGTCTTGTGAGCCAGAAATCCTAGTTTGCAGTAGCTCTTACATTATTCCCAGACAACATGATACATACTCTCCATTATTCATTTAAAATCAGTCCAAATGTAGGTGTAATCTTAACCATGAAGGCCTCCCTCCACTTTGACATTTTGGAAAAAAGATGAATATTGAAAACAGACTATAATAGCAAAGTCTCTCTGTACAGCACATTTAGGGAAAAAAAAAACCTGTAAATTTATACAAAGATGGCAGTCTTCCTTGGGACTGTAACTTCACTAATACATTTCAGCCAGGACACATTGCAACCCTCGAGCTAACAAATACTGCAGCGCTCTCACAGTGGGGAGCGCTAGATTTTTTGTCCTGCAAAATAACTGTAAGCAAGCACATAACAAAGAGGCTTGGACTGGTTTATAGCCTAAAGAAGACTATAGGTTTTCCTTAGGCAAACATAAATCACAGTGCCCTGGGTGAACCAGAGCAACTGATAGTTATCCAGACACCTAAGACAACCTCGCATGGATGCAAAATGTTCCTTTTCCTATTGCTGCTCTCAGCTTGATGCTGTCTGTTGCACTAGGGATCATACCCAAAATCAGCACTGGTCGAGCACTGGGCCAAACATTTGAGTAAGTTTGGGAAGTAATTTTACCAGCCCTTTCTCCTAATATGTTCATTGGTTTGGGCAAAGCTTAAGAAAGTAGAACTGAGTTCTAGGCTACTGCAAGGTACCTTTTTGGGTTCCAGTCACTCCACTGCTATTTCCTTAGCCCACACTCAATTGACTGTAAAGACTAGGTGGGTCACAGACCTGCGGTTCTTGGTGGTGTGATAGGTCACTTTGGAAGTAAAGATGTAGATATACATGCTATCAGATAGAATTGATTTTGGTCCTTCATTTTCTGGGTAAATGTCTAGCCACCAACTAGTGACAAAGAGGAGAAAGTACTGCCAAGACTAGTGCAGAACTGCGTAAGGAAGTTTGGCAGTTGTGTATCACTGGGAGATGAATTTCTGGTATATACATCCTGCTGGATTTAGGCAACAATCTGCTTAGTATTGTCGTGGTCAGGATCTTCCCTTCAGGCACCTACATACAGTTTCACTGAGGGAAAAATGTGTCTCTCTATAGCATGCATGTGTCCACAGAGACAGGCAGAGGCTGAGTAAAGGTTCTGAGGATCCAAATTTTGGACTAGAGACTGGCAGCTCATAGGGTGGGACTTAGACAGTTTGTGTCTGTTGAAGAGACAATGCTGAACTGAGTAAGTATGGTCCACTGCTTAGTTCTGGCACTTAATTCATGTTTCAACAGACAGGTTTAGGTGATTCTAACCTGTGAGTTGCTGACTTCACTGCTCCCCTGTCATATCTTTCAAAGGTTATTGCCTTGATGGAAGAAGTAGCAGAAGAAGTGACTTTGGCAGCAGTAGACAATGCTAAGCTATCAACTGGAATGGTTAAGAAGCAGACAGGTATCTAATTCTGCAACCTAGCTACAGTAGTAGTGACTTTTTTTTTCTAAGTACTTCTGGAGAGGTAACCTAAAGACCTCCCATCTCTTTGACAGCCCTCCATTAAAACAAAAAGATTCTGATTTAAATAGTCACTGTTGAAGGGGAAAAAAGGAATGCTAATGAGGTCATTAAAAAACAGCTGAATGCCTATCAGATTCATATCGTTTTCCTTAGATTTTCATATGAATTAAAATGCACATATGCTAAGTGACATAGTAAGAACACCAGAAGGGTTACCAAAAGGAATAGTACCAGAGTAGAATGGGTCTGACAATTAGCAAAACCCATGGGATAATATTTCAAAATATGGGCCAAATGATCAGCTCTGAGACCACAATGGATCACCTACCAGTCATGACAGATGAACCTAGAATTATTATTAACATTGGATTCACACTTTGTTTTACTGATTTATATTTCTAATTTACACAATGCCATTATAAAAGCATGACGTTTTGAACAACTGTAAATATGCAAGCCCTTCACTAAGGGAGTAAGTGCTGGAATAATACATGTCTAAGCTGAGGTTATTCTGTTTCAAAATCATGGTTAAAAAACATCTAGTCTCTTCCAAATTGTAGTGTAGCTTAGACAGGGTAGATTTAACGTCATCAGGAAGTTTAAAACACTGCTATTAATTCTGAAGGTGATGGCTTATCATTATTAGAGGAAGGTTTCAGCACTTCTTTTTCTCTGTCATATATTGAATGTTTCACAAAATATTAACCTGTTATTAAACATGTTATTAAAATGTTACATTTTTGGGACAAAACTGTGGTCTGGGGTCTGCATAGTAAGCCTCAATTTTTTCTAGTATCCTTTTCTTCCTACAGATGCATGAGTCATTGATATACAGGGAGAGTATATTGTCAATACATGCATTAGAAAGAAGTCAGAATTTTGAAATGCAAAATTAATGCAAAATTTTTGTGTATTGCACCTATGTTCATATACATGGGTAATACAGAGGCATGCTGCATCTCTACTGTGGCAATGAGTTCTAAGGAGATGGGAGTATAGGATGTGCTCAGAGTAGCCATTACCAATTTCTGACGCCACCACCTGTGTTTCAAAAAAGGTTCCCTTTCTCCTGCCAAGGTCCTAGTCTGTTCACACAGGACTCTTTGAAACTTGGTATCTGAGTTTGCATATCAGAGGCATCCTGAGAAAAATAATGTCATTGTATATGAACAATATTCTGAATTTTGTTTCTGTTCTGATTAGGACCCCCTCCCCCCCCCCCCCATACACATGTGCACACACACACACAAATTTCTCCACAGGAAGAAAAATCCAGCTCTTTTGCTGCAGAGACAGCCTTGCAGTAGGCTGCCTCAGATTTAGACTGCCTTGTAGCAAAGCAAAGCGGATGATCAGAAAGATTTTCACTGGATTCCTGCCTGTTTTCTAGAGACTTTTGTTCAAACTGAGCTTGCAACTGTGTAACTGTTACGAGTAAGTAAATTCTGATAGAAAACTCTTTCACCAACAAGGCCTTCAATATTGCCTTCCAAAATTTCAGGTTTTAGTGGTTGTTTTAAGTTAGAGATTCTCTAACTAGAAATCAAATCCTGGTGTATCACTGGGTTTGACTTCTCAGACTGGCAGTCTCATAGATGATTTTCTGCCATTGCCTCTGAACAACAAAATTAAAGGGTTATTACACGCTATAATCTTTGGTAAGAAAGGCAGGATAAGAGACTGGAAACAAACGGAAAATACCTTGATTTTAATCTTGATGTGGTTCCCATTGCCGAGCCATTGACACATGATACAAATATCAGGTGTCATATAGTGCAACTGAAGGGCAGTTACCAGTGATGTGCACAAAAGAATGAACTAGCTGGACCAAAAGGACTGACTAGGTGAGAGATTCTTGGGCTTATGTAGTCCGACATACTGTGCTGCCTCTGACAGCTGAGAAGGCTGTGGCTCATGGACTTCTTTAGTTTAATTCTCTCTTTCTGGTCTAACTCCTTTCAGTATTATTTTCTTCTTCGGTTTGCCAGCTGATGCACCTACCTGATTGCTTCCTAACCCATGTTAGGAAGAAACAGACAGAGAGGAATTATCCTAGACGTGTTATTTCAAACCATTTAAGAAAACTCAACTCATTTTAATTCACGTGAGTTAGCCATTAATCACAACAGCAGCTCTGAAAGATGGCAGGGAGCAGTGAGATCTAATGGGGAAGGAGGGAGAGCCAGAGGGTGGCATGTGTCCACAACCAAAGACATGGCAGGACCGGGGAGCGTAGGTTTAGATTTAGCAGGACAAGGTGGGATTTGCAGCCCCATCTCTTCCTCTGCACAGGGCTTTTTTGGAAAGCCTTTAGAGACAGTTAAGAGCAACTTTTTTGGAGACTGTTTTCCCCTGCAGTTTGTTGTGTCCCCCCACCGGCACAAGGGAGAAATGCTTTGCAAATATTTCCTGTCTCCCATGTTTTTGTTATTCAGCCTTCCTCGTCCCCTGTGCAACTTTCTTTCAAGGAATATCACTGAACCTACAAAGCATCATTTTTTATCAACAGGATATGAAATCATATGCAGTGATGAATGGGCAGAATAAAACCGGCATTCTGCTGCAGTATATTCATTTTGGCACATTTGTATTCTTTTTCCTGCCAGGCTTTGTCTAAAATATGTGCTAGGTTTTTTTATCTATGCCCTACTGGATTGTTCTTTTTCCTTTCGTCCTGTGTTCCCATTTATTACAGTATTTATTTATACAGCTTTTCTTCTGAGTCTCTGTAAGAATCTATCCATTGTCTCCCTGTTCTTCACAGCCTCGGCATCCCTCCTCCCCACTGCCGAAGCCACGCAGCCAGTTCCCTGCAGAAAGCTGGTACTTGTCTTACAGCAAGCTACAACAGGCCTGTTCTCAGTTTTCGCATTTGTGACAGAAAGCCTCAGTCTCTGACAAACTTCACTGGCAAAAAATATCTGTAGACTCCTACAGTGTCAGTAACACCTTTTGGTGACGTAAGATATTGTTAAAAGTACTTATCTCTGAGGTGGTTCAGTAACATAGAAAACAAGAGTTTTCAAGAGGGGCTTCCCTGATCTTCCAACTTTCTAATGGCTAATTGTGCTGCAAATTTGAGCCTGGCCACAAGAAGAAGAAGAAGGGAAGATTTTAGTAACCACTGTTTCTGTGTTTAAGCACTGTCCAGCTTCTGAGGTTTACAAGGTCCCACTGGAGGTGGTATTGTATTTCTTAAACCAATAGCCCAGCACTCAGGATTGTATGGGAACTTTCTTATATCTTGTAGAGGAAGATAAAAAAGCTTCTTACATAAACCTGGAAAGTTGGATTTGCAAAGTATTAACATAGTGATATTTAAAGAGTTTTATTCAACATTTTATGGATGTTAACGTTGCCCAGGTTTGCCAGAAAGATGTCTGTTTTGGGTTTGAGTGGCGGGGTTTTGGTAGTGGGGGAGGGGCTGCAGGGGTGTCTCCTGTGAGAAGGTGCCAGAAGCTTCCCTGGCTCCAAGTCGGACCCACCGCCGGCCAAGGCCGAGCCCATCAGCGATGGTGGTAGCGCCCCTGGGATAACAGATTTAAAAAGAGAAAACTTGCAGCGGGAGAGGAGATTGGAATGTGAGAGAAACCCCTACCCAGATACCGAGGTCAGTGAGGAAGGAGGGCAGGAGGGGATGGCCCTGCAGCCCGGGGAGGACCCCACGCCAGAGCAGGTGGGTGCCCCCCAAGATGGCCGTGACTCCGTGGGGAAGCTTGTGCTGGAGCAGTCAGTGCCTGAAGGGCTGGAGTCCACGGAAAGGACCCACTCTGGAGCAGTTCGTGAAGGACTGCAGCCCATGGGAGGGACCCCAGGCCGGAGCAGGGGCAGAGTGAGGAGCCCTGCCCCTGAGGAGGAAGGAGC
>JAVKLA010000053.1:32398895-32444431 GCA_034782735.1 Sagittarius serpentarius
AAGCTCATCAGATAGTTAAAGCATCAAATGAGCCGTCTGGCTTTCACCATTCTAAGCAATTTATTCACTTTCATAGTAGATCAAAAGTCATTAGTGCAATTATTATAGCAATTAAGACTAGAAACACACTGAAATGTCTGTTATGTTTCTTTAAATGTAACCTTTCTCCCCTCATTAAAATGGTTATTGGTAAAACCATTTTCCTCCCCCTGGAACTTAGAGAGTAAAGCTAGTAAAAGAAACTAAGTACCATTCATTATTGCCAGCATCTGTAATTGTTTGTATTATACTTTATGGAAAAAAAATATAAAATGCCACATTTGAACTCTAGACTATTAAAAGTGTCAGCTCTATTATATCATTTCTGAAGACCAATTTGCCTTTTTTTCAGAAGGTTGTAATGAGCCAGGTTCATTTTGCTTTCTACCATTTATCTTTTCAGTGGTAATGGAAAATTTCCCCCTCAGGCACAGCAAGCTATTCTTATCTTAGACAATTAGACAGAAATGAAAGGGATCATAAAGGTGAGATTTCTTCACAAACAACTTGGTGTACTTTATACCATTTAACACTGAGGAATATCTGACAAATTCTGAGTGGTTTATGAAGGCAGTGTGGCTAATAGCCAACTCTGAATAATGCTTCAGCTTCTTAACACATAAGAAAGAGGGCAGGCAACCAGGGTCACTTAAAGATACACTTAGACGTTAGTTCTGCTGTTGACAATATTTCATTTTTAACAGAGCTTGGAGAACTTACGCTGACACTGAAAATAAAGAGAAACAAGCCCATGCAAAGCAATTAATTCATAATAAGGTAAGAGGAAAAACATACATTTGGACAGCTTCCTTTACCAGCAAAACTTACTTGGAAGTTTGGCAGACATCAAGGTTTTTTTTTTCCTTGCACTTTCTTTATATTAATTTTATTATTAAAAAGTATATGATAAAACAATTACTTAACAAAACTCTTTCAGTTCTCCTTTCCAGAAACCTTCTTCTAGTGTGTATTAACTACAGACTTCTTCCATCTCTGGCATTTCCATCAGGAAATGATGGATGAAAGAGAAAATTGATTAATAAGGTTCAGTTACAGATTTCTAGTGCTGGCGGTTTGGGGGCTGTTTCTCCATTCTCTCTGCCCCATCCTTTAAAGGATCACTAAGCTATTTTGAGGTCAGAGATCTATTGTAAAATATTCCTCCATAGTCTCTTTTAACCTATATGAAGTGACATTACCATGTGATATGACATTACCATATGGTGTTATGTTACCAGGTGCTACCAGTGTAGCTAAGTGTAGCTATTGCCAATTAGTTTAGGTGTACACACCTACTATAATTAGCCTACCTTCTCAAATGCAGAGAATAAGAATAATGATGTGATTCTGTGAGAAAGTCCATAGAGAAGCAATGGCAAGAATTCACTGTGCAATAGCTGCCTAGTGATGTCTGAGAGCAGTGTTATCCCTCAGGACGCACAAGGATTTGTAACTTCGTGCAAGAGTGGGGGAGATAACTCCCATTTGCTGTGTGTACCACAGGATTAATATTGTATGCATATAATAAATAATAATTTAGATTATTTACATTTTTTTTCTTTCTTTTTGGACGGTAGCATTTTTAATTTACCTTGTGCCCTGTAAATCCAACAAAGTTATTGCTTTCTCAGTAAGAGAGAATAATTGCTGCTGATTATCCCACTTCAGTGCAGAAAGAGCAGCGGGTAAAGCACTGCAAAAAATGTTGCATAGTACAATGTAATGGTGCATACATATTACAATAACACAGTAATACAATACAATAGTATCCTATATGCTACATATGCAAATAATACAGTGCATAGTAGGTGTCTAAATGCATGTTGACACTGTTACACCAAGGAGAAGACTCTACCAACTAAAGAGTAAGAAGTGGCAAAGCTTCAACAGGAGCAGAACTGTGCCCCAGTCCATTTTAGCATTGCAGGTCTCTGAAGAAGGAAAAGTATTGGTACTGTACTTAAAGCAAATAGCTGCAATTAAATTCATCACTTAGACGAAATTACTCCTCCTTTCATAGAGAAAATCTCTAATTCTAAAATGTTCTAGTTGAAGCGGTAGAGTTGGAAAAGGTCATGCTCCCTGGTGCTTACTAACACTCCTTACTGCCCTTCAGATTTGCTGGGAAACTGCTTGGGTGAGAGCTTTGTAACTCAGTTCCTTCAAACCAAACTTAAATAGTTCAAATACATATTTGATATTCTGGCTCAGTTTCACCAAAAGGGAGCAGAAAGTGCCCACCTAAGCAGTGAACTCGGAGAACCTGAGGGGCAGCACTACCCAGCAAAAGGGGCAGGAAAGATTAGAGAGAAGGGACCAGCTTGGGTAAGCTGGTGGTTCTTCAGCTGTAGCAGCTGCAGCCAAATGGCAATGCGTGTTTTCTCCAGGTATGCTCCGCCCTGAGATGAGATCATCTCAGCAACTGTGGCCTTTCTATAATGGCTCATACGGTACAATCCAAGTAACAACATGTATATTCATATATGCACTGTATGCAACTGTCTGGACATTGTTTTGCAGCACCTCCACAATGAATCCAGTTTGCCAATTAGGAAATTCTGTTCCGATGATGACCTCTGTTCCATGCACAGAGACATCTTTTCTCTTCCTGAGAATTGCTGAACTGGGAGACAGTGTTAGTTTTACCCTAGATTCAATATTTTCTGATTTATAAAGTTTTTATGTTGGCATATTCCTCACTTTTGTCAAGAGTACCAATTAAGAAATGGGAGCTCATGACTCTGGTTTCTTGAAACAGAGTTAGAGAAATCCTTCCACCCTTAGATGAATCAAAAGTCTACATGTACATTATCTGACATACCTAATTTGCAGGGTTATTACCGTTGCCAGTTTGACATTTTTACACTTCAAATAAATTCACCCATAGGCACAAAGTCACTTTACACAGATTTTCTTATTTAAACAAAATGTCACCATGAGAAACAGACAAGCTTAGTAAAAATTACCACTATCCTGTAACAAAAGGGTGCTGAATTTTGAAATAGAAAGAACAAGTTTTGACATGAATAACACTGGCTGTCATCTGTAGAAGTGGATAAATTTGGGAAAACTTGTACAGGAACAAACTTATATTGGATGAAATATGTCCTCTAATTTTTCTGCATGCGTCTCGCATCCATTAGAATAAGATGTATTAATACCAGTAAAAAAATGAAGTGAGAAAAATATAAAGAATATACATAATAAGGAATTTCTTAATTATGCTGCAGACTTTTGCTGTAATGAATGTTCCTCCCATCCATCCTAAAATTAAAATAATAAGCATATAATAAGTCTGCTAATATATCTGCAACAATTCTTATAGCTCTGCACACATGGCACACAGCTGCTTGATCATAGGATTATGATGATGCTTGGGGAGCAGAGGATAATCAGTCAGCAGGGAAGAAGGCAAGGAAGCGTGCAGAGAAAGGAGAAAGAAAGCTGATGTGATCTAGTGTAGCTAATAAGCCTTCTGTGTAACAGATTCAGATAATGAAAATGATTCAGAATTTTTTGCTTCCACCACTGTGGTTCTGCCAGAGCAGAGATACAGTTTTGGGACAGAGACTAGTGTGATTAGAATGAGAAAACCATATCTGGTTAGCACCTGCTTCGGTCGCACATTGCGAAGGTCCAGAAGTTTTCTGTGGACATGTTTGTGTGTTAATTATATGATGGGAAAATATGTGTTTAAAAAACATCCAGTGGGTTCTTTGGGAATTCTCAACAAGTGATCCTTGCATGTTTGCAGGAAACCTAAAGATCATCAAATGTGCTAACCTCACACTATATAATGATGTTGTGACAAAAAAGTTTGTGAAGATAAATATGATCTGAGCTCACATACAGAAATAATTCTTCATATATGATTTCTTCAAGATTGTGTCATGAAAGATCCAGCAAGTAATCCTTCTAAAAAGTGTTTTATTTTATTCCCATAATTATTCATTGCCTGTCAGAAGAGAGAAGGTGACTTACAAGAGTTCTTTCATCACAAAACCCGATGTTATCCTCCACCTCCCTCTAAAAATAACAAGCTATCATCAGGCAAGATAACCACTCTGATAAAACACCTTGGAAATAAAGTGAACTTTGCCTCATGGTGTGAACTTTCTGATGTTCCTATTGAAGATCTTGATGGATATCAATACTTTATGCCCAAACATCAATATGACTTTCAGAGATTAAGCATCAAACAAGATTATCCTCTACATCAGTGAACAGTTTAAAATGTGTTAAGGCTTGATATTGTGTCTGCTGTTCATATGGCAGACGCTTTCAGAGAAAATTCCAGAACACTCCACGCTTAGGGCTGAGATCTAGAAAGAATATGAAGGATATTCGTAATGTACTGAGTAACTAATAATTGGTAGCAAGCTCTTTTTTTATTAAATAACTTTTATACCTAAGAACTTTTAATCACTAGAAATTATATCATTAACAATTAGTGAAAGCACTTTGGAAGAAATCCCTACAGCTGTGGGGAAGGACAAGGATATTTTCAAACAGACAAAAAGAGTTGCTTAGTCATACTTACACACAGACTTCTGATACTTATGCAAGGATTTGGGGCATTGCAGCATTCATTAGCCTGAAAAACTTCAGAGTTTTCCACCTCATTTGGCAAATACGAGAATTTCTAGTCTGCTAAACCTAAGCAACATGCTTACATATCCCTGAATCTTCAAACACTACTGAGGCCGTTTCATTTTTTTGGAGGAGAGGATAAAGAAGGTTCTGTAAATGTGCAAAATATACCTTACAGTATTATCTGAAATATATACAGAGGCTGAACACCGCATGTTTCTACAACTACACTAGCAGTCCTGTTACTGGTCATGCCACCAGTGTAGAGCTGTTTGTTCAGAATGCCACACCTGGAACAAGTTTCCTTCTCAAGTTGATGCAACAGCTGTAGTAGCCAACAGAAGCTGTTTGCTATAAAACTACAATCCTTAAACAGTGTTAATGGAAAAAAGTGCAGAGAGACATGCAGACAGTTAAAAGCACTTGTCAGCTGGGGTACAGAAAGAGAGGACTAGAAGCTGAAGATAACAGAAGTGTGTCACCATAGAAGTAAACGGCTTAGCTGATGAATGTAAAGGTTAAATATCAATAGCAACAAATGTGCACCCATAAATACGGGACTGGCATATTCCAATGTCATAAAATTCATGTCTATGCTGTAATTATTCCTTAAATATGCACTTCGGCTGAAGGCCTTGTGATATATGTTACAAGATTTAAAGTAAAATCCATATCAACTGATGCATAAAACTGCACACAGAAAGAAAGTTTTGAGAGTAAACATTAAAAGTTTGTGGTGGTGATAAAGAGTTGTAGCAATTATTGATTTTTTGCATTGCTTTTCCAGTTAATGTGACAACCATTTGAGTCAAACCAGATGTAAATGAGATACTGCAGAGACTCTACAGAGTCCATTAAGAATAAAATGATATAAAATCTCAGCAGCAAAGAAGCTCCCAGACTGATGTTCTTACAACACTCTGAATCATTTCAAAATAGCTCCACATCTCAAATCAATCAGGACATGTACGTCTATGACAACTTTTGTGCTTTCAATGGGAGTCCCACTGTTTTGAAGTATATTGACTTAAACACTGTAGCTGAACTACAACAAACCTTTCCACAGCCAAATACAGATCAGAACTGCTCTGAAGTTACTCTTGGTTGTCCCAGAGGTTCAGTGTGCCCTAGTCAGCCTTAACCTTCGGAAAGCACAATGAAGGGAGAATTTAGCAGAATTAGAAAGCAAATCTATGATCTTATGGTATCTTTTTTTTTCCTTTTAGGCAATGCAGTCCCCACTATAGATTTTATTTTCCTCTCTCTTTCCTCAGTAAATGTGGTGGTGAAATGTCTTTTAAAGCGTAACTGTCTTCATAGGGGCATAACTTCTTAAGGACAACTCACAATGCAATTATAATTAAAATGTTAATAGCTAATTGACCATGTAATTAAATGGAATCAGTTCACTACCAGTCAAAAAAACAAGCAGAATTATTAAGTAGAAGTCGGTGTTCAATCAGCAGATGCAGGACTGTTGTGTAGGGTGACTAGGACAGTTCTTCAAATGGCAGAACTGTTTTGGACTGTGGAAGCCTTCTGTTCTTTTCTGGCTGGTCAGCAACTTTCCATTCGGAGTTGTTGGAGATTGAAGGGCAAACACTCAAGTCACAAAAAGGAGGGGTTTGCTTGGTTGAAATCAAAACACAGCACAGACTGCTCAAGAAAGGATCAGTAATTGCCCTTCTGCATTTTCTGTTGCTTTGTGTGCTTTGATTTTACATGTTTGACCTATTCAAATTGTAAATCATTAGAGGCAGCAGCTGTTGCTTAATAACATACACAGTTTCACCATAGGATCCTCACTGGATCACTAGCGATATATTTATTTAATAAATATTAATTTGGAGATACTGTAGATACAGAGAAGTAGTCACAGGTACTTGTGGTGAGATATATCTAAACACTTTAGTTCTTTCTTATAGTGCTATTGATTCTTATTTTTAAGTCTGCTATTTAGAAGGTGTCTAAACAGCTCAAGATGGCCTTACTGCTTTGACACTAAATTACAGGAAAGAGCTTCTAGTGTCAAAATAGTAAAAAGAAATGCGAAGAAATCTATGGGTACGTCATTGCAAAATAAAGCTGTCAGCTCTTGCTTAGACAAACATCAGATTTACATTTACTTCAACAACTAGTAAACAGTCCTGACAAGTGAAAAGTTTCTTATGTTTCATCGTTGAGAGGATTTAGAAGAAGACAAATGCTGCTGTTTCTGAGAGGTTCAAATGCAGGTCATGACGCCACTAGGAGGGCAGGCCCATTCATTCAGCGGAAGCAAGCACACTGCCCTCCCTGCGGTCCTTCCCAGTCTGGGCCAGGTCTTCATGGCTCTGCTCACACAAACTACTTCTGGTCCCCCTCCTCTCCCACAGACAGCCCCGGGGACAGGTCGCCCTCGACCACCTGGTGAAACTCAAGAGTGTATAAGAGTTGCAGACAGCCACCGCTGCTTGCTGCCAACGTGCAACATGACTTTCCTTGCTTTAAGTTTGCCGTCAGGACATCTTTTCCCTCTATAGGATAAATAGTTTGTGACTCCTCAGAGTCTGTTTCCCACAGAGCTGCATACAGAATTTCATACATGACACAAATGCAAATATAAAAATCTTTCTGTCCTCATGTGGGATTTTTTTTTGTTTTTTTTCTTTGTTTGTTTCCAGAAATAAGTGCTAAGTAATGCCTTTTGCTGTTAATTTTCATTCAGTCAAAATTGGTTTTCAGGAGGGTTTGAGGTCCTCGGCAGAAAAGAAATTTAAATAAAATATATCTGAACAATACACTGAATAAATTAAAGCTTAACCTGTTAAAGGCTACCACTGGAAAACTTTAAAGGTTACCACTGGATTGGTTTGATACTTTGGCCAGTGGGAAGATTAACTTATAAAGGCTATCCGTAGCTTGGTTTGGTACTTTGGTGAGTGGAACAGTGGCCTTGGCCCTGCTAAGAGTGTTTAGCATGAGATCACAGTTCACATATATTGTGGTGATTTATATTGAAATTTGGAGTAATAATGCTCTCAAGTTTTTTAAATCTGTTTTGCCACTTGATGGCATGATCCTAATTACATTCTCTGAAACATATCCTATTATTCTTAATATAACTTCACAGCTGTAGCTAAATCATTCTAAATATGCTTGGCTAAATACATTTGGATTTCTCTTGCATGCAGAGGCCAAAGTCTAACATTACCTTTGACGTCTAAGCAGCACAGGGAGTGCTGCAGAAAGCCAGAAGCAAAAAAGATCACATTACAAATGTTCAGTCTTCTAATACTTTCTCTCTTTTTTGAATTATTCCTGACTTTGGGATAGGCATAGTTCCTTTTGCTTTTTATTTCCCTCAGGCTATATTCGTTTGTGTTTTTTTTTTTTCCTTCAAACTAAGACATGTTCTTTTGATTGCAACATCAATTTCTTTACTGTAAATCCAACATTTATAATCCAAGATTACAGTGTACACAAGTGTAACCTGCATATAAACATGAACTAATATTTCTGGTCACACTTTATGCCCAGTATTAGAAAAAATAGCTCTAGACATCTTTGACAGTCAAAGGAGATTTGTGCAGACAGGTTGGCACCAACTGTAGCAGTCTCTGTTTTGTTCTCTTGTCAAATACAAAAACTTTGCATCAGTTAATCTTGATACTATTAAGATTGTGGTATTCATAATGACATTCTTTATTAAAGAATTTTACTGTGTATTCAGCTTCCTAGATATCTGCTGCTCCTTGCAAATAACACTGAAGGAACAGAAATATCAGATGTTCTGACCCTTCACTGCAAATACTCTAGCAGACATCTTTTATTTTTCCTTTTTGTTAACAAAATTTCTGTCGAAATTTAACAAAACGGTCAGCTTAGCATATATGTACACAACTTTTTTCTCCTTGTTGTCATGAAGTTTTCAAGGAGTTTTTAAGTTTTACTGTAGCTCATGGAAGGCTCTAATTTGTGAATTTTGACTGGTACAGACAAATCCCCAGAGGCTGCTTTTATGTTCCTTGGAAACACAACGCCATGGAGCTATGGAGATTTGTGTAGTTCTGCCTAAAAATTGAACTCGAAACACATTCTTACAAAGAAGCAAACCAATTTTGCTGAAAAGTTTATTCAGGAACTAGTATTTCCAAATAGAAATCTGGAAAGAATAACAGCTCTATGTCTCAGAGTAGACGTATCACACATGTTTGGCATTTAGCATAGATACAGACTGTGAAGGTCTATAAGAGACAAGAATACAGTTGTATAATGACATAGTTTGCTTATTGACATGCTTGTCTATATGATTCCATTAAAACATCACATAATACCAGGAGCAAACTTAGAGATATAAAATGTAATTTTGACAAATAAACTAAGTTTAAATCTCAATTCTGGTAAAAAAATCAGGGATAACCAGCCCAATGATAACGTTATCATTGAAATTCATCAGCCTTCTTCATCAGAAGAAAACAGCATTTCTGCTACAGAGAAATGTGGCCATTTTAGACCTCATGAATATCCTTTGGCTGTAGTTCATTACCTGACACTGGTTTAGAAAACATTTAATAAACCTTTTGGTTTTAAGCTTCTGAAGTTACTGCTTCTGTTTTGTGGTTTTGCCTGTTGCGACCCACCCTGACCACGTTGTTGATAAGCAGTGGTGTTTGCGGGTGCTCCCTTGTATTCACTTGTCTCAACACTCTGCTCTCAATTTGCTGAAAGAAAAAATGCCTCTGTTTCAGATGCACAGAAAATGGATCTTCTTCCTACACAGGTGACTGTCGTTGATACTGTCCTGGCACTGTGAACTCAGAAACTATTTCTGTTACCTTACCCAGCAGAGCTGATGAATTTGGACCTCAGTCATGGGACAATTATTTTTCTTAAGAGTAGTGCTTATGCTCTGAAAGCAAACCATGGAACAGCATCACAGAACAGCTGAGGAGGAAGGACACCTCTGGGGATCCTCTTGTCCAGCTCCTGGCTCAAAGCAGGGTCAGTAAGAGCTGGTTGCTCAGAGTTGTGTCCAGTCGTGTTTTGAATATCTCCAAGGACAGATACACCACAAAACCTCTGGGTGACCTGTTCAACCACCCTTACAAGTAAAAAGGTGCTTTCTTATGTTTAAACAGAATTTTCTGTATTTCAGTTTGTGCCCATTGCCTCTTGTCCTGTCACTGGACAGCAATGACAAAAGCCTGGCTACCCTTTCTTTACTCTCTCCCTTTCAGGTATTTATATACATGGACAAGGTCCCTCTGAGCCTTCTCATCTCCAGGCTGAACAGTGCTAGCTCTCTCAGGCTCTCCCTGTATGAAAGATGCTTCACTCCTTTAATCATCTTCATGGCCTTTCACTGGCCTCACTTCAGCAAGTCCATGACTTTCTTTTACTGGTTAGCCCAAAGCTCCACACCCCAGGTGTGGTCTCACCGGTGCAGAGTAGAGGAGAATTGTCAGCTCCTTCAACCTGCTGGCAACTCTCCTCCTAACACAGCCCAAGATGCAGCTGGCCACCCTTGCTGCAAAGGCACATTGCTGGCTCATAGTCAACTTTTTGTCCACCAAGACACCCAGGTCATTCTCTGTCAAGATGCTTTCCAGCCCCAGTGTAGACTTGTGTCTGGGGTTATTCCTCCCCTGTTGAGCTTCCTGAAGTTCCTCTCTGCCCATTTCTCCAGCTTTGTCGAGGTGCCTCTGGATGGCAGCACATCCAAGTAGTGTACCAGCTGCTCCTCCCTCTTCTGTATCATTAGCAAATGTGCTGATGGTGTACTTAGTCCCAGTGCCCATGTCATTAACAAAGATGCTAAACAGTATTAGCTGCAGCACTGACCTCTGGAGCTCACCACTGGTGGCTGGCCTCCAGCTGGATGTTGTGCTGCTGATCACAACCCTCTGGGCTGGCTGTTCAGCCAGTTTTCAATCCACCTCACTGTCCAGTTACTTAGTTTGTACTTCATCAGCATTTCAATGGGGATATTACTTGAGAAAGTGTCAGAAGTCTTGCATTTTATTTCATTTTTAAGTACTCTTGCCAAGGAGACCCTTAGACATATTCATGAAGTTTTTGGTCACTTTTTCTTATTGCATAATTTTTCAAAGTGAATAATTTTGAGGAGTTTGCTTAATTTCTTCCTTATTTTAAGGAAAGTTATGACATTTTAAAGTTTGACATTTAGAGAAATATGATGTGCTTAGATCAACATGCTTGTTAATTTCAACATTTCACCTAGTTTGTCAGTTATAAGAATTCTGAATTACTGTTTACAAAAAAAAATGTTTTGGCAGGCCCAAGTAATTTTTTATTCAAATTCTTTATTCATGAGAATTGTTGAGATTTTGACTCTCTCAATTTGCACTGTGTTTTGCTAAAACTCAAAAAAATTGCAGGCCTGGAAAAAGTATGTGTTGTTCAGCTCCAGTAGCTGTATACAACAGCCTTCCCAGAAACCCAGATATAATCTATCATGCGTATGATTACATAAAGGATTACCATTCTATATTCATTCTTCTCATCTTACTTGGAAGCTGTGCTGTGTACTCTGTTTACGCAATCCAATTAAAATATCTTTATGCTTTAAAGTAGCAGCACTCACAGTATTTGTAATAGTCCATTCCTGAAAAATTGTAAGTTGCAATATTTGTAAGTCAGTTACAAAATGCTATTATAGATGAGGAATTTTAAAGCAAAAGAATGTAAATCAGAAAGAAATAATTGTATCGTGTTGTTGATGAATATAATGGATGAAATCCTGGACCCACTGACGTTTAAGAGAGAAGTTCTCATTGACTTGAGCAGAGTCAGGGTATTATCCAATACATCTGATTCTGTCTTTCCCATGCATTCCTAAAGAGTCAATTACGTCCTTATTTCACATTAGCATTGTGGTAGTGTCAAGAAGCCTCAGTGAAGGCTGCATTCTGATAGGTATTAAACTTTCATGTGGCTTATTAGTCTAGCACATGTCACTCCACAGACTGCAGTACGATCACGGCAGCCTTATATAGTTATATATTAGCACAGAATCAGCACCTTTCTCCCATTTTGATTCTGCAATTGAGTTTAAGGCTCTAGCTCTGAAGTAAAATCTTTTTTAAAATGGCATGCTGGGTTTCTTCCTTTCAGGGCAGCTACATTAGATTCAAAAGCTCCTTTCAGGAGATGTTCTAGCCTTTTCTGAGGCTGCCAGTTTTCACACTGGCTTTTGCTCCTAGATGAGCACACATACACATTCCCATGCAAGTCAGATATGTGCCAGGGAACACAGGAAAGCACATTTCTTGCCTTAAAGTTCATAATAGCCATGAGCCCTTGGTACTTTAAAATCTGAGGGTTTAATTTAGCCAGCAGTTTCTAAGTAGCTTTAAAGATTACTTCAAGCAGATTTCTACATAGAAACTCCTTTCTCTCGCTAAAGAACCTAAAAAACCCCCACCCAGGTGGCCTCTTTCATTGCCTGAAGATGCCAGATAAAAGCTTTCCAAATTGAAGAATGGCTTCTGCTTCTGCATACATGAAGCACAGAGCTCTTAGGTGAGTGACAGAAGCCACAGCCTGTGCCCATGACCAAGGCTACCACAGCTGCTGTGGTGTGTATCTATGAGCCTAGTATGAAATAACATGCAATAAAAACTTCTTGAAGTACTGCACTCAGGATCCTTTCATCTGGAGACAGGCAATCTCACTAAAATCTAACCTTGCTTTTATTAGATGGTTATATTGCTATATGCAGCCAAGGAGATTTCAGAGATTCCACTCTGTAATAAAAAAAAAAAAGCCCCCAAAACATGTATTGTGATTAGGATCACTTTTCTCAGTAAAATAGCTCCTCTCTAAGTTTCCAAGTGAAACTCAGGTCTCAGAATCTGTGCCAAATTAGGTGTCTTGGACCTTCAGGTTCTTGATTTTGTTCACTGAATGGCCCCATTATAAAGAACACCAGCCATTACTTGTCCTTACTTAAATTAAGGCATGTCAACACCTGACATTTCAGGATGGTGAAATGCAAATTTAAAGTGGAATAGATATCCTTGAATAATCCTATGTTCAGACATGCCTTTGCACTAAGAATGAGGTCCATGTCTCCTCAGGCATTAACTTCCTTCTTAACAAACGTGATGGCATGATCTGTGTTCATTAGTCTGAAATTTGGATGATTAGTTGTCAAATGCTAGCTAAGATCCTACTCTTTATAAATCCCTGTGTTAAACTTGAGCAGGTAACAACATTAAATCATCGTTAACTTTCCCAGCTGGAACTTAAGTTTTTATATATGTGGGTAGTGATGCTTTCTCTCATTCAGCTTGGTGTCCTTTGCAGGCAGCACTTCTACCCATCCGTATCACGCCCATTGTAAAGACGTTGCATACCAGCAATATACAAAACAACATTTCTGTTCTGAATTCTACTTAGTCATACCCACATTCAAGACATTTTTTAAAGTAGAACAAATACGGCCTTTAGAGCGCAGAAATTTTAACCATAATACATGAAGCTGATATTCATGTCTTTTGTGTCCAAATCACAGAGCAGGCCCGTCACTCCTGTGTCACTAATATTAATGCCACAGGACAGAGAGTCAGCATGCTGTAAGATATTACTGCTTGTGAGCTGGTCATACCACTTTGGTCAGTGATATGAAAGTGAAACATGACACTGATCTGCTGATCTGACTGGGGTACCTCACTGATGCACTTCATAAATCAGCTGGAGACCATGCTAACTTTATAGGTATGAAAGCTTACTGAAATGTTAACATATTATTCAAAACACTTTGAGTTTATGCAGATTTATGCTACAAGTTCATTTCTCTGGATAGCTATATCTTGAAGGGAGTTGCTTGGCACATTTTTTTTTATTTTTCTGATTTCAGGTCAGTCCAAGTAGGTTTGCAGAAGCAGAAGATGAGTCCCCCAAGCACTAAAAATTCTTACTCTAGCACACTACCAGTACAAAGTCACTAGCACAGCAGAGTTCCAGCAAATCCATTTGTTAACCTTAGACCTCATATGTACTCTGCTAAAACTTAAATCGTCTTCAGGCAGTATGAAAGTAAATTGTGATGCTAGTCTGTAGCTCGCAGCTCACCTTGCCTGGCTTTGGTGTGTAAAACAGAATAAACAGAATAGGGCTTAAGACCCTTCTGACTGCTGCAGGGACGTTTGAGAGACTCTCACAGACCTTTACTCGCTTTCCATCATGGGTGCTTGTCAAAACTGACAGAAACTATTTAGACAGCCAAGTCTTTTCCATATGTCTCTAAATTACCTAGCCAGGCCAAAGGTTTTTATCAAATTAATTAAAACTGCGTAAAGGTCAAGATTTGCTCCTGACAGCACTGATTTGCAAAGAAGTGAAAACTACTTCAAGTCTTTCACAGCTTGCTTTGAACCCACAGTTGTGATCCATCTGAACTACAAAATGTCACAACAGTCACTTGAGAAAAATCTGCAGAAAGATTTTGCCCAACATGATCAGCATAAGTATGCCCTTTGAGTTGGTATAGAGTGAAATTCAAATGAAGAGTTCGAAATGTGACCAGAGTGAGACACAAATCATAAGGCACCTTCTTTCATTAAATAGCAGAATCAAGAAGGTTATTATATTTTTAAATAGCAACCTTTTCTCATTTACAGAGATTTTTATTTTAAATTCAGTATCTTTTTGACATAACCAAGTACTGTTGTCCAGTAGATACACCGTGGGCTACATTTGAGAGATTTGATTGCTAGCCTTATCTTCTCTTTTCCTAGCTGCACCAATTTTCAAAAATAATGTGGATTGGTCACCATTTTCACCTTCTTTGAGAGAGCCCAGAAGGTTTGAGTAGGTTTGAAGGAAAGTGAAGCTGCTTAGCAAATTGCCTCCAGCTGATTTGTCACGCTTATATAACCTAGGGAGTAGCATTAAACAATTTGAGCATATGTAACATGACATATCAATTCCAAGCTTTAAAAATGATCCTACTTTAGGGAAAGGTAATATGAAGACCATGATAATAGTTTCTTATTCAAAGGTGTGCAAAACAGTTCAGATAAAGGACAGTTCTATAAATCTGTCTCTAAATGAAGTAATCAGCTTAATTGCATGCTTGCCTTCAAGCATACGCATAATTCTATTGAGCTGAAGGGGATCTGAGAAATCTCTGAAAGATGCAAGAAGTATTAACTTGTCCAAATAGAAGTAGGGAGACTGGTGCTACAGCCTGTCAAGCCATGCGTCTGCTGAAGGGGAGACTGAATTCCAGTCTATGCTCCAAAATTTTGCTGCAGGCTGATTTCCCCTGCCTACACAAGTGAGCGTGTCCTGGGCTACAGAGCTGGTCTTTCTCTGTGCTCTTCAGCAGCAATTATTTACTCCTTCCATGTAAAAGATAACAGTATCAACAGAAGGGTTTGAAATAAACTCATTCATAGAACACACCAAGAAACACTGTGAGTTTAAATCCTTTTGGAGAGAAGAGGACAATCTCTGTTACCCTCCCCATGTGGGGATATTCACTGCCCCGGCAGCAGGGTCAGAATGAAACCCCGTTCCTCTCCTCAGCCTTTACTACCAGGTAATCTAGGTGGATTGTCGCTCAGTGGTACTTGGTGTAGTTTTAGCTGTTACCTTTCTTCAGAAAGGAGTCTGACTGAAGACTGAGTGCTGTTGGAAAGCAAGGTGACTAAAATGAAACACTACAGTGCTAGTCATAGTGGATTTAACCCAGTGCCACTGAGCCATTAAGAGACGTGTGCTAGATGTCCCTGATGCTGTGCTTCATACCCACAGCAAAGGTACCATCAGCCCCTGTCTGCGTTGCTCAGCCAACTCCTGTAAACAAGCCTGAGCAAGATCAGTGTTGTCAGCATCGGATGGATCTTCAGTCTGTGAGCTGAGTCTTCTTGAATTGTGGTGCAATATACATCTACAACAGAGTCAGCATGCACCATAAATATCACGGCCATAAAAGCATACTTGGCTGAATCCAATGAATGGCATATCGGGCACAGAAAGTGTGCAGAATTCAACAGAGCCTTGTCCCTCTTGCCCCAAGAGTTAATTTGGCCCGTTACCTTTCTTGTCCTGTTAACATTTATTTGCACCTAATAAGGCATGAAATTATTACTTGTCTTAACATTCAGTCCCACGGTGTCATATTTTAATTGCACAGAAGGAGTATCTAAATGGTCCTAACTCCCCAAGGATGTGGTTATCCAGTAATAATCACAACCCTTTAAACTCCCTTATTACTTCTATTAAAATAAAATCCTTCATGACTGAAATACTACATTTTCTAAATTGCATCAAAATGAATTTGATGGTTTAAAAGAACAGATTGCAAATTTAGTTCATACAAGACTGCCCATAAGTAATAGCTTACAGAGCACCTTTCACATTCCAAGTCCCCTAGCTATAAAATGATAACTCTTCAAACACTCAAGAAATGTGGCTGAGGACATCACATCTTCATAGATCCCATGAGGGGTCCATGAGGCTCAGACCAGTAAGTACGGTTTGAGGCTTCAGCTTTTGTTATATATATTATATAGCATATGATCAGCTGGAAATGAAGCACCATTTGCTTTCACCTACTGGGCCCTAGCTGATTAAGTCACTCCATGCAAATCACGAAGAAAAGAAATTGCAGAAGAGAAGCTATGACTCAAGTTTCAGCTTAGTCCTTTGGGCTACATCTACGCCAGTCAATAGGGCAGGACTCATTTTCTGAATTGGAGGGTAAGAGGCAAAGCATGGCTAAATGCGCAGAGCTAAATCTTCTCCTCCCTCTCTCTTACGCCTAAATGGAGGAGATATAGTCCCTCCTGACCCCAGTGCAGGCACCACCAAGGAGCACCCTGGGTGCACACCGAGGAGCACCCTTGGTCCAGCCATGACCCAGAGCGTGCCGGTGCCTGGGTCACTGCTGCTTACTCGGATAGACATCACACAAACCACGTGTGAGAGGGTACAGGGAGTATTCTTGTCACTCAAAATGAAGTCAGCTCTGGTTTGAAGCCTGCTGCAAAAAAAGCAGGAAAAGCAAAATGTTTAAGAGTGAAGTGTAGCTGATGAAATTATGGAAAGTATTTAAGCAGATGGAAAATAATGAACTTTGCTAGAACATGTGAGGACATCAACACAAACTCATAATAGTCTCCTTGGGGTAAAGAAGAAACACCAGGAGACCTTTTAAGACCCCAGTGTTCTTGGTTTTCTGTTTTCATGAAGATGCTATGAGAGCAAATGGAGCCCCAGAAGAGCCTGCCCAGCAGAAAGCACTCCCTCCTTGCAGGCACATTGCCCCTTACTGTTAATTGCAGAGTACCAACTCCTGACAGCTTTTTAATAGGAAAGGCAGGAGGGAAGGTGGTATTTTGTTATAGGTCTTTATAAAGTACTAAAAAGCAAATTTAAAATGCTCATTACACTTGAGTAGCTCCACTCTACTTAAATATTGGCTCCAGGTTTACTTCATTATCCTCTTACCAGTAATTAAGCTACCTAGGGACAATCAGCAAATAATAAAATGCTGTGGTGGAAGAAATTAGTTTAGACTACAAAGAACTGAATGAAATTATTGTTCAAGATAGAAGAAAGCAACAGCATACAAAAGATACTTAGCTATCTACATAAATACTTTCCAAGGGCCATAATATTTCCTCTACATGAAATATATAAATTGAGGGTTTGGAGAAGTCCCTACTCATTTCTCCTCAATGCAGTTTATTAGATAAATATGGCCTTTCATTCCCACTAATGTCTGATCAATGGAGCGGTCATTTTCCTAGACTTTCAGCTGTCTGCAAATCGACGGCTAAAGGCAATGCCTGAGTGAAGCATGTCTTTTGTCTGCCTCTATCTTCTATCCCATTGACTGAAGACTACAAAGACGTAAATGCATGGAATAAGCTGATTTCTCCTACCTTGAGCTGGAAACAAGCAAAGCATTCGTGTCAGGTCGTCCTGGAAATGAGGCCAGGAGGTTGTCTAGGCACGTCTGCACTCTCACTTTTCCATCGCCTGCTCCCACCACAGCTTCTGTAGGGAGACTGTAACTTTCTTTACTTGTCTTAGGGAAACTTTTCTGTCCCTTAGCCCTAGGTGGAGGAGGGCAGGACACGTTAACAACTGGGTTGAGAAGAAATGAAATTGTTTGAACATTTGTGTTGATTTTATAGCATATACCCCAAAAAAGGAGTAAGGTATGACCATCTGAGAGAAGGAAAAGCAGAAGTGAGGGAGGAGATTTTATTTCATGCAGCAGCAGTAACTCCTAGTTAAATGATCTCAGTTCATTTATCTGAACTAGATTGGAAGATGAGTGACACACAAGGGATGTAAAATGGAGCACTTGACTGCTCTTTCTCATCTATCCTGCAAACACTGATGTAATATCTGTGGGGGTTAATTGATTCGTACAGATGTGAAAGAAAAATCAGCCATCAGAAGGCAGGTAAATTTACAGAGGCAAAAGCCTTACACCATGAGGGAGCTACATTAAAGGAACAACAAGCCATGCCCTTTTAAAAAGGGTGACGAACTGCAGAAGAATCCGAGTACCACCATGATGCACTTTAAAGAAAATTATGCCCTGGACCTTAAATGCTGTCAGGTGTTTTCATCAATTCCTCAGTTGCAGAAGGAGGCTGTGCACAACTGGCGTTTGCAAACGTGATGGACACCTTTGATACCACAGGAGCAAAAGGCAGACTCTCTTCTCTGTGTGACTCCTAAGCACCTAATTTGTTAATACAATGTATTTTCCATAGAACACAGCTCCCCCTCAAACGGCTGAATTTGTTCAATTTCACACTGCAATGGGCAAATTGAAGACAGCTGGCTTTACTCATCTGTGACTTTGGTTTTGGTTTTGATTGATTACTTGCTCTGTTTCAGGTTTTAGTGGAAGGAGAAAGAAATAATGTAGCTAGACTGCTAACAGTATAATTAAGATTTTATTGTTGTGCCAGTACTGTATAACCTTAAATTTTTAGGGCATAACTGAAGTAAGGCTTAGTGAAAACAAATGTATCCATGGCAGGGTATGAAGATCCACCTGGGTTTAGTAGCTCTCTGATTTAATATATTAGGGCTTTAAAATAGAAAAGAGCTAAAAAGGAAGTCAGGTAGTTCCCTGTATTTATACTTCTATTTATATTCTCTGCTGTCCTGATAGTATGGCCATCAATCCAGTTCTACTGCAAGGTAAAGATATTTGCTGCATTTCTAAAATCCAAAGCTCCTGAAGTCATGTGATTATAACTGCTTCGTTTTTAACTTTAGGATGTTCTCTGTCCTCAGCGCTACAGTGAAAACTCTGTGAATTCTAAAAGGTCAAAACCCAAAAGGCAAATGTAAAATCTTAAAATGTGTGTGCGTCTTTGAAATATATTTTTAGTCCTTCTTTATGACACTCACAGGGTCTGGTTCTATATTTTTGAATATGCAGGGTAGGTAAGGCTGAATATGTAACTTCCATTCACAGACGTAGAAACAGGGAAATACATCTACGCCTGGGATATATTGCTTTTGAAAAAGGCTTCTGTCCTATGAACGCCATCAATGCACTTAATTGCAAACAAGCTTTTCACAGACTATTTCAAGAATACAAACAGGTTCTCATACATTGCAGAGAGGCTGACAATGCTTATTTCATTATCAGGACTTAAGAATAATGGCAACCTGTTTTAAAGTATTCTGTTAGACACTTTACATAGTTTTCCTTATCTGTTCTATGACAGCTATGTATGTATAAAGAAATCTTTTGGTTTTTTAATTAATGGCATGCTGAAATTAATGGATTTTGGTGATTTAAAGGAAAAGAAATATAGGCTGAGTTGTTTTTAAACTGGCAGGAAAGTAAGACATTTTCTGACACTGGGTAAAAAAATTGTGATGTACATATGATGATCTGTATGACTTACATTTTGGAATTTAAAAAGTGACATTTAATGTGGAGTACAGATTTTTAAATAAATATTAGTAATGGTGTGGTTATTTTTCTCAGTCAACTATCGCAAGTGGAAATTTACTAAAAACCTTAAATACACTTCCAAAAATGATCTTGTAAAACTGCTAGATGGTTGTAAGCAGAATCCTTGTGGTTATAAGCAGAATCCTTGCATTATACAAGTTGAAATTCTGTTTCAGATAATGATATAATAGTAAATATTTTCTCCAAGAAAGCGTAGTTAACAAATACATTCCAAAGTGGATCACTTTAAATTCTCCCAAGAAATGAAGCGTACTATGAGAACTCACTAGGTAGGAGATGTTCTCTAATTGACAATATAAACAAGGCTTCTTTTCCTGGCACTAAAAATGAAAGAAAATGAAAGTTGAAATATGCTACCTTGCTAATCTTGATGCAGCCTTTCCTGGGATAAAGTATTAGTATTTTTTTGTCCAACTAATACATCATAAATTATAATTCTATCAAAGTCTGTTAGGTGGCTTACTGAAAGACAGCTATTCATAGCATGCAAAGTCACTTCTTCTGCAGGAAGAACATGATTTCTTCACAAAGGGGTTTTTATTTTTTCTTGCAGTGCACTGTATTTGAAATTCTTTTATATTGATTTCTTTTTTAATTTTTAATGTAAACAGAATATGGAAGGCACGATGATAATCAAGATCTATTATAGCACTATATTTAGTTTAGAAATAATAAAAAAGATAAATAATGAATAGGCAGCAAAGGCTTATCTTCCTTCCCAGCCTGCTCGAAGTTGTGCTTTGTTCCAAAGTTATTGGTATTTTCAGTAAAACGTATCAGTAAATTTAGTCAATTAAAACTTTATTGTGATTCAATAGCAAGATTTACCCTACCTGTGGAACTCATGGGAACTTGGAAACTTCATTAAACTTACAAAGGCATGTTTCTTTTCTTTACTAGGCTTCACATAAATACAAATAAAACACATGGTTGTGGCTACATTTTCTTAGCCCTTGTGATTGTGTCTTGACAGTGTTTTTAATGGATTGCCCATTCAGAAGAACAGAACCTGTGCCGTTCTTGTAACCTGCAGCTATTCATGTAGACTACCAGGTATTACTGGGGAGTGGAAGTAAACACGGGCTTGAGCTCGAGAGCTTGATTTTCAGTGCAAATACACAGTAGCACCATTGAAATGATTACTTGGAGTAGACCTAGTCCAAGCTGCTGGATGTCACTCAGAGATCAGAAAACATACCAGAGAGAGTAATATCAGTGGCATGATTGAAAATAATAAAGCTCTGTGCCCTCTGTCTTCTCCCCATGTAGACTTATATCCCCACTGCACGGTGAGGGTGACATCAAGTTATGTCCCTCCTGGAGATCCAGGTAATGCTGTGGGCCCTAAGCTGGGGAAAGCTTAAGAAAAGCTCACAGCTACCCCATACGCTAAACCCAAGGTGGAGTGCCTGTTCACTTGGGGAGTCAGCTGCTTGGCGTTCCTTCTGCCACAGAGCCCGGACACAGCTGTCACGGAGGGACATGTGCATTCCCATCCTCACCCATTTCACTGTGAGGGTGTGTGTTCCATAGTCTCCTACCAGCACCTCCATAACAAACCGGGTCACATCAGCCGGACAGCCCAGGAGGGGCTGCACTATGGCTAGCTGTGCTCTGAGGGCTCTTGGTCCCCCTCCTGTTAGCAACATTTTAAAGGAATTACGCAAGGTCTCGTTTTGGTAACTTTGTCAAGCATGTGCTATATTAAAAGGAGGGGTTCCTCTGCTTTAACTGTTCAGATGTACATCTGCAGAGCGGTTTGCTTGCCTGATTCCCACTCAGGACATTTAAATCTGATTTTAGGTGCATGTGAGACCTTTAAAAAACTTGTTTATTTCCTACTTAAATTTGAAGGTGCCCAATGGCTTTTTGTACCTGCATTTTTACTTCAGATTGCAAGTGAAACAGTTAAAGACTTGGCAGCAAAAGCACTTTACATCTTGCATATGCTTATGAATCGGGACAGACACTCTTAATATGTCCCACAAGGATTCAGTCAGTAAGTATTCTCAGGAGTATTTGTCCCACACAAGAAAAGGTCACATTTGTGCTCATGGTTTTTATCCTTCTCAGAGCGCTCACCTGGAATGTGTAATACTCAGTTTCAAATCTCTTCCCAGTTTCTCCCTTCACTGCTGTGATTATTAAGCACCAATATATTACTGGATTGGAAACATCTCTTCAGGCTGAGCTGTTGCATTTCTACCTGCATAAGGAAATACAGACTTTAGTCGTAGGGCCACAGGAATAACAGCAGCTGGAGATGATTGCTGTGGGGCCCAGGCTCCCGATCCTGAGCTCGCCACATCTTTTGGTTCAGGCTGTTGGTGCTGAGCTCCTGTTTGACCTGCAAACAGAGAACAGCCTTGCTGCAGTTTGTTTCTGGCAGTTCTCCAACACGCACCTAAGAACAGGGGCTAAAGTGGAGGCCCTTGGGCAATTTCACACCTGGAAGGGAAGGCAGGGGTTCAGGACCCAGTTCTGATGCCTTTGGGGACCCTCGCACACCCAGGGGACGAAGGGAGATTAAGGCCACAGAGAAAGAGATCCCTTACATACACTTAGGTTACTTACATCGGTGTTCGTAACAGCCAAGACGCCTTTGTGCTTGCAGCTGGCAAACGAAAGTGTACCTGTGAAAGTCTTAGGAGCAAGATACCTCGAAGTTTATTTTTCAGGTAGATACTAGTGGAAAGCATTTCCCTACAGATGAAAGAACCCCATTCTAACAAAATTGGCCCATTCATAAATAATCTCTCTCTTCCGGTAAAGTTGCTGGACTACTATATATACATATTTCTTTGCTGAAGTAAGTCTCATCAGCATGAGAAAAAAAAAAGAATTTTGTCTCTGACTTAAAAGCACAAATAATGCTTCCAACAAGTAGGTCCTGTAATAACTCACACTTTTTAAGATCTGTAGTTGTCTTACATTCAGCAAGGCTCAGGTAAGAACTAGAAGAGAAGAGAGGAAAGAGAGTGAAGAAATAATATTTAGAAACCAAATGCCACAGCTTTTTTTTGAGGAATCAATATATCCTTCTAGATATTGCCACTTTATTTTTTATTTTGTTATTTCTATAAATTCATTGTTGGCAACAGTCTCGTTCATGATAACATTCAGGGACTTCCTCCACTAAATTTCACATCTCTCTTACACATATAGATGTTTTTCTGCTTGTTGGCAATTTTTGATGTTGCTGGTAGAAGAAAGTCATTCAAGGTGGAGGAACTTCTTTGGCTGAGTTTTGTGGGGGACTCCCGCAGAGAGGATAATTAAGTGGGAGCTTCATTGCACTGCTTCCTTCTTGCCTCAGAGATCTCTTCCTTCAGTGCCTGCTTCCTCAGGGATGTCATTGAATCATTATTTATGTACAGACATGGGAAGTAAAAGTTGCAGGGACACACAAGGTTTTGCATCCTGTTTGGAATACAGGAAACCTCTGCACTCCACAGTTGTTTTCTCTGTTTGGTGAAACTGTCACACGTCATTTGGTTCCTTAAATTCAACTTCACCTCCACGAAGAAGAGATCCTTGCCATACTTGCAGAAGTTCTGCACTCTAAGCAGAGGGAATTGATTGTATTTTAAGTCTTCCTATAAAGCCTATTACTAAGCAAAGAAGATCTTGTAAAGTACGGTGCATAGTATGCTGTCTCTCCGCTGTGTAGCTTGAGAACGGTTTCATTTTGTGTTACTAAATCTGGCTGGAAATTTTCAGCTGCTTTGGAGTCTGCCGTCAGTGCCTGGGTTTTCATCTGAAATTGGACCACCACCAAATTCAAACAAATATTGCAACCCTACGTGCAACGGAGGACTTCTTAGCATAATTCCATGTGTCACAAGCTATGTTTGTATCTAGCACATACTGCAGTGCTTTTTTAGTGAAAATGGCAGAGGTCTCCAGTTTTACAGGCAGAATGGTCTTCTTGCTAACAACATCAGTTGGGGATTCACTTCCTCTATTTCAGTTCATAACGCTGCAGAAGGTTTTTTGTTGCAGATTTAATTATTCTTCGTAGGAGCGGTGAAGACAAACAAATGTATGTACCTTCCCTCCACCCAGGTCTCCTTAGGTCCTTGATTTCTCTTCTTACCTTTTCCTTTTTGTTTGTCGAGGAGTTCTGGCAAAGCATTTATTCCTTCTGTTTGTTTCAACGGAGCTAGGAAAAAAATCTGTATTTTCCTGCCCATATATCCTTGCTTGTAACGGGCAGTTATAGGTAGTGGGATGTGGATCCTTGACAAAAAAATTCCCTGCAGCACTGACGGCGGGCCGTGTTTGCTGCCAGTCCCCCCACTGCTGCAAGGAAACACGAGGCTGGCAGCAGCGGCTGGGCTGGTCCCTGCCAAGGAGAGCGGCTGCAGCCGCCGAGGCGGGTGCAGCGGCAGCGGCACCGCTGAGATGAAGCCGGGGCCTGAAGGCAGATGGCACGAAAGAGCGACGGAACGGGGTCAGGGATCCTCTCCAGGGCGGCCAGGCTGCAGCGTGGGGGAAAGGAGATGGCAGAGGGCTGGCCGTGCAACCTACCCCACCGCAGACCTGGCACTTGTTCACTCTTCATCTAACTCAGTACCCCGGCCTGCCTCAGGCTGCCTGCCTGTGCCGCAGCTCTGTCTGCGCGTCAGTGAAAAGCTTTGACCAGCTTCTGAGTACAGAGGAACAAAGTCAAATGTCTAATTAAGTTGCCATAAGATGAGTTTGTGCCAAAATGTGTCTCTGGCTCTGTGTTTGACCAGGAAGAGACCTTTGACTTTACAACACACCTACTCATAGACCCTTTTCATTCTTGCCTATGATTTATGCCAGTCTGGGGCCTCACTGTCGGAGGAGCACTGTAGTTAACAGGTGAATAGAGTACGTCCCTCTCCAGACTGAAGTCAATGTGTTCATCTCCACTAGTGAATTTACTCACCTCTTGCTGCCTTTCTAAAACACCAAACGAGCAGCAGAATGTATTTTGTATTTCTCGCTATACCTTTTGTGTCAAAAAAAACCCCAAACCACAAACCATTTTACCAAGACTGATACCTAGAAAAAAAAATGCATCATACACACTTCTTTCCATTAACTTAGATGCTTCATTGCTGGTAATGATATTGCATGGTCTCCATCTTGATGTTGGCCATATTTCAAAGATGAAACAAATCTTCTGAGCAAACCAAAGGATTTTCTCTTGGAAAAGTCTGTTAGTGACTGTACGGGGAAAGACAGACCTTGCTGTGAAGACACATTTTCACTGTGCTGAAGAGGAGCAATAAGCTGTCCCCAAAATCCTGCCACCACCATAGTATGAGAAATCCACTGAAAATTTTCTTTGCTCCAGTCACTGGTGGGCTACATCATACTACATGTGGAATATAGTGCTTGCAATTTTTTTTTCCTGGGGAATCTTGACAGGGACAGGAAAGGGCATTATATATCACCCCAGTATTTTTTTCTCCTTTCCCTATCCTCCTACTGGATAGTCACCAGATAGAAAGAATCTGTTTCCATGGGGCCTTAGAAGAGGAATAATATTGAAAAAGCAGCCAAAACCCACTTCTGTGTTCAAACACAGCAACCGCTATGGGAAGGTCTTTGATCAGGTCTAGAAAGGGGGAAGTGTTATCATCATTTCTGAAGTACACCACGACTTGCCACAGTGAAAGAAAAACAATCAAAAAAATTAAAAAAAAAAAAGAAATTAAATTAGTCAACCCCTCTCCCCTGCTCCCCTCAGCCTCTACAGAATTAGCATGTAACATCTTTGTATTAAGAATTCAAGGGGAAAAAAATCTACTTGGAAAAAAAACATAATAAAAAAACAGAAGAGAGGGGAGAATGATTACTAGTTTTCTTTAGGAAAGAGCCTATTCTCTTTTTCTTTCATGGATACTATAAAAATTTACCACCACTAAGCATCCTCTCTAGGGTACTGAAATTTTGCGTCCTCCTGTGTCCTTCTGAAGACCCATGGCTTGTTAGTCAGCTAACAGTGCTTTTTCAATGCCTCTATATAGCCTCCAGCCCTGCCTGAAGCCACAGCAGACAATTCCTTTGACATTGCTTCTTGCCAGCTTCCCTTGCTCTGCCTGTGTTTTAAATGAAGCTCCCAATTCTGATATATCCTATTTTGAATAGTACAGGATATGGGAGGCTGCTGCTTGATGCTCAGTTAGCCAGCTAATGATCTGCAAAATGGGTGTATATAGATAAAAATTGGTTGCACAGAAAAGACCTCTTTTATCTTATGAAATTATATTTAGGAAACTGACAAGTTCTAAGATTTCTTCTTCCATCAGAGTGTAAAAGCTATTCACGATCAGGATCCCCCACTTCCATCCAGGACAATATTGCTCTTTGAAAACATTCTTATGATTTTGTACTATACACTGGGTATGTTTCAGGCAAGTTTTCACATCCATCTGGAATGTCCATCAACACTGGACATGTAAAATCCTTATTGCATATTCTTCTGCCATCTGAGGAAAGATTGCCTGTTCCCAAGGTACATTTCAGAATAGGAATAATGATAGGCCTTGGGGACACTCCCTGTCAGATGGTGTGACTTCAGGGGTCTTCTGCTCCCCAAAGAAGCCAACAAACAAGGAGATCCTCTGTGACATGAAGCTGCTGCATTATAAAAAACTGGAAGTACTTACCTTTAAGAAGATTCTGCAGTGCTATTTGACCTCATGGGTTTGCATGAGCTGTTTGCATGCTGGTCTACCAGTCAAGTCCAAAGATCACGGCCAAAGCTTTGTAGTGTTAAATATTCATCCTTTATTTTCTCACAAAAATAAAGGAGGTACACACATAGATAGTCCTCTCCATTCATGAACTACATAAGCTGTTCTACCATAGTCACCTCTGTGGCATTATTCTGGGTGTGTTGGGTAAGCTAATATTCATTATGCAGTAATATTTATATGCTAAGGAAATGCAAGTCTTCAGGGAAAATTACAAAATTTAAGTCATTTCCTCCAGAGGAAATTTTTAAGATATAATATTTTGCTTTGTGCAAATTTCTTACCACAGGAGATAGGGTTGTTAAACTGCTTTTTTTCCCCTAAAACAGGTGACTGAATGACAGATTTCATTCTTGGTTTATGATAGTCCTCTAACCAAGTGACTGAAGTGCTGTGGTTTGTAGCACATGACATTTGCTGAAGAGGAAAAGGATATGATTCAAATGTCCCTGCTTGGGATGAAGATATTCCTTATACAATAGTATTCCTGCAATCTGGAAGATGCACAAAGGCTTAGCTGATACTAGCAGTAATATCAAGTGAATTCAAATTAGATATGCTTATTGCAGATCAAAGACACTGCTTAATAGTGTCATGCTGTTATGGTTGGGAAAAGAGAGTACTCTGTTCCATAGAGCTCAAAGATTTTTCTTTTCAGTCCTCTGAATTTCAGTGACTCTCCCAGCCAGGATCCTTGACTTCCAAAGTTAAATCTGTAAGCAAAAACTTGAACTCCAGATAAACTGAACTCCAAAGCCTTTTCTGTCATCTGCCTAGAATTCTCTCATGCAACGAATAATGCATTTTAGACAGAAGCCTTAACCTGTACATGGAACCAAGACAGATTAATTAATTTATAATGTGTTCCTGAAAGGGGGCTTGCCATCAAAATTGATTTTGTTACAGAACTTATTGCCTGGAAGTTCAAAATGTGAATATAATTCCTTATCTGGTTAAAAAGGAGTTGGGGGAAAAAAATGGCTATAAGGCATTGCTAGAGCGAAGTAGAAGTCAGTAAAGCAGGATATGAAGAGCAAGCAAATCAAGTGCTAATTTCTGATGATGTAGTTTGCAACATACTGATACAAGACATGGAAATGTTGCATTAAAAAGTAAACTTTATTTTCCTTTTTTTTTTAGTAAATCTAATATGTGGTGATCATATCATAACGACAGATTTCCTATTAGAAAGGACGTCTACAACAATAATAATTAAAGTCATGAGCTTGCTCAGAAATAGAACCCGTATTTTATTCCCCATTTTATATTGTAGGCACCCTGTTTAGCTGCTGCTCACATTTTAATAATCAGATACTTCATATTACCTTCAAATCAATGAGAATCGTTTTCAGCACTGCCATTGATTTTACATATTTCAGAGTGAAATAATTATATATTGAAAAGTATAATTAAAATATGCTGAAGACTAGTTAAATTTCTTACAAACAATAATGCACAGTGGAGATGTTGAAGAAATTTCATACCTGTTAAAGCTGACTAGGTTATTTTAGACAAAATTCATTTGACTGACAGCATGCTTTTGCTAAATCTGAAACTGGAGATCTTCCAGTCAACCAAGCACTAAGGGAGAAACCAGAGAAAAGAAAAAGCCTGGGAGAAGCCATCCTGTGTATTAGCTTTATTCCTGTACATAGATAGAAAAGGTTTAAGTCCTTCACCTACACGATCTCCAATGACGCGGTAGGAATACTTCCAGTGAAGCAAAATTGCAAGACTTAAGGGCATCCCTTGTTTGGAGGCATTTTGTTTTGAAAAACTTTCATCAAATTCCAGACCCAGTGTTTTTGTATCTACACTTTTTTCATATGCCAGAAGAAGCCTGCATGCATTCTTGGCGTGGCCTTGGCCAGGGGCAGTCCACATAAAGTTGTCTATGAACATTGCATTTTATTTTGGGCATTTGTGCTCAGTTACGTCAAACAAGAGTGCTCCATATGAGGAATGAATTAGTTCTCCCTCACACAGCTCTCTGCCCTGTACAATTGCACTTATTGAAACGAGGAACCCTCACACCAAACATCTCAACTCAGTTCTGCTTTTGTGAAAACATCTTTAGAATATTGCTTTTTGGGCCAACACAAAAGCAAGAACCCAGATCTGAAATACCAGAGGTTGCTGCCCAGAACTGTTCAGTTATACATTGTGGATGTCATGACTTCTTGGAAGCGCTTGGGGAACCACAAATGAACAGTGCAGTTGGTTTCTTATACATTTAATTCAGTTATCCAAACTGCTGGTGCCGGAACTCTCTAGATAGAAACTGGAAACTAATTTACTGGTGTGAGATGAATGAGGAAATCACACGTGGGCAGAAATGTCCTTATAGGCCCGAGCTGGCATGCAGAGTGCCACTTGGATCACCCCTGTGATCATCACTCCTTGAGGAGACACTCTCTTCCCTGCTTCCTTGTGGGCATCATGAGTGTGGCACAGTTAAACTACTCATCCATCCAGGCAACATCTGGACAAGAAGTCATTTATAAAATGTGCGTGTATTTGTAAAAATGCCCATAAGCTTTTGCATCACTCTGTGTCTCTGCTTAAGGACCCCTGTGGTCCTCAAGTAAAGAAATGCCACCAGAGTTTTTCTGAAAAATATCATCCATTTATTTTTGGCAAGATCTTCCCTTGCTGCTGTTGCTAAGCATCTATACAAATAGTCATGCTGATTTCACTAAAACCGCTCACTGGATTATGAACTTCTCAGTTCAAATACGTTTTATAAGAAAGTCCTTACAGACCAGGAGGTTCCTAAGATGATTAATGTGGTGAAGAGTTTTCTTCCTTTATTCCTAACGGAGCTCTAACACAAACTCCAGTACACAGAAAATTTGACTTGAGTTTTTATGGCTGTGAGTCAAAGTTAAGTACTCCTGTCTTTGAGAAGGTCTCTCTTTAATTGATGAGCTTGATTTGTTCAGGACAGATTAGGAGCAGATGGCATATCTAGCTGCGAAAGGGCTAGGCAGTGTCTGCTGAGATTTCTGTCCTTTTTTGCTTACAATCTTATTATATTATTTGGTGGGTTTTTTTCATAGTTCTCCTGAGACCAGCTCCAAAAAGGGCTGCACTGTGCCAGGTACTGTGCAGCCAACAGAAGCTGGAAGAGGCTTAGCATCTTCCAAGGTTTGGCCTCGCCAGTGACTAGCTCTTTGAAGCCAGTACTTTGCACATGTTGTCTCTAAAGTAGCATTCTTTCTTTATACTGAATAAATAGTGGGAAAAAATCATTCCTCCCTCTTTCTAATCCTCTCTCTCCCTCCCCGTCCCCCACCCCTTTCTGGCCTGCACAAGCAAGTATAAGGATGCTTTCCTTCTTCTGTGGAATAGTTCCTCCTACTATTTCCCAGACATTCGTGTTTCCTGTTCAAACTGATTGCTTTTGTTTTACTTTTCAAGGTTTATTTTTTAAAGAGATGTATGTGTTCTGTACTTCTACTCTATTCTCTGGCTAGGGAATGTAGTGATTAGGAAATTAATTCAACGTTCGCATTCCTTCAGTTCCTTCACAGCTCCCAAACACTGCTCACCTCCTGCTCATCATTTACTTTCTTCAGATTTTACCCGGTTGTTTGCATTACTTACTTAAAAGATATTTTAATATAAATAATCTGTGAGTTTTTACAGCTTTCTCTGGTACAGCTCAGAGCTCAACTCTCATGTGCCTCTGCTGATTCCTCTTGTTCTGACAGGATGCAAGTAGTAATCTTGCAACCAAATGCAAGGCACTGGGCTCACTTTCCAAATACCAAAGATAATGTGTCTTTTTCATAATGAGATTACAATCAAGGTCTGAAATTCCCTTGTCTCGGCAGCTCTGGGGGCTCACACTTTCAGAGGTGATTACATTTCCTACCGGTGAAGAATTTTTTAGCACTATTTCTGCACACTTTGATGGATTTAGCTTTGAAATGAGGCATGTTACTGCTCTAATATTATGCACTTTGGGTAGAATGTTTGTGTGCTCTGCAGACAGCTCACTGCAGTTTAAAAGCACTATTATTTCCTGCTGCAGAAAACATCTAAAAACGTATCAAGCAAGCCTGCCCTTTTAAAGGTTTGAAGTCTAGTCTGGGGCTATAAAAATGTTGGAACAGGCATGAGATGAGTAGATTTCAATTCTATGTGATCTGTTTTCAGGAGAGATGTGTCAATGCGTGTGCTCCAGGCATCAACTTGTGTAATGAAAGTTAAACTCCTAGGGGTCTTGATTATTATTTACACATCTGCAGTGCACCAGTAGTGGAAATGGCACACACACACAAAAAACCAAACCAAAACAAAACACAAGTATTCTCACAGTCTAAGTACACCATCAGTCTAAAACTTTTTTAAGCAGGTCTTATGTAGCCTAGTCTGACTTCTGGCTTATATACTTTTACCTGGGAATTTCTGCTTTATTTTAGACTTTTATTAATCTATGACATATTTTATCACTGGACCTATTCTGAATTTTTATGGATGCCAAAAAGAGAATTTATATCCTGTCTTCACATGCACGTTACTCTGAACACAGATGCTTTTATAACAATTGTTATCGTGAGAAGTCTTACTTTTCAAATAGATACAGAGCTCATTACAGGTGCTTCACAGAAACCTTTGTGAAATAGTAAATATCAAGAGTCATTATGTGGCCTTTTCACAAAGGCTCACATTTACACCTAACAAAAGAGTGACTGATAAACACATACCCTTAAAGGCTATTACAGAAAGTTTCTCAGCTGAGTAGGAAGTCTGTAAACACTAACCTTTTCTGAGGTCAGTGAAGACCTATCTTAAGAAAGGTCTAGATCATCCAGAACTAGATCATCTTTAGCAAGTAAGTTTTTTTCCTTACGTTGTGGAATTACCATTTGAGTAGATTCCTGGGCTCGGGTGGTACGTGCCAAGCCATCCACAGCTTAAGTTCTTCAGTCAAAACCTACCATCCTCAGAATGCCAACTTAGCTACTACACTGACTGTAAAAGGGCCAAAGTCCACAGCCGCCTCTGCCTAACGCCTCACTGTTAGTAAAGTACCTGCATGTGAGGTTGCTCATGAGCACATTTAGCTGCCCACGATGAGCAGTTGGCATCTCTCTCTTGCTAAAGCTCTGCTGGGCTGCTGCGGGCTCAGGGCTGTCCACGCAGGAGCACACCGACCTCTACGGCTGGCAGTCCCTCTGTGATGGCGATGGGTATTTGCTCTGTACTCAGTACAGTCGTGCAGGAAGAGACAGACCTGGGGGTAATCTCTTCCTCTGCTCCTGAGCTGCGTCTCTCAAGAATGTGCCTCACTTCATGCCCAGACAGCAGAAGAAGCATTCTGATACTCCAGGTAGCTGCTACCTGGGTGGAATAGGAAAAAGGGGAACACAGCTCCTGGCTTCTTTCACTGAAGTGTCCATTTGGCATAGAAATTTAGTATTTCTAAATATGGACCGGGGACTATGCTAACCATTGACAGCTGATGTTTGGTCAGTTCTGAGCATGAGCAGAGCAAGTTTATCTCTTCTCTCTTTTAGATGTCATGGTGATAGGAAACACCAGGCCAAGATAAAGCCTCATACCAGTAAATGTTCGTTCATCATAAGAATTTTTCTCAGCAATTTTCTTCTTGTGATTATTTAGATTGTCCTGTCTTTGACACATACTTCCATATCATAGTGGGACAGGAGTGGTAATTTCAGTGGGGCATGAGACATTCAGACATGATGAAAATGGCCATCTATTTATACGCCTGGAAAAGGAAGTAACTAATCAATAAAGTGTTAAGAATACCATTCACGCTATCTAATCATGCTGATGATGGAAGGAGTGTGATCGATTTGTTTTATGAATGAAACCTGGGCAGACTTTGGGCTTGTTAAATCACAGTGTGCTTTCATGCTCTTTTGGCTGTAAGTTAATTGAATCTGACCTATGAGGAAGTCTGTTACAGCTTGGCTCCACAGAATTACAGCCAATCTTGTTGTTTTCCTAATTAAAACCCTGATTAATGTTAAATCCCCCTCAAACTACTCAGACAAATGTTGTCATTGCCAGCTTTTATTGGCATCAAAACAAATTAGATTTCAGCTTTTTCTAATTTTAAGTAGTTTTCAAAATGACATCATACACAAGCAATAGCTACTCACTCTGAGAACAGTTCTCATATTCTTAATGTAAATCCTGAAATTATTCACCTAAGAATAATTTTTATTCATTGTGTACTCCTACCTGTTATCTGACTCCACAACTTTTCCCATAGGAAATGCAATATATTTTATCTTTTATTTTTTAATAAGTTTTGTATGACTTTTTAATGTATTCCCTTGAGAAAATATTTTCTCTTCAATATGATTTAAAGCTTACATTGGTCTCTTAAAAAAACCACCTCCTCAGCTGACACCACAGAATGAACTTAAATCACATCAAAACCTGTTGGAAATTGTAACTGTGCAAATAAGGAACATGTACATCAGATGAAACCAAAACCAAAGGAAAGTAAGTTTTGATTTTTAATGTATTCAACATAATATGTGTTAGCTTAGTTACATTATTTGCTTCATGAACAAGGAAAATTATAACCCAACTTTTTTTCATTTTACCTGAACCATTCTCTTCCATTTTTGGTGCAGCACTCACTTTATTTTTTTAGATATTATTCACTTTATTTCTCCCTCCTTCAGTCAAGTAAACATTTACAAAAAATTGAGCAAGCAGAAATTTCTAAGTGAATATGCTCTTTGGAAAAAAAAACAAACCTCAGTGTGTATCCTTCTGGAAACGTTGAAATAAAGTACTTGAACAGCTCTCTTTTTTTCCCCTGAATAATGCCAGTCTTCCCAAAATGCCAGCTTTTGGTAAATTGTCTCCTCATCAAAATATATTTAGTCAGTCTTTGCTGTAAATAGAAAATACCGTAAAAGTATGTAAAAATGTAAGCTTAGTAATTTGGGGGGGAACTGAATAAAACATTCTTTTGTAAACCAAGGAAGCCGAGGTGTTCTTTCCATTGGAGGTGATGTAGAAAACAGGACAGACAGAAAACATCTTCAGTTTTTCCCTGTTCCAAACTCATAACGGTAACAGCCGAGGCAGCGGTTACCAGTGACAGACTTCTGCGTATGCTTTAGCACCATCTAGCAACCCTCCCAGATACTGCACGTCACCGCCTGCTTTCCCTTACACACGGCTTTAAGCAGAGTTCTAGACTATTGCCTTTAATTGCCCCAAATACAGTCGCAGATATTGCCAAATAATACGCTTTAATATAAAATAATATCCAAGAGTACGGGGGCAAGTCAAGATAGGATTTCCTAAGTACATAACGCTTGCAAACTGCACCACAGGGTGCCTGGCAAGCCCTATCTCCAGAACTGTTTGTATGTGGACTATGAATCACCTTTTCCTGGTATGTACACACATTTGTTAGGTATGTGCTGATATGGTACCACGCAACGTCCTCTTATCTGGTAATAAATGTAGAAGAGAGGGTCAGCATTAAAACTGGATCACCTTTATGTGAATTGCACTAAGCTCATTCTTTCACTGGATGTCTTTTAGCGCGAATCAGACGGATAAAATCTTAGTTGTGTATAGCTCTGCATCACCTGTTTTTGCCACTATTTCTCTGAAGCAGGTATTAGCCAGTGATGATGTGTGGGACATTTCCTTCCGGTTAAGTACATCCAGCCTCTGGGCTAGACATCAACCTGCGGCTAAGACAGCATAGGTTTGAGAACTGCTACAACAGAGGAAGCTTTTTCAGTGAGTAGCACTGATGTATAGTAACATTTTTGGACTGCTTTTTGAGGATATGAATAAGAACTGAACACTAACACAGTTCAAAATATCTTTCTGCACAACTGGACACAAAAAAAGAACAAAAGCAAAGATTTCTTTTGCTTCTTCAAAATTAGAACTGCATTTGTCCAGAAGAAGGAAAGAAACTATACAATAGTGACAAAATAAGTCCTGGGAAACAAGATAAAATGACTTTAAATGCTTGTATGCATAGTGAAAATCTTGTTGCAATGTGTTCAGAGTTGGGGTTTCAGTGCCTGAAAAAGTGAAAGCCCTTACCTCTTAGAATGAGCTGTGTGTATACAAAGATTCACAGAGGGAGAAAATCCCCAGACCAACAAAATCAAAACTACTTTATCATACGCTCAAGCACAACTTTCAGGTTTTTGTCTGGAGGATGTCACTGCTAATCTACTGCATAATCTGTAATGCCAGCCCTCTTGCTGCTGATGAAAGCAAATGGTTTGGACTCTTTCAGCAACAAGAGTCTTCAGTTGGTTATAAGGATTTTTTTTGGAGGGGGAGGAGGGAGCAGGGGGAAAGACAAAAATGAAACTTTCTACTAGAATCAGACCTGTTTTGATTAAACTTTCATTCAGAAGACTTTTTTTTTTGGTTCCCAGGTGGATTTCCTCGATAAAATTCTAGCAAAAAAGGTCTAGAAGAGAGCTTGATGAAACCACGTCCCCCAAGGCAAGAACCATTATGTCTAAATAACCTCTGAGAAGTGATAGTCTGAATTACACTAGACAGCCTCCAATCCAGTGCATTGCTTTGCTATTTTTTTAGAAATCTTTTCCTTATTTCTGAACAAAACCTTGTTTTTTGCAACATAATCCCATTATTTCTTGTCCTATCTACCCTGGACATAGAGAAGTAGCTCTCTCCGGGGCTATCTTTTTCTTAGGCAAAGGTGCTACCATGTCCCTTCTTCAGTCTCATTCTCTTTAGGCTAAAAATCCCAATTCCTTCAATCTTTATTCATAGGTTTTTAGACCTCTGATGACTCCTGACGTGCTCTTGTCACCTGGGGTTTATGGCACTCATATGGACAATGTTAGCCCTTGCTTTGCCAAAATCAGATACAACAAAAACAAAAGCAAATAATAGCACTGTAAAAGACAGCACTACAAAGCCGTACCTCTGACCTAAGTTTTATACATACTCTCATTAGTGGATGACTTTGAAAGTACACAGTGATGTTGGCCTAGTTTAAGTTGAGCATAGATGCTCAAATCTGTTAACAGTTTTATTTTACGTCACTCTATGTTCTGATAGGAAGCTATGAAATATGCATAATATTTTGATGTCTGTAACTTGTCTCCTCTTTAGCAATGCTTGCAGGCTACCACAAAAATTGTCAGGCTGGATTTGTTTAAAAAACAAATTTAATTCACTCAGGGTTTTTAATGCATCCTGTTTGTAAATAAAAGAAAAAAGGAAGCCATTTCTCCTGAGAATGCCTATGTCCTCCTTATCATGTTAAATAATTAACAGCACTCACCACGCCAGCAATTATTAGGAAACATCTCCTGGAGATGGCCTCTTGCTCTCAACAAACACATTGACTAATTTTGACAAATGTCATTGGTCTCAGAAGCCTGCTTATTCCTGGTAGCACATTTAATGATCTACAGAGCATGTCCCCTTCTAACACTTAGCAGTTATAGAAAGTACCTCCTACACCCTGCAATTAAAGCATAGTCTGTAAAATAATTAGTTACAGGGAAAGAATGTCAGACAGGAACAAAGGTTCCTAAGATCACAATCATTTCAGCAGTAATTGTTGAGCAAACTAGGGATCTATTCAGAAAGCTGCTCAAAGACATAATTTCAATACTAACATTATTTTATAAGGAGAGTTTATAAGAAATATTCCAAGTGGGTGAATTTCAAAAAAATAAAATATGCTGCTTGGATATTTATAAAAAAAACATTTCTAAATTAGTATTCCAGTCCTTTTCCAAAATATGTCAAAGGTATAAACTCCTGTGTGAAAAAGTTAGCTAATAGGAAATCTCATTAATATCATTTAATTTCACAGGCTATTTGAGCAACAACATTCCTACCTTCCTTCTAGGAGAAAATAGAGAGGAAGCATTTAAGAGAAAATAAATGTCAATGGAACAATAATGTATTTAATTAGGAGCAGAACTGATATGGTTACCAGATTCTGTGATAGATTCAGGACGTGAATTCAAGCCCTGGGCCAAGCTCATGCCAAAGGCATTGCCCATTCAGTGCCTCTGTGAAGGGGTGCCTGCTCATCAGAGCTGCCCCAAACGCTACTCCTGTCCCTTCTTTGCACGTGGCTGGCCACAGACACTACCCAAACCATGGCAGCCCCATAGGTCTGCTGGACAGGGGCAGGTATTTGACTACACTTTCATTCAGCAGTCAAGTTTTCTTCTTCCTGAGTCTTCAGTGGGTACTGTCCAACATTATAATCCACAATTATTTTCAGTGAGCTTTCGGGAAATCCTGTACGAAGCGTCAGCAAAGTTGTCTCCAATGAGAAGGGTACAACATATCCCATATCTCTTGGCAATGGAAATCAACCTTGTATCAAGTCCATCTTTTATTATAGACAGTTTCCTTTGACCTTGAAGTCTTTGCTCAGTGTAAGATGTTTTTCTGTATCTTTTCAGTGGTTGATGTTTAAAGCCACATTGGACTTTTCTACCACACTGGCTTTTGGCTTCTAGTTCACATATGATCATTGCTATATAATTCTATTTTCCTTTTACTAAAAGGGATTTCCCCATTTTCAAAGTGTTTGATCTAATGGAAGGCAAGCAGCAGATGGTTCATACAAAATCTCATTAGTCTCTCCGAAAGAATGTTTCATTACTGTGTGGGTGGAAACATCCTCTGTTTTCAAAGTAATTGTAATATAGCAACTGTAATATGCAGCACACAATATTCCAGGTTTTATATAGTAATTGCCTTAGATAAGACTCAAGAAGAGAAACAGTGAGGTCTACAGAACCATTTTTGACCTTGGGTATGTTACTTTGCTTGTGTTTCCTTTTTACTTGCTGTTTCTGTCTTACCTTATAGCACAAGTTCTTTGGCACAGAGATGATCTTTCACATATGGTCATATAACAAGATACAGATGCCTTTGCGCAGCCGAGGCTTCTGTGCTTAGTGTAATAAAAATAAACAACAGGAACAAGAAATTAAATACTGTGGGTCTTTATCCTTCTGTGGTATTAATGTGCGGGAAAAGGAGTCTGAGGATGACATCCATGAGGATCTGAGCGTCAAGCTACAGAGTCATGAGTGGAGAGATTAACTTCAAGGCATGAAGTCAGAGCAATTCACACTGTAGTCACTGCATACAGGTAAGTAGGCTTTGCCTTTGTCCATAGCTTCAGTTCATAAAAAACTGAAGCAGAAGAGGAATGGGGAAATAATATCTGATGGTAGTAGTAGCACAGAACAAATTAATGATTCACTATTAGGAACTTATCTGGCTTGCCTGAGCTGATCATGCCATTCTGAGATCCATACTTTAAGTCAGTTTTGAATAACCCTTGGTCTGAAGACCATGGAAAGAGAGCACAGTGAAAATTTGCACTGTGGAATATATTGTTACACTGCATCAGTTACAGCAAGCACACCTTTGGGTTTCTGTTTCCTTAGTGGGTAACGTGTGTAAGAAAGGACAATAACTTACAAACTGTTCTCTTAGATGAACTATTCAAAAATGTGCTACAAGAGAACATTGGGCTGTAACATTTTCCTGTTCTGAGTATTGGTACTAGCTTGAACACTTCAATATTCATGAAAAGAGAACTTGATAAGATCACAAATGATCAAATCCGATACATGAAATTTTCCCCCACTACTTCTTCAGTTCTCATAATGAACTTGCATGTATAATCAGAGTAATACTGAGATGGCGGCTGTAACTGCTGGCAGTGTGTGACAATACATGCACAATCAAACTGCTTGTGTTACAACTGCCACTTTGTGCAGCAACACTCTGCTTTTATAATGTTTAAGCACTGCTTTTGCTACATTCATTATTGACAGATAATGCAAAAGCTGTCTCTTTCTCTGTGTAAAAAATCTTTTCTTTCCAGCAGAACTGACTATTTTGTGTGACTCCCGAGGTCAGAGTAGTCCTGATAAAGATCAATTTGATTCTGAGTTGTAATAGATTTATAATGTGGTTTTTCAGTAACATTTTCAGTATGTCAGGAAAGCAGTGTGTTCTTTCTGATTTGTTCTAATTTGCTTTCTTCTAGAAAGAAAACTGGATACATTTGGGCTGCAGAGTCAAAACCACACAAAATATAATCATTTGCAGAAATGACTTCTATAAAGCTTGCATGTAAACAAGAACCAACCTGTGTTAGGTGAAGGGAGGTAAGTAGTTACCATCAGCCTGTTGCGAGAGCTGTTAGAGCGGGTAGAACATGTTCACAAGAGGGACTGGGTAGGCAGACAACCACGTTACTAGCTGTGTGTGCTGATTTTACCTTCACATCTATCATTTACTAAATAAACTTGCATAGGAAGAGAAGAGGAAGGAAAAAGTATTAAGATGTGCACTTTAATTGCATTTTATTTCTAAACAGCACTTTATGAATTGTCAATGTTATTTTTTAATAAGTATGTTTTTGACTTTTCTTATGAGCACATTCCTTGTGCACATTTTTGTTAATAACATGTCTAAATGGCAGGCCAAATATATTTTCTAGTGAGTTCAATCTGGATGAGAGTGAGCAATTTATATTAAATTGGTCCAAAATTTTACAGTGAAAAAAATTCCTTTTTTTTTCAGTATGGTGTAATACGAACAAGTTAAAACTTTTCAAGGGAGAATTTTGATTTCAGTGTAAATTTTTATGAAAATCTTCCAGCCAAACAACTGTCTGGGTCTAGGACTCAGGATTTTTATGCTGCCCACTACACATTTAGAAATATCAGAACTCTGACATCTGACGCCCCGAGACGGGATTTCATGTAATCTTGTCCTTCCCCACCAAAGAGTCACACCATTAACTCTCTCACTCTGGGCCAGACACAGCCAGCTGGCCGTATCTTGGTAAAAGGCTTTTCTTCCCTTGGGAAGGCTTTCACATACTAGAAGAGAACTGGCCAACATTATGCCAGAGTTTTCATCCTGTAATGGGGAAACTTCAAGCACCTTCAGTGGAAGGGTTAGTGCTAGGGTGGTGTGTTAACTCCAAGAAATTTAATTTTCGGTCAAAATGTGTAAAGAAATTATTGTTTCTGGTCTGACCTCCTTGTTCTTCTCAGCCTGTGAGTCTTTAGCATGGAAATCTGGGGTACATTATTTTTTTGTGCCTCTGTTTTCTTTTTTCTGTTCTAACAGCTGAAGTTTACTAGAACACTTTGACTTACGGAGCAAAAGAGCATAATGTTATGACTACATACTAGAAAGCTAGTTTTGATGCTACCCGATACATTGGAACAGTCTGTTACTCCTTTTTCAGCCAAGCAAAATCCACTCGCTTGTGCATTTTTGGCAGTAATATGTGTTTTGGAGGAAAGCTGCTGTTGTTTTTGTGCCTGATACCATAACAGACCTTAAGTCTTTTCCATATGATCTGCCCTGGACAGCTACAGGTATTAGTTTCAGTGGTGTTTCAACCTAAACTTTTGCAGCAACATCTACAAGTCATATTCAGACAAAACTCATATAAAAATAAAGCTCAAAAGTTCAAAGTAATCAAGGCTGGTGAAAAACCTTTCTGTGAGAAGTGCATTAGCGTGAAATAAAAAAAGTATCCTCCACCAAAACAACGCCCCCCCGCCCCCAGTCATTCATCTCATTCATCCAATATTAATTTTCAACACAAGTAAGAAATAAATGTGGGAAGAAGAACAGTCTAGGAATTAACATGCAGATAACAATATGGAGCTTTCTGCATTGTCTAAGTGTAGCCACAGTCATTATAATGAGAAATACTCCTTTAAATTAAAATAGTCTAGGCCAGGTGTGTGGACAGCCTCATATTTGCTGCACTCAGATAACAATTTAAAATAAAATAATTTGTGTAAGGATGAATTCTGAGCATGTTAAATCTTTCCGATTGACAAGACAGATAACCAAAAATGTCTAATAAGAGAACATTTCCAGGCTTATCATTGGCCCTTTGCAAAGCATAAAGCACAGGCAACAGTTACAGCAAGAAACTGTATATCACCCACAAAATAATTGTTCTTTGACCTCCTAGAATACTGTCCAGGACTTTAACCACAAACAATTCAATTTTGTGGGAAATCAAACCCTCCCCTCCTAAAAAAACTTAATGTGGAAAATTTTAAACTCCTACTTCCTAATTTTCATGATTTCATATTTCTAAGGGAAATAATTTTTAGGATTAAAGATGACCAAACTCACATAGAATTTAAGAAAAATTCGGAAATGGCTTGTAATCAAAATGAGAAGGTTGGTGTCTTCCACTGCTGCATCTCAGAGCAGCTCACCAACTCCGAGGCACTATAATGTAATGATGGACAAAGTGAAGCTCAGCAGCGCACTTGCTCCCTAGGAAAAGAAGAAGGGAGCTTGTTTTCTCTCCCTAGCACATTAAATATTTAATCACTCACTGCAACGCTAGGCACCATGGATTATATTGTCCCTCACAGCCTGCTGTTCTGCAGAGGGCAGATGGCTCTGGATCACAGCAAGGACTTTCAGCAAGTCTCGGCATTCTGTTACCTACCGCCCTATCCACTCACCCCCCTTTTCTTCCTTTGGGTTGAAATCCCAGACTTGTTCTAGGCAACACCAAAGCTCGTGTTGAATGCAGCAGAGCCAATATCTTATCCTTTACTTTAAAGATCCGAAAAAAAAATAATCATATGAACCTTTTGATTTTTCCAAGGAAAAATACATCATTAATATCATGGTGGTAGAGTACACGATAGACATATTTAGAGGTTCTCCACACATAGCAGCATTTCAGTTTCCCAATATTTCAACTCCTTTGGACAAACAAACACGGTAAAATAGAATACTGATATAATGAAATGTCATTCATCATTCAGTGTTACAGATGATGTTACAGAAAGCGCCAAGTATAGAAATCTGTGTACTGAAACCAACATTCATCTTCAAAAAATCAATGTGCTAAGTAATAATAACTAACCTGAAAGAAAATATATTTGCAGAAGCTCAGCTACGCATGAAGAAAATGGATGTGAGTAAAGAACAAATGCTCAACAAGAAATAATACAGCAATTTTTTATCCGCTCAAAATTTATTTATGGAAAATTTTAGCAGTTTTTTTTTCAAATTGTATGTTATAAGTTACACCAAATTCACACAAGATGTGTTTTACATCCCAGAGGAACTTCGGTTTGGGAGCTCAAAGGTCTACCTTTCCATTAAAACCAGTCTATAAAAATCCTGTGAAGATATAAACAAAGAGAATCCCCCAAATTAAGTAGTACACCAGAACAAAAGAGAATGCGTAAAGCAGTCACACAGTCCATCTGCTGGGGTAGGCTACATTAAATAAGAACTTGTCCAGCAGTATTTTATTATTCAGTGCCCAGATTTAAACAGGAAAAAAAAACAGAAGAGAAAAAAACCTTCACACTTCTAACAACTTTAAAAATACTTCATTCATATTCGTATATAAAATGAAACATAAAATATGGTTGAGTATTTTAATTAACATGAGTTAAGATATTTACTCCAACTAATTTAGAAGAACTCCATCCCTTAAGGCAGGATGCTCTGAACTAAGGCCTGTGAGCAGGAGAAGACTGAAGACCTTGTAGCATTCTCACAGTTCTCAAAACCACAGCAAACTGAAAAGAAAAACAACTCACACAGTAAAAAGTCCAGAAGCATATAACCCACTATAGTGGGTGAGGCTGGGATCAAGGGAAGTCCCATAATTAAAGTAATTACAATACCGAAAGTCTGTGCCAGAAGAATTCTCCAAGACCACCATATGTATTGTTTTGCAGTATACATAGCATGGACTCCGACGGCAAGGACCACGGAAGACTTCCCTGACACTTAGCAATGTTTCATCCATGGGGAAGACTGCGTCACACATCAGGAATATCATACTCACAGAGACCTCCGCCCACCGCACAGGAACATCTATAAAGCACTTGAGTTCGTGCAGATCCATATCTACCAGACCCGAAACTATATGCTTCATTTGGTTATCCCAGTGGGGAAGTAAAATACCCAGGCAGAGGGCTTCCATGATAGTATCTGTACGCTTCATTCCTAGCCTGACTTCTGGGAAGACAGCAGGGGTTGATGGTTAAAACCGCTGAGGAAACATAGCTGTTACTGACACGTGGACCTCTCCCAGCAAGCAGAAGGACCAGTGCAAACTCCCGGACACAACAAACAAAAGGATTTTGTCAGTATCTCAGATATCCCTAGCGATGAAGATACTACCAAAAAGTAAAATTGTGTTTGAGCCAAAAACAATTTCATGAATTATACTGTAGTGACATTTTGCAGAATATGGCATTTTTTTAGTGCTCAGTGCAGCACGTAAAAGTGCCCGGTGGACTACTGAGCCTGTTTGTTGCGAAACGTCTTACCTAAAAAAGCACACAGCAGCCTCATTATAAAGGAGCTTTGAGATAAATTATAGCTAAATCTAATAAGAGATATAAGCTGTTATTATAATGTCTTTCAAATTTGTTTACTGAATAACTGAATATCTTTAGTTCTGGATTAGGGACCATGAACTATAGATCTCAAGGGCTGTTGCTGTTGCTTATATGGTCTTTAAAAGGAGACGCTTTTCTTTTTTTGCCATTGTAAATTATTTACACCTAACAAGCTCAGAAAAATGTCCTTTCTCACATAGCCCATAACTTCAAATTCACTGAAATGTATAGACAATGCTTTTCTGATTAAAAGTTTGCAGCCCAGAGTTTCGTGAATAGAAGGTCTGCTCCTAAACTGTTCTAATTACAAGTTCAGTCAAGAATGCCTCTCATTCTCTTCTAATGTAGTTCAGATTACAGAAAGTTAGAACAAAAAAAATGTTTCCTTTAACCCCCAAGACATTTTTAAAAGCAAGATGTTCATTTTTCCTTCACTCAAATCATTCTGTTGTTCCTGCCTGAGAACAATGCCTAACTCACTCATTTAAAGAGAGAGTTCTTTTTTTGTTGTTGTTGCTGTTGCTATGCGAGAAATACAAGCTGCTTTCTTATTCCATTTTGTGACAAATTATCTTTTCAGCATCAGCAGTTGGTTTCAGTGTCTGTCCACTGGATGTAAACATAACTTCTCCATGCAAACTCAGAAACAAATTTGGACACACAGTTAGCACTGGTGTCTAAATGAAGTCCACTGAGAACTGCCAGATCAAGAGAAATCAACAGTCACAAGCTCCAGAAATGCAGCCTAAGTACCATGTCAATGATGATTCTCTCAACAAAAATAACAGTATTTGTAACACTTGCTGTAAGCAAGCATGAAATTGGAGGCAGTCTCGAAAGAATAAATCTGTGGTGCTCTATATAGAAGTACTTCATGCTAGGAAATGGACTTTAATTAGAACATCACTGGTGTCAAATTTCTAATAAAATGTTTAAAGACAAATGGAGATAGCAGAACCTTGGGAGCTCTGCTAATGTAGAAAAGGCTGTTAATTGCTGGGGATTTGCATTTTTACATTAGCACAAAGTCTGAGGCACAAAACTGATAAAGGGATACAAAGGCTTTGTATGCGCCTAAGCTCTTTTCAGATTGCCACGTAAATGGAAATGGAGTGTTCAGCCAGTGTGGAGCATCCTCGAAGAGCCCTCACCACCACCTCCTCTGCTGGCACTGCCCGTGGGGATTAACTCCCACCTATGCTCCCAGTCAGTTTTTTATTAGTACTTGTATGCGCAGATTGCCATGGACTACCTGCATTTGTATTTAGAGTACACCCAGTTTTACTCAGTCTTTCCTAAGGTGACTGGAAGACAGAGAAGTATTGCCATTTTGATAGCTTCATTGCCTGCTTCCTTGAATCTCTCCCACCACCACTAGAGCATGACATAACTATCCTCTGAGGCATAATATTCTGCAGAGCTCCACATGGATTTTCAATAAGAAATTTGATAACAGATTATTGCTTGTCTTCAGTGAATGACCTAAGCTTCTCTCTGGGGTCTCTGAGGGCCAGATAATTAAAAAGGTGATAAATTTAAAGCTACAGATAGCAATGCATGGAGACACTTGAGGGAAACGGATCCAAATTATTTTTGTCCCTCCTGAAGATGTCGGGTATAGTTAGCCAATGAAAGTATTATGGACACATGGCTAACCTAGCTAAGAATCTGGAAAAAAAACCAACCAAACCCAAAAACGGACTCCCTCTGCAAAAAAAACCAAGCCAAAAAAAAGCGGTAATACCAGATATACGTTTTTCTTTCCTACTCAAAATACAAAAAGTGTTCTTCAAATTGATCTCTTCACAAAATGAGTAGTTTGAAGCTTGTATATTTCAAAATGTCTCTATGTACTTTCAAAGTCATAAAAAAAGTCACAAACTCCGAAACGGTCATTTGGGTGGTGTGGAGTGGGGAGAATCTGTTGAGAGAAACAGGCAGAAGTGGCCTGTGCAATCAAAATCTATTCTGTATGCCGTTGCACCTCAGTAGCAAAGGATGGCTGTGCAAAAACCCAGAGGGAAGCACCGATATATATGTGCATATATATTTGTGCAAATACACTTCAGCAGATAAAGGTCGCTCTATTGCATTCCTGGCTAGGGCACCAGGGCACTGAGGCAACCGTGTCAAGGGAAAAAAGCTCCATCTTCACGGAGAAACTGGCACAGCACAGAGAAAGAAGGTGGTGAGCTCAGAGACGAGGAACGGGGAGGCTGTTCCTGAGCACCTCTGTCCTGCCACATGTCGCTCCCTGCAGACACAACTTTCACACCAGAGGCAGGTTCTCGGTCTTGGCTCCAGCATTTATACCAGCCACCTCTCTTGCCCATCTCATGCTGCTCCAGCAATCCCCAGGCTCTAGCTGCCACTTTTCCTGTGACTATTTGTAGAACTGCAGTGAGTGTGCATGAGAAAGGCAAACGTGGAGTCTAAGAAACAGACCGGTACTGGTGGCATTGGTGTCAGGCTGGTTCTGTTTTGAAGAAGATCCTTGGATTTATGGAGGACTTGAATGGACAAGGCTCTGAGCAATCTGAGTTTGGCTGTCCCTGCTCTGGACTGGGTTTGAACAAGTGGTCAAAGTCTCGGACTGTATCTCAGCGGGACTTCAGGGAGGTTTGCCTTTCATATCACTACCTATACCGCACTCCTTACTTGTTAAGGACAGAAAAAGGAATGACACCAGGGATCTGAGCACTGCATGTGTACCTGTGTAATGGGTTTACGTGGCAAGGTTTTGGTAGTGGGGGGGGGCCACAGGGGTGGCTTCTTTAAAAGTTGCTA
>JAVKLA010000053.1:32460283-32477946 GCA_034782735.1 Sagittarius serpentarius
AGGGTGGTCAAACACCAGAACAGGCTTCCTAGAGAGGTTCCACAAGCCTGTCAGTGTTTAAGAGGCATTTGGACAACACCCTTCATAGCATGCTTCAGCTTTTGGTTAGCCCTGAAGTGGTCAGCAGTTGGACTAGATGGTCGTTGTAGGTCCCTTCCAACTGAAAGTGTTCTGTTCTGTTCTGTTCTATGCAAAAGTAGACTAAGGAGATGATAGACAGCTAGGATTTTCGTCTCTCTGTTCTGCATTCACAACCACAACCAACGCAATAAGAATTTCATTGTGGGGAAGATGGTGAGAAGCAGCTTTTGCGAGTAAGCTGCCAGTTTTGCACCAATGCTCCCAGCAGCGCATAAGGATGCAGTACAAGGCATTGGGTTTGGCAGAGAAGCCACTTTAGGAAGGTCTCAGCTGCCGATCTTTCTTTGCTCGCTCCTGCCTACTATGCATCAGGACCAAGTGAAGCACAGCATGGGCTGAGGGCTGGACAGGGGCAGGCAAGCTTTCTGTGATGGCTCCGGTGCCAAAAGCCAAGCACCTTACTCAGCTACGTCTCTTATGCCGTTAGTATGTTTTGAAAGCAGAGTATCTCATTTCACTCAAGAACACCTCTAATAATTATTAGATGTGTATTGTGGTGTTTAGTATGGAGTACTTCACGTGCCCTATTGCCATAAATTCTACGTGACCTTGAATAACCACACATACAACCCTGACTTTGTGGGCTGTCCCCAAAAATAACAGAACATAATATAACACAAATATTTGAACACATATGTTATTCTTCAGATTCCTACTTGCTTTCTTTTGAGTGGCAGGTATCCGGTCGCTGTTTTGTTCATAGCTTTTCAGGCACTAAAGGAGAACAAGGATCAAAAGGCAGTATGAATCATATTTTTTTCTAACTTCCAAAGAGTTCTAAGCTGTTAAAAACCATCTATTATCTATCATTTTCATGACTCTTTGTTTGTTCCATTACCAAGCTCACTGCATAATAATAATTGAGAGCTGTATAAGTGTTATAAGCTTGCTTGGTCAGAAAAACAGGCATGAATGAACACAGTGACAGAACTTAACGAATATGTCTTGGATGTCTTTGGAATCGGCTGTCATTCATGTCTGCTACTTAACTAGGGCAAAGATTTTTTAATTGAAACTCTGCCTACAATCTTGCTCAAAAAAAGTCCCTTCCTTGTAAAAATTAGTGCCAAATGTCACTGGTCTTCACTGGTAAATTACTACATTACTACAACCTCAATCTAACAACAGACTTCTCTGCTCTCAGCAATTCAGTTTTTCTCCAGCTCCATGCTTCTTAAATGAATTCTGTTGTGGTCATATATGTGAGTTTTATTAATGCAGATGACAACACCGATAGCTAATGTTTCATACCGGGGACTGAAGAATATAGCTTTTTCTAGCACCTGTACATGAAGCCACCAGAAGCTACCATTAACTTATTTGATAACTGCTTGTTTTAGAATGAAGTTACAAAATAGAAGGACAAATTACAGCTATAATCCAACAGCAGAAAATCAACCTCCACGTTGACAAGATGGAAAACAAGGTCTATCTTCTTAAAAAAAAGCTTTAATTCAAGCTCAGCTGGTGGGTACTGAAGCAGGAAAACCCCACCTTACAAACCAGATATTGTTTTGATGATAAGGTTTTGCAATTTCCCTACCTTTTTATAACATCTTTTATACACGCATCAGCAGAAGTTCTGAGTTTTCTCAGCATCAGCAAGTATGCCAAAACTCTTTGTTAGACTGCAACTAGGTTTTGTTTCTTTTGAAAACCCTAGTTCAAGTAAGCTAATTTGGATAACGTTCATCAGCTAGCTTCAGGCACAAACCACTCCAGAAGGCCTGACAAATTTCATTATGAAACATTGATACTATTTACCTCAAAGCAGTTAAACGTTTTGGATACTTTAGCTAATTTTATCTTGAAGGAGTAAAAACAAGCAAAAGTAAGTTAAAATAATATTTTAAATAAATTGCATTCTATCAGAAAATGAAGCAAATAAGCTGAACTCCAAATCAATGATTTTTTTTCTGGCTTGATCCATTGTTGAAAATGTTTCAGATACGTATACATGTGTTTGTGTGAATCATCAAATTTCCACATATTTGTGTATATATTTATTGACAAGTGGCTGTGCTGTTGCCAAGACTGTCTAAGTGTATAAATGAAGCTATATTTGTAGGCAACTGTAATAATCTTTGTTAGACCAACTGATACAGCTGGTAGGAAAGAAACGAGCTTGCAGGCTTACAAGCCCTGCTCCAGATCTGGAACAGACGCAGGAACCGCAGGCTAAGTACTCGCTGCAGACAACTGCTCTGAGTTTCACTTGATTATGTTAAACGGTCAGACAATTTGGGAAAAAATGTGATGGGCCTGAGAAGAGCAGAAGGGCAGGTTAGCAAAAAGGGAGATGGTAGGGTTGCTTACCCCCATGGGACAAGCAGAAATGGAGAGAGGGGGTAATTATCAGCTTGAACTGAGAGATAGAAGTGCCACTTTTTACTTCAGTTAGATAATGAGGGAGTTAAATATCTTTTAGTTTCATGATAGCTAAAACAATGGAAGGCACTGCTAAAGCCATGAACCAGCACAGAAAAGCTTAGCGTGGAGCTGAGGAATAGGCTGATATATATTCTTTGGGGAGAAGTGTCTGGTAATCAGTCTCTGATTTCCTTTGTCTTGAGGCCCAGACTCCAGCACTTCACTCGTGCCAAGCACTATCTGCGGGCGGCAAGCTGAACTGGATGGGATTTCATGATCTAAGGACATCAGTGGGAGCACTGGATTATATAGGGCTGTTCAGCATGCTGGTTTGCTTTTGTCCTGGTCCAATTTATGGATCACATTCATGGCATTTTCCCTTGCCTACTCAAACAGTCCTACCGCACCACCACAGGTTCAGCATGTGCAGTGATATATGTAACGATGATTATTTAAATGAAGAAATATTTAATTTCAAATTTCTTAGCACTTGGATAGATTTCACTTGTAAAGGTGGTTATATTAAATAAAAAGAATGGCCTTCTATTTCACTGGAAGTGCTCTGAGATATTTCAGCATTAAAACCTAGAGATGATTTTCATCCTCCTTTGAAGGGCAAGGTGTAAACATGTTCAATAGATTCGTTATTTACAATGCTGCATCAAACAGCAGACATATTTTCTCCGGAAAATGTAGTCACCAGTAATTCACTCACTCTTGGTTGTGTAAAAAACATTAGGTAGAGAATGAAATGTGAATAATCCTTCTCCACATAACACAGAAAGGAAGAACATTTTAGACATAATTTTGAAGCTCTACCCCAAGGAAACACTTCCTTCTTCCAGCAGACCTAGGTTTAAATATTTAATACTAAACTATTGTGAAGTTTAAATCCGATAAGGAAATATGTTGTGTTACTGAAAATACCTTCTTTCAGGTCTGGGCACAGAAAGGGTAATCATTTAATGGAGCACGTACAGCAATGGAGAGGGCAGTGCCTGCGTTGCGTACTGCCGAACAGCCTGCATGAGGCTGCAAGGGTATGTCTGTAGAAATGGAGATGAGGTAGAGACACAGGATGTAACGAGTTGACTCAGTTCCCTGCTTTGTTAGAGACTTCATGTGTGAGTTCACTTAGGACTTATGCATAAACAGCACAGCAACACTTAGATTTTAGATACCATTCTGCTAGTTTTGGGGGTAATTCTAGTCCAAATCTCCCTATACAATGACAAGCAAGTATTATTCACCTAAATAATGGGATTCAGTGATGCCAGCATGCTAGGCATAGCCTAAAAATATCCACAGCCTTACCCTGTACCTCATCAGGCTGATATAACAAAGTACAGTAACGGAGGCTATGAAGACTAGAGGAATACGAACAGCTAAGATGAATAGCAATCATCACCAAGCACAGTCACAATGATTCTTATTGTTTCTTTTTGGCTTCCATGGAGTAGAAGGTGTAGGAGTGTTGGAGCAGAAGGAGAATATAGCATCAATCAGATGACTGAGTGCCATCTCCCTGTGAAATGGATATTGGACAATAGACACATATATGCACTGATACATAGATGAGTATATATATGTAGGGAAGAGTCCTCCTTCGCATTCAGTTGTGTGGTGAATGTTATCTCCAAAGTACAACTTGATCTGCAGATGGTCCCTCTACTCAGTCACCACATTAATACAAGTACAATGAGGATGAAATGCTTGATTCAGAAAAAAGCTTTTAACTAAGCCCCTTCCATGTTCTAGGCGCATTCTTATTTTGAAGCCTGGGGGAAGTGCTATTTTCAGCATGGATATTTTAGTCCTAAATCAGGATTTTAAAAACAAAACAAAACAATTTACGTTTTCCTCATTTTTTCACAGCTTGCTTTAACATAACTGTTTCCCATCCGTGGCTTTTTCCCTTGAAAAGATGAGTTTTGCTCAGTAGCCACACATGCATTTTAAAAGATAGTAAGATAACAAAAAAAATGCATTTTTCCCTCAAGTCTTCTGCTTATGCTATGTAGTAACTTTCATTTTCCTTAGCTTGTGTTTCTTATTCATCCCTTTACTCCACAAGCTCATCTGTAAAGTTCTGCCTCTTTCATTTTTATTTTCTAGGCTCAGATTTTCATCAGCAAAACAGAAAAGATTTGTTTTATGTCTTGATTTAATTTACCATTTCAGTAAATTTTTTCTGACAATGTTCGTACTGTAGTTAGTGTGTGTACCAATGATAACAGTTGCATTGATTACTTTACTGACAAGTAATATAAAAAGGAAGGAAACTAACTGCAATGCTTTCTCAAGGAATGAGAAATTTTTCTGTATTATAAATATAAAGGGGAAGGCGGAATGAAATAAGCTGCAGCAATAAAGAGGAAAATTAATTCCAAGCTTTTACAGATGGCTGCAGCTGTATTACTTAGCATGCATGTCAGCTGTAGGAGAATGTTTAAAAAAGGAGATTCAGCTCTACAGTAACAAATCACAAAGCTTTCCAAAAGGACCAAATTCAGCAGTGGAGTAAAACACTGAAGCCAGAGGAGTTACAAACCCAGTAAATTTAGCACTTTATGTTTTGAGTCTTTTAGTACTTGTCCTAAAACAAATTTGAAGGGGAGATACTTGCTCTCTACTGTGCGGCTATTACAGACAGGTTATCAATAACATATTAAAATGAATGCTAAAGCAAGATAAAGTGATTTCATTTTTATGTATTGCTCTAGATATAAGACTATCGCATGACCTTTCAATAAGAAGAAAGTTTCATGCTGGAATTAATAGACTTTGATAGCTATATTCATTACAGTATTTGTTTATTTTCATCTATAGGGAATGCAGATTATGGTTATATATAATGCATATATTTTATAGATATATATATAAAATATGTAATATATATATTATAGATTGAGCACCAGTTTAAAAATAGAAGCACAATCTTTATTAAAACAGAAGTCACTGTTACAGTGTTCACCTCACCAAAAAGCCCACTGCTGAAAAGTCATGCTGTGCTCTAAGGGGTAAAGACAGAACTACATGAGACCTCGATGCATTACCGTGCTGTAAGGAGAGTACAGTTAGTGTGAAAAAGCATCTGTGAGCTGAAGTGACAATTTACCTCCAGTTTTATAATAGTTACAATATTTCTCACAATATATTCTTTCGTACTTGATATGGCATAAAATATTTCTGATTTTCTTTACCAACAAAGAAGTTTACACAAGTTCTAATGTCATCATAAATGAATACATTTTCCTTATATCAGAAAATTGATGGTTATTATGTTTCACATTGATCTTTTACATATTCAGATTAATATTCAAGATTTTAAATGCAGAAGAATATTTTAAAAATTACTGACAAAATTACAAGGGAGTTTTGAACGTTCTACTTTACAAGAGAAGCAGGAAGACACAGAAGAGCGCTACTAGCCTTTTCCTAAATCTATGGTGACATTTTTAGAAGTTTCTAGATGGCTTAGGCTTTGAAGTCCACTTTTCTAAGAAGTCTTGTAACTCCAAAAAGACACTTTATTGAGCCTAAGTTTCAAGAGTTACATCTGTACTGCAAGATAATTGTTCTCTGCAGAACCGAAATCTCTGCAATGAGATTCTCTGATCACCAAGTCCAGGGTGCTACTGGATGATCTCGGTGAACCCCTGCCAGGTTTCCATCAAACCAAAACAGACTGCAAGAGTGTTAGTGACCAGGTTTCATCCTCAAATTGCTGTCATGAGGAAGCCATATCGTAACAAAATAAAGGGTGAGTGGAGCTGGCATTTTATTTGCCACATATACCTCAAGCCTACAGGAATGTTACTTTAGTTCGATTGGGGGGGACGAGACAATTAATATATTTAAGCTAAACTCATGGCACTTTTTTTGAGGATTGGAACCTAAAAAAGAAGTGATCAGAAGTGGGAATACCCACAGTGCAGAACTGGTGGTAGAATGGTCTCCTCCCAAAAGCACTTGCTCTGGGGGGTGCCTCCTGCTTTAGGGGACAGTGACCCAGCTGTTCTCCCTTGCTCAAGGCAGAAGAGTGTCCCCACAACTACTGCCCACGTGCAACTGCTTTTGTGCTGCTTGGGTAGACACTGGCCTTAGCACCCACACACAGTCTCTTGCTCTCACACTGGATCCCGCACTTCCACATCAATCTCACTAAATGCTTGAAGGTCCCTCCCTTGTGGAGGAGAAAGCTAGCCAGGCTGAGCACGGCTTCACGTTGATAGGGCCAACTCTTTCCCAGTGTTTTACTATTAGGTGAGCAATGTTATCAGGTGAGACTTTTTGTTCTTGTTTAGAGCATTCCTAACATCCATCTTAACATTTTCCAGCACTCTTGGAGTTCTGGCATCATGCATGTACGGGTGCGTACACACATACAAACGTATGAATAAATTATAAATAAATATTTATTTATAAACACATGTGCATAAATTACCAGGAATGAAAGGGCCATATCAATAAAATATGAAGATCTTTATAAGCACATTATTTTACTCAACACATACTTTTTTTTAATGTTTTAATGTCCCATATTGAAAATATAACTTGAGTTTCTCTTTTAACTATTTCATGTTAAGTGTACAAAGAGGTCTATACATATTGCTTAACACAGTTACTACTTAGAGCAGATAACTGAGCATTTCTGGATTACTTTGTAAGCATTTTAGTTAGCTGCTCAGGAATACCGATATCAATTTCTCAGACCTGCCAGTGCTCTCATCATAACAGTTTTCCAGTAGGATTCTGCCACCACTACTGCTTAAGTAAAGAGGGAGTGGGGAGAAGGACATTTAAACAAAAGTGGGAGAGGAAAAAGGGGAAATATCATTCTGGCAGAAGAATGGGCCTGAAGTCTGTAGGACCGCATACAGCAGTTTCTGAAGCTAATTGACATCTGCCAGTTTTGTCACAGGACAAGCTTTTTTCCTACCTTATCACATTTCTATTAGCACTGGAAATAAAGACACTTTTTCCTGAAGCACTTAAAGACCAGACTAAAGAGGTGCAATTTATGTCCTTGGAGGCTGGACTAGTGACCTTCTGCTGTCCTAACAACCTGAATTTTTCTATGATCCTATGACCGTTATGTTATGGAGTTCAACATACTGTGCCACAACATGCCCTCTCTTTCTAAGGTAGAGGTTACACAAGTACATCCTCATGGTTTTTAGTTGTTGCACATTATGTTTTGTTTTTTAGGGAAAACACTGATTCTTAAACTCATGGAAAAACATACTCATGCTGACCTTTCTAACTCTGCTGTGGAAGGGAATAAGCAAAAAGAGCGAGCAGGTAAGAATGAATAAAGAAGGGAGGTTTGCTACTGCTATTTATTGTTTCCTCCTCTTCACCAGAACTGCGCAGTTAAAAACACTGGGCTGTCAATGCACAACATGTGTTGATTTTAATAATTAAGCACTGTTGGGTTGCTGACACTGTTAGTCAAGGGTCAGTAGACGGTTTTGTTACAAATGCCATTTTCCAAGACTTCATAACTGTCATTTTGATTCACGCTGGGCTGAGACTTTGCGTGTAGGTTATCAACTTCCTGGCATTTTTGCCTCACCATAATAATCTATTTTTAAGGTTTCCACACTACAGCAATTAAGTTTGTATCAGCCTGCTTCCATTAGGACTCTGTGAGCTGGGGGGGCTGAAGCAACCAGGGATTTTGAAGCCTTATTTCTTCTCACTTTGTAACAAGCAACACCGAAGCCTTGGGTCTGGGGACGGAGTAGCAGAGAACAGTATAAATCAGTGGGGGACCGTAGGAGCTGTGGAGGCAGGGTTTTTCAAGTCTTGTATAGAGGTGTCTGAGATGTGGGAAACTTTTCTTTGAACGTAGTACCACTCTAAGAGACGTAATTGTCGGAAGGGGAAATAATACCCTCCACAGTTCATTTGGTAGATGGAGACCATCTGATCGGTGAGCCCATAGATGGCATGAAGAAGTTAGAAAACCTTCATTGCTGCCCCCTTATTCCCTCTTTTCCTCTCCTGCCACACAGGGAAAGATGCTATTTACTGAGCTCTGTTTCACTGTCAGCTAGTGGATACGCTAGAAGCATCTGTGTTATAAGAAAGTATACATTAGAAGTTCGTCAGCTAGACTCCCTTCGCACTAATCCCAAATTTAACACAATTTTCCCTCAGGAAGAGTGCTAAATTTATTTGTTGTGACAGAAAAAGGAGCAGGCCTTGCCACTATATATAGCTGTCCTTGCAACGTACGCTACTTGTATCATGAAGACCCAGATAAGCTTGTCTGTTTGGACTTCAGCTACTTGTTTTAATTTGTGATATTTAGAACAACTGCAGCAGCTTGTTTTTTGTAGTGATTGTTTTTGCCTTCCTCACCCAGCTTTGCACTGGGTGGACATAACATTTCTGGAACACTAGAAAAACCTCCCACGTAGGCTCTAGTCCTGAAGCTAGTAAATAAGTTTCCCTGTTAGGAATAGGTAACATTGGCTGCAATACAGTGCTCAGGACATGGGTAGACCTTCTCAGCTCCAAGCCAGGAGAGATGGCACTTGAAGTGGAGGGCCAGTTCAGTGAAACAGGTATTTATGCTTCTGTAGTCTCTGTTCTGGCTTATTTGGTTCTTACCAATCAGGAGTACCAAACAGCACTTCAGCAGAAGCCATTTACACCTACTGCTTCAAAGAAACTTGCTATTCTGTTTTATATGAATTATACAACACACTAGAGAAAATACAAAGAAAAAAAAAAGAAGAAACTTTCCTCTTGTTACTTTATCAAAGTCCAATGGACAATATTTGAAATAGATACTACTATTCCATAATTCTCCTATTTATTAGTAATTTTTTGTAATATGATTAAAATGATAGTATACTACAGGCTAAAATGGGGAACTTTGGTTCAGTGGCAATTGGGGATCGCAGTTCTTGAATTATATTATGCTGAAGCACATTATTCCCAGAGAGAAATGTATGCTTACTCTCACTTGAAGAATTCCAGTTGCTTGGAAAACCTTTCCCACCCATTCCCAAAAAGAAGTTGCAGTCTTGACTATAGCCTAAATTCTGAGACAAACTGAAAAATATTTTGCATGTCTATTAATTCCTAAAAAAAATACTACCTTGAGCAAAGAGTTGATAATCACCGGAAAAATAAATTTACTTCAAATGCATGGGTTGAAAACAAACTGGAGAAATGATATTGTTTATTGAATTTTGACTAGTTTGAAAACGTAAGGGTTCATGAAACATGAATCTGCATGGCATAAAAGAGACATTTTTTAATGTAGTGATTTACCATAGCTCATTTTCTTCAAGTTTAGTCCTATACAAATATTAGCAAAAAAGGGAACACCAAAATAAAGTGAACGTAAATTTTAACAGAAATATTTATTGTATATGAACTGGTAAATACCCTACCAACTTCATTCTCTGAGTTTCAGATTTTAAGCAAAATGTCATCAAAGCAGTAAATATATATGTATTTATATATACATAAAAAGAAAGACGGAGTCAAAAGAGTCAAAACCACAAAAGTAAACCTTTTATGTCGTAAATATGTACTGAACCCAATTATTAGAACTGAACTGTGCTCATATTTCTTAGTATTCTCTTTGTGGTATTAAAAGGAAAATACAGAACAGTTTTCAAATTTTTCATTTGAGGAAAACTGTTTCAGTTTACCTTGAAAAGGTCAAAAATGAGTGTGTATATATATATAAACACAAACTACAGCTTCCAAATACCTATTTAGGTTTTGGTTGTAAGTTTTATTCTGTCACAGTCTTGTCTATAGAGGCTTTGAAACTGCTCTGAAAAATATTGTTTAAAGTGAAAGAACATCCCTTTACACAGTTATTACAACCACAAAGTAGTAGTGGATGAGGATGCAGTCCATAACTATATTCCCCACTCTACAATTGTAAGTGTGACAATTAAGTTACTGAAAGCCTGAGCTGGCAAAGTTACCTGTATTTGGAAAGTTTTACAGAAATAAGTTCACATTGACTGTTAGAAAAAAACAATTCTATCAAGAAAAAATAATTATATCCAGAATTTTCTGTGTAGTTACCCTGATGAAATAAAAATGCGTATAGGTGTATCAAGAGTTTGCTGAAGAGACAGCAAAAGGGTAGATACCAGTTATGTGTGGATGCAAGTGTTTGAAGTGTATTTTAGCATGTGGTGCTTTGAGTCACAGATTTCCTGAGAAGAAGCGCTTGCCTGTAAGAACTGTTCTGAATTCATTCAAACCTCCAGGCAGACTGAGCAGAAGTCACGGTAAGCTGGGACACCAGCATAACACACACTGCTCTGTCTGGAATATTTGATGTCACCTTAGCTCTACAGCTTCACAGATAATAATTTTCTTGTTCAAATAGAGTTTTTGGTATTTAAAAAAACCCCAAACTCAAAACCCCAAACCAAAACAGTACCCATCTTGAATATGAAAGAAAGTTCAAACCCTTGAAAAAGTTAATTAAAAATTCAAAACATAACATTCAGCCAAGTATCTCAAACAAAATTTCTTCTTTAATTTTTCATCGCTAAACATGGTTTTACATTTTTCATCTATGTGTTCAATTATATTTCAAAAGGATACTCATTTCAGACAAAGAGTGAAGCATTTTCTTTCATTTCTTTGCTGCCTTGAGCACGCCAACAGGTTCCAATTGCCCTGATCCCCCTGAAACCATTGTTATCTGTAATCCTCTTTCTGCAACATGGTTCCCCCCTGCCAAGGGCTTTAGCTGCCTATGCTGGAGGTCAGCTTTGGCGTGTCACAGCTGTGTGACCTTGGATCAGGCCGCTGTGAACGGGCAGTAAGAGGGTTCCTCCCGGTCTCCCCCTGCACAGTGGGGGCTGCACGCAAGCTCGGGACCTGCACCTTGCTGAAGGTAAGTGTGCTGGTGCCTGGTCTTGCACCAACCTCACCCTGACCTCGACCCTGTCTTTACATCCTTTCTTGACCTTGGTCCTGAACTGTCGCTGGTGCCTGGTGATCTCTGTCCTGCTGGTTGACCCTGTTTTCCATCGTTGGACCTTCCCTGCTCAGGTGCGGTGGGACAGCACCCACACCGGTGAGGACCCTGCCTGGCCACCCAGCTGTCACCCCCAGCTCCCGGCTCCCCTGCCCCTGCAGGGGCATCTCGTGATTGCAACGTCCCGGCAATAATGAGCCAAAGCGGAACATGTCAGCAATTTTGAAATGTGTAGGTATGAAAAAATGAAATGGGAATTTGTCATGATGGAGACATTCCTGCAAACACTTTCAGCTCATAGCAGTCAACCTTTGCCGATTAAAAAAGATACTGGGGAGTGGGGGTGGAAATCCCGATCCCAAATCCCAGCCTGTTCTTCTTGTGTTACTTAGCGTTTACCATACTTGACTGTTTACATCTGGTACCTGGGAGGAATTGTGAGACAAACTTGACTGATGTTTCTAAAAATCAAAACTGTGAAACCTGTGATGGAGAACTTGCCATAGAGACATGCAAGTAGTTTAGTAATCATGCATGTTAAACATGCCCTCAAAAGGCCATGCATTTAGCAGATATTCCTCTTTCACTGTTTTTCTGTCTCATGTTTTAGTTATTCTAAATCAAGCATGAATTTCTGGACAACTGATTAATTACTCTCATTAAGAAATATTTTGATGGTCTGCACACTCTAGAGTGTGACGTTTGGTTGAATTAAATGTAAACTTTATACTGTAACTTTTTGTGAGGAGTTATATTAGACCTGTGTTACAGTTTGACCGAGAAGGTATCATCTATTTCATCTTGTTCCATTCAATAAGCTTTTTTTCAGAGACTGGCACTGACTAATTATATGTAATTAGAAATGATAATGGGACTATAGAGGTGAGAAAAACAGAAACATGAGATTTGCTTGGCGATTCCTCCCCCCCCCCCCCGAAATTCGAGGTAGTAAACAATGGTAGCAGCAGGTTCATTAAGGGAATCAGTACTTTTTATGGACAATTAAATACTAATTGTAAAGATTGTTGGATTTGAGCTGAATTGTGTCTTTTTTTTAATTAGAAGAACAGCTAAGGACGTCAATTTTAGAGGAACCACATAGTTTTATATAATCAGACATTTGAGACCCAGGGTGCTTCCAATCAACTTCAGCATACTGGCATTACCTACATGGAACAAACCATAAGAAAAAATCCATTTTTTTCCCCCCTCTTGTTTATATCTTGCAATTTATAGCTGCCTTTCTTTCCTGTATTGCTTGAATTTAAAGCTTCATTTTAACTGTGTCTGTATGACAAAAAAAGAAATTAGGTTCCCTATCTTTCATAGCAAAGTTATATATTCATAAAGAAAAAAAATTAAGTGGCTGTTGTGGGTGAACTGCTGTCTGTCCTTCTCACTAATATTCTGAATCTCAGCTTTAAGAAGATGACCCATTTTTCACTTTGTTTTTGCTAGTTTTCCTCATTATCTCTAACTTTCTGTCTGTACAAATAAGCTTAAGGCAAAGGACTTGAGGAATGTTAGTGCTGAGCAGAAAAGAACACGTGAATTACATAAATATTTCCTGGTTACTAAAGGTGGATTCAAACTGGAATTTCAGCCCTATCATACATTCCAATATTTCTACTTTTTTTTTGTCCCAGATATGAATAAAAGTCAAAATACATTCATGTTTTCACAGAATGGATTTTTTTTAAATATCTGCTTTTAACTGTTAAAGTTCTCCTGATTAGGAAAAAAAGTGTCAAAAATTCCCGCAGGAGCTAAAGTCCATCAAAAGTTCGATACTTCCAAAAACCAAAATATAGTTTCTTTGACCTGCTCTAATACAAACACAACATGGAATAGGCAATTAAATAAAATAAATTAACTAACTAAAAAAGAAGTCAAAACAAATCACTGTGTATACAGTTCTTTGCCTAAGGAGAAAATGACACAGAGAATGGATAAGACATGACTGAAATTAGTCAGAGTGCTTAATGCACTTCTGGAATCTGCTCTCACATGATAACAGTGGGGACACTTTAAGAACCTATAAAGCAAACAAGTCTTTTGCTTTGTGTTGTTGCACCGAATTGAAACATCGTGTTTGGTTTTCATTTATTATTGAGATTTCCCTGTGGCTATGTCTGTGTAAGCAAGTAATTTGATGCAGAAAGAAGAGATCAATAGATCAAAGCAGTTGGTACTCAGGACCTCACATTCACACCACACGTGGCCAGAGAGCTTTACTACGGACTGAATTTTATCAGGTGTGTCCCCCACCAAATGTTCCCGCTGCATGGTTTTTTTTTAAGCTATCTAAAGAACCAAACAGCGCTGCAGATCCCCAGAAGGTGCTGGAGCACATCTGTGCACACCTGGAACAGAGCTCTGGCCTCTGGAAGGAGTCTACTTTCTGTGTACTGAAACCTTTCGCTGACCCAAACCCATGTGCAGTAAGTGGGGACAACAGAGAGGCAAACTTCAAAACTTCAATATTGTTCTCCACCAAAATGCTAGTTTAAACACAGCCTGTGTCAGATGTAACTAACTGCCTACAAGTTGATAGCGGTAGTTATCATGAGCGGAGCTCATGACCTCATGGTAACAATGCACCACAAACCTAAGACTTCTGTACTACAGCACTTTGAGCAGGGGAAGTCCATAGTGACCTGTGTCACAGGTGACACACCTCAATCCAGAGAGCACAGCTAGGTAACACAGCAGCCCTCCAGCAGCTATCTGGTCACATGTAAGCCACTAAGCTTCCGCAAATCATGTTTCAGTTAGCATCTATCAAGAAATAGTTCTGCTTGATTTCTTTATGGGAAATTAGAGAGCTCAGAGATTAACACTTTCGAAAGACAGAGTTTTAGGAAAACTAGTAGGCATGAGCTCTAAAATGATGGTCTTTAGATTAGCTATTACTATTTTTGAAAGAGACCTTGGAGCACAGTAACACTAAGACAAACAGGATGGTAGAGGAACAACAGATGTTTATCTCAGGTCAGATACCAAAATTAGGTGGCTAAGGTATATTATGATTAATATTATTTGCTAGAAAAGGCACAAAATTGAAATCCAGAAGTTTGCTCAGCTGGTAACTAAACCTGCAGGAGTTAAGTAGGTGCTGCTTTTTAACCAGAAAGGTTGCCACGCTTGTACTTGACCCCAAGCTTGACCCCAGGGCTACTGAACACCCACACTACTCCACTGGCTTCATGCTGCAGGTTGTAGCGCTGGCCCAAGCCAACTAGCAGTCTCCCAGACAATGCCTGAACACACTATATGCTTATTCCCAACAGACAGTATAGAAAATAATAGCCTAATTTGGGATATCTCCACCTTTCACTGTCTTCCAACACTACCCCATAATGGTTTGGCATCCTTAAACTCCAGTACCTTTCTATGTATAGAAAAAGTTCAGGGGGGATCTTCATACACCACAGCAGGGCATGCAATGAATGCTCACAGTTTAAAACACCTCTTGCCTGGGCTGTAACATGGCTCTTAAATTATTTGAGGTGTTTTGAACAAAAAAAATCCTCCATAGGAAATAGCAATTACATCAAACAGGGTTGCTTAGATCTCAGACCTGATTCTTATGTAGGATGATTGTAGGGAGACTTTGCTACTAGGGCTGAGAGCTAGAGTGTCCTTACCTCTGTGGTTTTTAGCAAGAGAGACACTTCTTCTGTGTGTCCCCATCCAGCTTCTGTATGTCACCAAAATTGCCTACCTCAGAGCGGCTAGATACCACGTTCCTACCTACCTGTGTTCGCCTGAGGGGTGAAACACAGGGGAGGTGCTTTCAAATGCTGGATCTGGAAGAGCAGCTGGTAAATGTGCTCTCACAGAAATCACCAGCATCAGGCCACCAGCAAAATGCGCATATGCTTTCTTTTTAAAATGTAAAGAAAGGAGAATTGTGTTGGTACTAACACAGGGCAATCACCTGTGAAATGGGAGACCCAAAATCTATGCCCATCTAACTCAGAAGAGTTTCTAATGCCCGGCTCTCCCCAGAAGGATAGTTTAGCCTAGGAAAGAAGCATCCTCCGCCTATCCTGTGAAAGTCACAGCAAAGAATACATGGGACAGAGAGAACCATGCATGCAAGATATGAAGAAAAGGCATGATTTTTCAGCTTAGCCCTAGGAAGGACATTCAGCTGGAAAAGCAGGAATCTGGATTCCTTGTGTTATATGAACCATGTATTGGATAAATTTGACAAGAAATAAGGCAAACCAGCAAAAGTCCTACTCAACACTTTGAAATAGTTGGAAAAGGAAAATCTAGACTCTGATTCAGGGTGGACAGAGTGGCTGTTTTCTTGAGTAACATAGCTTACCTGAGGGTCAGGGACTGGATTTCATTTGTGTCCCTATAGGTTCTGGTAACTAAGCAGCTCTCCCAATGGAGAGAAAAAGATTTCTGGACAGAGATTCACTTGATTCACCTATAATCATCCTAAAATAGATAAGATGAGTTGCATCCCACAACTCTCTTGATTATAGATGGATACTAGATCAGATAAAGGCATCTCAAGTAAGACGAGAGAAGTTACTGAAGTAACTAGCTGTCCCCAGGAAATTGTGGTCACACTGGGTGCCTAAATCTGGGGCTTACAATTGACATTTGGGTACTCAAATAAGGTACGCTACTACATTAGCCATCTCAGCCTTTTATTAGATCCAGGCCCTACTGATACAGGCAAGAACTAAATCCAGTTTCTTCTTATCATTTTCTTCCTTGGTTAGCAGTAGTCCAGCCTACAAGAAACAAATGCACTTAGAAGCAGAACAAAGAAAATGAAACACAGCTTAGGTACAGAAATATTTTAAGATGTTAAGTGATACAGTGCTGTGAGTTGTGGAATAATTAGAATATAGCCACTTAGTGGGGCAGCAGTTCTGATTACGTACATCAACTACTTCTGTGCATTGCAAATCTGGCAATAAGTTAGTAATGCCAATTTATTTTAAAGGTGTTTCTATTTAAGTTAATGGTATGGAAAAATCTAAAAGGTTTGTTCCATCAAAATTATCATCTTAGTTTACTAGCCATGAGGAACTTTTTTGCAAAAGGTTTTGAAAATGTCCCTTATAGTTTTAGATATATTTATGCTTATAGCAGCTGATTCATAAGTAGAAAAAATAATATTGTAAAGTGTTATTTATCTTACACTTTCAAATTTGCTAAATAGAGATAAACAGAATGGGAACGTTAAAATTTCTTTTTTTCTGATTAATTTTACGGTAATTCAGAGTGTTTCAGTTTTAAATGAATTGTTTGAATACTAAATTATGCAGCTTTATGATCCAGGAGATAAGCAGAGCTCTAAAGATGCCTCTGAGACTTGAAAGAGACAGCATTAGAAGCTCATTATTGCCGGCACATTTAACATGGTTAAAGTAGGGGAAAATAGCCATTAAGTTAATGTAATGGTTAAACTGCATTAATTTGAGAAACTGCCCAGTGAAATGCTTACAGTGAGGGTGTATTTTTTTTTTTTAATTCTGTGGCATTTGCAAATATTAAAGAGTCAAAAACATTTGAAGAGTAGTCCTTTTCAAGCAATTTAGCATAATGTTTACACTTGAAGAAATATCCAGTTTATCACTCAAATGTATGTCAGAGTATCAACATTTCCTAAAGAGAGAAGAGCAGATGTTAATATGCATAAAAGATGAGTTCAGGACTACCGGGTGGTAGCAAACAAACAAACAAACAAACAAACAAAGCTCCACCTCTCCTTCCGTTTAGTCCCTTGGTTCTCTGGGTCCTTTCTTCCAAACACTGAAAAGTAACAGTAGTTTCTGAAAGTAATAGCACCTCTCTCCTGATTGCTTAAAAAGCCCAAAGGAAGCATTAAGAACTATCCAAAATGACAGGGAAAAAAGAACAGTGAAGCCCTAGCAAAGTCCACATTAAAGAAACATAGTGACTGCCACCAGAGGATTTGTTTTAATATACTTCATGTTCCCAAAAATGAAGTCATCAACCCCACAAAAGTAAAATGCAGGACAATCTCCAAAACATATATATGAGCATCTTGAGTACTGTGTTTGGTTTTTGGCCCCTCACCACAAGAAGGACATTGAGGGGCTGGAGCGAAGCTGGTGAGGGGTCTGGAGCACAAGTCTTATGGGGAGCGGCTGAGGGAGCTGGGGCTGTTCAGCCTGGAGAAAAG
>JAVKLA010000053.1:32490758-32507426 GCA_034782735.1 Sagittarius serpentarius
CTTCCCTTCCCTTCCCTTCCCTTCCCTTCCCTTCCCTTCCCTTCCCTTCCCTTCCCTTCCCTTCCCTTCCCTTCCCACCCTAAACTGTCCTAAACTATGTTTCTTTTTATAGCTCAGACAGCCTGTTCTGGGTGAGGATAAGAAAAGGTCAATTGCTGCATGGAGTGCAAATTTTTTTGCTTGTTGCACATAACTTGCAGGTGTACAGAAATACACAGAAGGAGAAATCAGCCAAATGCATTTTTTTATGCTGAATATAGCCAAGTTTTTCTAAGTGGGAGCCAGTTACTGGGCTGCTCAGACATTTCCAGTTTCAGAAGAGCCCAAAATCACCAGAATTTCTCTGGTTTCTCATATGCCTCCATTGCTCAGCCTTAGCTGAGCTGATCAGAACATTTCTAGCAAAATGAAAAGACACTAACATTAATTAGAGCCAAAAATTTTCTATAACCCACAGCTAGGACACTACTCTGATGCATGGGGACAAAAGTAAAGGTTTGTTCTGCTTTCTTCAGAGAAATGCTGGATCAAAATTTTAGGAATTAAGCACAGCAGATGGCTTCCATGACTAAGGACAGCTTTCTAAGCATCATGGGTTATAAATACACTTATTAAACAGAACTACTTGAGTTTTGGAGTGAAAGCCAGATACTTGGACATATTTCTATTCCCATGTAAATGTTTGAAAGATTTTATTTTTGTTCCAGAGCAGAACAAAAATATATTTCAAAAGTTCTCCTGATAGAAAATTTTCATCCTCCGCAGTCTAGTGCCAGCTACTCCCTGACAACATGTGCTTTTAAGCTTTCTACATCAGTTGAATTGACTTTGACACATAACAATCTGTGGCTTTCAGAAATAACACCTAAAGAATCAATCTTTTACACTGGTCCAAATGTTTAAGAATTTGGAAGGGAGTAATTGCCTAGGTAATTTCACTAAGCAACCAAACAGACTGAACTGCAGAAATTTCCTCTGCAACTCACAAAGCAGTCAAGGTACGCAGAGTGTGAAGAAACACCTCTCCTGTTTTCACTGCTGCATAAAATGAAGAGGCAATTGAAAGGGGTAATTTTAGTAAATCTCGGAAGATTAAATGGAGGCAATCATAGAATAAGTAGTGCTCCTTTGTGTATAAAACACTAACAACAATCTGCTGTCAAAGATGTAATGTTTTCTTATGAACATACCTCTTTGGCTCTAAGAGCTGAATAGTTTACTAAGAAGTCTGCAGATCAGCATCTCTGTAGCTTTCCCACAGCTGTAGCATTGAAATATGTCTACAAAAGGGATCAGATGTAAATAATGAAACGGGACTTACCCATGACCTTCCACAGATATTGAAAAGTGTAAGGAAATATTACTTTAAGCCATAAATGTACAGTAGAGATAATGCCAAGAGAATGAAACAACCATCTGGTGTAATTATTCATGTTCTCTAAAAATAGTTTGCATGTGAATGTGGCACCATATTTCCCTATATAATTTAGAGGTTTGAATCTAAAGGAAAATTGCAGAAAATCACAGGAAATAAAGGCTACTCTTTTTTTTAATGCAGATTAATGCATTCTCTTGTAAATAAGAAGGCGCGGGGGAAAGTGCAGAGAGTGGAGGGGAACTGAGAGTGAGAGAGGAGCGTGGTATTGGTACTTTTAAAGCAAACATACATGTGACTACCAAAACTCATCTGAATTCATAATAATCCTTCCTTCGTGTGCTCGTGTTTTCGTGATACTTTGCAAAATGTTTTCAGATCATACAGTAATCAGGTGAGGTGAGGAATCACATGAAGATTTTGGTTGCTGTTACATTCTAAACAAACCATGCAAAGAAAAAAAACTGGGTGTGGAGTAATACAAATATTGATAAAAGAGCTTTTTATCATAGAAATAAATCACTCGTCTCTGAGGAGGGGTAGTTTGTGCATACAAGGCCATTTGCTGTCCCTGCAGCAAGAACCTACCCGTGTTTCTAGGAGCATCAGGCAGTTACAAAGCACAGAAACAGGTCATGGCTTCAGCAGCCACTCAAACACTGTCCAAAAGTTTTTGAGCAAGCCACAGACTGAGCTGTGTTTGAATACTGTATTCCAATAACTGCAATAACAAATTAAGTGAGTAGAAACCTGTCCAAGGATAAGCTGCAGAAATTGTTCTTCCCACTCTTAATTACACTTTTGTGCTCTGTTACATTAGGAAACAAAATACCCATTTATAACACAGGCAGCACTCAGAAATTTAAAATACTTCTGGGCAACCTGAGAAAAATACAGCAGAGCTATTTTTGAGTGATAATATGTGACTAATGCGCATAGGTAATGAATTTACAAAGAATGTGAAATTATTCCTCTTTACTCACATATGATGACCAGTATTACTGCAAACAGGAACCTAAATGTGTGATGAGAACTAATGGATATTGATTTCAAAATAAATACCTGCAGTAGGTGTTGTTCCATGCATAATTTCCCAGGGCTGCGTATGTAGAGGAGACTATACATACCATTGTGTACTCTGAGGGCCAAGTTTCCTATACAAATATGAGTAACAGTGACGTGAGCGAGGTATAACTCTCACATATCAGATGGAGGTACCACCTCTGCGTGTCAAAAAAACCAGTAAAATATTATCTCAGTAAAAAATGTTCAGAATGAAAACTACCACAGATGCCAAGAGTGGATAGGAAAACAACAGGCCAAGATTCTCTCACTGCATTTTAGTGTATGAAAGGACCATTTGCTTCATTAGGCTCCAGGAGATGCAAGTGCGCTTGATGCCAATTCTCAATTTGGTCTTCTACTTTTCAGTTACCATCTAAAGTTTTAGCAGTCTGGTATTAACATTCTCAGAATCTTAGTCAACAAAGAACCAGCATATTCCTCCTAAATCAATTAAGTAGCAATTAAAAGCAGGTAGGCAGCCTGATAATAGGGTTAGGTCAAGGAAGACCTTAGCATGTCAAAGTCATGTCCTTCTGCAAACTGCTCCTAGGAATTTGTTTGGCTGTCAGTGCAGTCTTCACATGGTACCAAAAAAAGGAGACTCAAGAGTGACACAAAAATGGATAATAATAGCTTTTTTATGATTTATTCTCAGAAAGTCAGATTGCTATAAATGTACCTCCACACCTACTTATTTCTAGACAATATTTTTATACCGATGCTCTTGGATTTGTCTGCTTTTTTTACTAAGGAATGAATTCAAACTAATTAAAGAAATTCCATCAGGTTTTTGTTTTCTGTCTTCTGCTTGGCTAAGACCACTGCACAGGAAATAGCACTTCTGTCGGATAATACAAAGTCTACACATACGTGTAAAATGGCTAAAATGAAGTAATTTCTCTCTTTCTTCACTTTTTACAATTTTTTATAATATGTTCTTATAAATATATTCATTAGCTGCTGAGAGCTACATTTTTAACATATGAAGTATATACCAGAAATCTTTAGATAAAAAGTGTAAGACTATTGTAGAAGGCTTACATCCGTTTCAGCAACATTTGAAACAGCTTCTTTAGCCAACAGCATTTCTTCCCTTAGTGCCAAATATTTGTTTATAAGGCATTATTGTTATCTCAGAAAAACAAGTTTCAAAGTAATGTATATTTTAGAAAGATATGGTGCTGTATCAAAAGTAATGTCAGGACATTATGTCTGAAGAGCGAAGAGCAATGCAGGGGTGTGTTAACAGAACAATAAAATGAAGCGGTAAACAGCATCCTTTCCACATCCTTATTTTCAAGGAAAAAAAAATCTTAGGTTAAACCTATGAAAAGTTATACATATATTAAAGATCTACACATACTAATAGTTCTCTAGAGACTTAGAGGAAACCAGTAATGGTGGGAAAATGTTTTACATCACCTGGTGCTTGCTTTCAACTAACTCCTGATTCAATTCAATGCAGTCATCACGTCTTTTTCTTGAAATGCTTAAGATGACAAACCCCTTTTCAGAACTGTGATTGCCAATACTATTTACATTAATAAATCTGGAAATAACAACTTCCAGCTACCCATGCTGGATGACTAGCAAAATGTTTCATGTATCCAAAAAATCAAATGACCTTGGTGGGTTCCTTACTAGGAACAATAGCCATTTGAGCATATGCTTTTTACGTTAATTAGGGAAGTTGCTGTCTGACAATACTTACACCATTTCTGTGCCAAATTCAAAGACAAGAGTTGTCTATCCAAGAGCTCTTAATAGGATGCAGTGCCTTTGGGGTGGCTGCTTAAGTTTAAGGACACTTTTAAAAATAAGTTATATTTAGAAAGGCTATTTGGAAAAAAAAGAAGCTTCATAAGAAGTGAGATTTGAATCAGAACTGAAACTCTTATTGCTTGCTGAAACCAAAGAAATATGACATAAGGTAGGTCAAGCAGAAGACGGTTTAAAACTCAGAAGATGTTAAGAACTTTTCACCACAAAGGCAGTATAATCACCAAGTTGACAAAAATTACAACTTTGCATGTGTACTATCAGGCGCCCTTCATGATGCGAAACTGTTAACAAGAGAGAGCTGAGCTAATGAAAGAATAACAGCAGCTAATTTTGAATCTAGCCAAGCCTGAAGGAGGCATATTTTCCTCTTTCCATGAAACTATTGAAACGGTGGGGTGCTATAAAAGCTAGCTGCAACAAACAAGCAATAACAGATGCCACTCCCTTCCCTGGCTTTACAGAACTTATCAGAGCTTCCCACGATAAAAAAGCCAGCTACAAACACAGCATGCAGAAGTCTAAAATTCAGCTTGGAAGCAACTGCCCATGTCACACAGTATCTGCAGTATGGTGACCTCATGGGGATTACATCAATATGGATGAGATGAGACAAAGTTATTAATTATTACACAAAGTTGAAATTTTATTTTCTCTTGAATTAATTGGAATTGATATTGAAATAACACCAAAATTCAAAAAATTCTTGTAAAATGCCAGAATGTCTTAACCCTACATACCTAGAATAAGTATTTGAAGTAACAGTTGTAAACAGGAGAAAAGGGACTTAATAGATTTGAAGAATTCTCTATATGCATTGATTTGCCTACCTAAAGTATTATCCTTGAACTATTTTCCTAAATAAGGGTAAGATGTATAAAGAACTTAGGAAACCATTCTCAATAGCTGGCAAATAAACTGGAAAGCACCCTGTCATCAGTATCTAGGCTCACTGTACTGTACTAATATATTAGCAGTGCAATACCCTCAGAATGGTATCTAAAAGAGACAACATGCTAATAAATGCTTCATATTGCCCACAGCAGAAAAGAGTAAGGACACTGAGGTCTTCATTCCCCATCCTTATTGCCCCAGTGTTTCTACCCATAGCCATTTTTTCAAAGAATTAATTTTGGTGGTCTTGTCACTGCAGCCCTTTGATACTGTTGTTGGGGGAGAAGGTGATTTGAAGTTTTTTAAGAAGAGTTAAAATTAGGACCTGGCCCTGCCATAGACAGAGGTTAAGGTTTCAGAGATTAATTCCTGCCTTTCAGCACAGGCCACAGTTTCATGATTCGGATAGATTTGTAATGAACTTCACCTGCTTTATATGGAGAGCATTGAAATTACAACCTGTTTCAGTGCTCCATGGTGCTTAGCTGTAGTTCACCATGGGAATGCACCCGTGAAGTGACATGTTCTCATCCTGCTCGAACAGACATCTTCTTCTATGGTTGCATAAACCATTTTGCAGGCTGGTCTCTTCTGAAAAGGGGATGTACCATACCAGGAGAACCCCAAGCTACCTGCCTCATGGATAGCATAGTGCCAGCCCACAAGGTGCACTGAGAGGATTCCACTGAATCATAGTTCTGAGGCTGTGATGAGCTGCATTCTAGCTGACAGCAATTCAGTAGCATGCTTTATTATACATCAGCCAGTGAACTAAATGACAATCATTGAAGAATAGCAAAACTCAGGCATGCTTTAATTATAATTTTCTATAGAAAGGTCACGTTGTTCTTCAGATTGCCATGGGCATGTCTCCTCTAATCCACAAAATACAGGAGATGTAGTACTATTGTTTCTTCTATGAGATCACAGTAAATCAGAATTTTGCTGTATTCAAAGAATATTATGTTAAATTATACCTCCTCCCTTAATTTCAAAAGCTCATTAAGTGTTTACTTACATAATGCTGTCTGTGCTAGATTACAGATGCAGTCTTTCAAACCAACAATACTGCCAATTATATTACCTAAACAGCTGAAAATATATTATGGAGAAAATCCACAGATGTCCATAAGAGCCTGAAGGAGAAATGCCATCATGTTTTTAATACTGTAATCTTTGTGTACAGATAGAATTAGACAACTCAACTACATGTCACCAGCCTAGTAACTGAGACATGGTTAGTAACTAGTTGGTAGTTAGTAGTTAGCAGTGATTAAGACATTAACCAAAAATACACTTTGGCCTGGATTCATCCTGCCTAAATTTAGTCACTTACGTGAGAAATTTAAATTAGAAAATTAGACATAAGAGGTAATCTCTACAGTTAGTGCAAAGAGCTCAGCAATTCAGAGCTTTAGGTGGGTATTTCACTATTAAGAGGTGCCAATTTTCTTCCATCAGCTCCTCAAGAGAAGAAACTCACTCAGGTGACTAAGCTGCAGACGTGGGTGCTATGTGGAATGCAAGCACCTCTGCCAAAGTGAGTAATAACTAAAACCCCTACGTAAATCAATTGGGCACCTAACTCAACTTAAAGTTCAGATGTTGATCACATAGAGAGACATCACTGCATCAACTGAAATGAATTAATTATATGCTTAAACAATTTGGGTGTACAAATCTGAGAGTTCAAGCATTTAGGAGCTTTGAAGAGCCTACGCAGCAAATGTGCTCTGGCCACATAAAACGTTTTATCCAACCACAGAAAGCTCAGCAACAACATATTTGAAGAGAATGCATCTGAGGTGGTTTGTACCTTGTGTATAGTGTCCTTGTTATTAACTGCAATGATTATTCTGGTATCACTTTGCAGAGCTAGCAATGACTTGGTAACCATCTTCACAATCTCTAGACAGATCCTAGGCCTAGTTTGCAAGAGAAGACTGTTGTTACCAGGCTGTCCTTGTTACTACTTTGTGATTGTGAGATCTGAACAGCCAGTTCCTGGTTTATCGGATACTTCTGTCACTGCCTCAGTGGTCTCTGGGGTGAATACCTGACATTGGAAAGCAAGATACTATTGTCCTCTGGTGCTGCAAATTGCAGGCCTTGAAACCGTAGTGGTCACACAGTTCATATACACAATGAGGAAGTCCTCGTGGTTTATGCAGATGTCTGAGTAGAAAGTTATCCAAGAAGAGGTGAGTTCACACACTGATAAGTCAACTTTAGGCTAGCTTTAACAGCTTTGACTTAACGCTAGGAGCATATTGCACAATATGGATTTTGGTGTGACAGCTACTTCTTGGGTTCTGAAAAGCTTTGGGGATATATGTAATGCTAAAATCATGCAGAAGCCAGAGTACAGCTTAGTATGTACTGATAAGAAAAAGTAAATTAGCTCACAAGCACATTGTCTTGATCTCATAGCTTTTGTCTGGTTCACACTGTAGGCAGGCCATATTGATTTCAGCACACGATATACCATGTAGACTTAACGATTGTAGAAAGAGCACATGATTCAGAAGCCATGGAAACAGTAAACAAAGGGAACACAAAGAGGTTCTTCAGTGATCTGATGTGGTCCCTCATGTGGGCCGTGCTCCCTGCCCCAAGGATCGTTTACGCATTTTTGTATTAAAGAATCCACAAATGAAATACAGAAGTGGTATGTGAACTCTTCCTAGGTGAGGCTGCATGTTATGGGGCTGGGAGTTACATTCCCAGCTGTTTACTCTCTTCTCCCTCTTGGTCTTGTTTTTCCTTCTGCACTGTGGCACAGCTTCAGCAGAAAGGCAGTGAATAAATTTCTATCGTCCTTGCCTTAAAGCAGGAAAGGAAGGCACAACTGAGATGTGAGATGTAGGTTTGACCCTTCTCCAGATAAAGAGGGCAGAGAAACCAGTTTTTTGCTTCCTCTGAAAGTCATTTGTTAAAGAAGAGGGGGACAGCAACACTAATACCTTCCCTTTCAGTTGAATTTTATAAGAGAACTACAAGACAGTATCCAAAACCAAAGCGGCAGCTAGAGCACTGAAGCTGCTCAGGTTACAAATGCCAATCTTTCATAAACACAAGCTTTAGAAGTTTTCTGAGCTGCTGAAAGCTGGAAGAGAAGTAAGAATTTCTCTCTGCCTTCAGCCTTCCCTCCTAGCTGGCTGGCTGGCTGGCTGGCTGGCTGAGGCAGCCTCAGTTACACAGTTAGGATGAAATTTCACAGAGCCAGCTCATGGCTGTAAATCCCAGCCAGCAGTCTAACTCTTTCCACCCGTGATGCCCAGAACAGACAGTTTCTAGAATATATCAAATCTAGCTGTAGCTGCCTAAGACCTTGCTGCCCTGAGATGTCTGCTCTCCCTTTTCTCTGTAATTTAGTTATCCCTGTATCAGGGTGGCAGAATCAAAGCTCCAGTCCACTGCGTTAGTGCGGTTTCAGGGGTTTTCTATAGCTTCTCATCAGTGACTTAAGCTAATACGCTGAAAATGGAACTGGAGCAGTGAGGTGCAAATCTAAGTTCTGTCCTAGTGCCTCTACCCTCAGGGGCAGTAACCACAGCAGAGAGGGAGGACAGCAGGCTGTGGACAGAAGTATTTTAATTTACTGCAGCTATACATACCTTGGCTATTGATGTCTTCAAGTCCTGGCTTGTGCACAGCCTCTGGTGCCATCACACCCAAAAATTCATCTTGCTACAGTGGATCTATGGCTCAGACAATTTTCCTTTGTCTGATTTTAAGTAAAAGAAACAGAGCTCTGCCACTACCACAAAGTTCCGATTGATCAAAATGTTCAGGAGATTGCCATATGTCAGGTGCTAGATGACCGCAAATTTGTTATCGTAGAGTATTATTATGTTTCTCCGACAGTACAGTCAGCACATTTAGAGAATGCCATCAGAAGTGGCTGTTCTCCTCTGCATTACTGTCATTGTCACAGCTTTTGGCCCGAGCTGCTGCTGCCAGTTAGGGAAGGAAAATTCCACTATATGAGATAAAGCAGAGCTCTGTTACAGAATAAGGAAAATAACAGCTTTGATTGTTGTTATTGCAGATAAATTGTAGAGCTAGAATACCCTGCTGCTTTCCACAGAATCAGATTAAAAGAAAGATCATCTGGCAAAAAAGTACTAGACTGGCAAGTCTTGAGTAGATGGTGTTGATTTAATGCTGTTAAAAGTCACTCAAGAGAACAGAAACTCCAGATAAGACAGAAAAGCGACAAGCGCTTGTAATGAGTTGCTGCTTCATTTCTGAGTGGTTTGGAGCTTAAAAGTCACAAACTATTAAACTTCCAGGTACCTTTCAAAGACAGCATTTTCCTCCAGAACTTAACATAAATTGTAGAAGAAAAGGAGTTCTCAGTAATAAGTGTGCAAAGACAATAAAAGGAGTATGCTGAACTTGTATACGTAGTGATCATTAAAAAAATAACAGACTATTCTTAAAATAAAAAGTATATCCTTCTCATTTACAGTATATAACCTGTCCACTGGCCTTGTGTCTCATTCTTCCCAATGCAATTCTGCTTTAGCAGGGTTATTTAGGAAATAACAGCACTGAAAAAAGAAAGTGATGTATTGGTCTGTTAGTCATATAAAATGTAGTTTTGGCTTCAACAGCTGAAACTTTTAGACACTTAAAAACCCTCTGCAGCTTTATGATGGCATTAGACCTGGCACAGGAATCTGAACGGGGACTTTCTGAGACATTGTTTCTCTAAACAGGGTAAAGATTCTGTGAGTGATTAAGGGAATATTGATCACGGCTCAAATCCTCAGCCCTATTTAGGTGCCACATCCCCGTTAAGTAAGATTTAAGTAAAAGGCCTAAATACCTTTGAAGACCTGAGATCGTATTTTTATAAAGGAAGCCCCAAGCTATGCTCCCTGCTTCTACTCAAATTTTTAACCTTATTTTAATGAAAGCATTTCACAGTCACTTTGGTCTGCTTAGGGTGACCTCAGCTTTGCCATTTTATTTATTTACATGTGTGCTTGCAGGGTTTTTTTAAGTCAGGCAGAATGCCAGAGTGGTCACAGATACCTTGGTCAGAAACAGAAAACCAGAAAAGCCTTGGTCCCCCTTTCCCAGTTCAGCAGTTCTGCACGTCCCAGAGCCAGGGCCAGAGTTTCTTTTGCATTTTCTCCGTCCCAAGCTGGGCTGGCCCCCGCAGTGCCGCTCTGCACAGCGGGGTGGGGGGGCCGGGGCTCGCTCTGCTCTGCTCAGCTTCTCCCCGAGGGGGAGGTTGCCAGCGGGCAAACTCTGGAGTGCGTTGAATTTGTGAGTGTGTTGCACCACTGAACCAAGGATCAAACTACAATTTTTAATTCAATGATGTACTACTTCTGTCTGTACTAATAGTGATCTTTTTAATTACTTGTTGTATTTTAATCCTCTGATATTAGCTCAGATTTAAGAAACCATGTGGGAACAATGCAGGCAGAGTACAGAAGGGAAAACCACAGTGTGGATAAAACTTACAGGAGGAGCAGAATAACGCTCTGAAGCTGATTCAGCAGGCTTTTGACTTCAGAACAAGTTCTGGCAGGCAGCTTGTGAGCCTAATAATCCTAAAACAATTTGTCCTGTTCCATGGTTTAGTGGTGGACTTGGCAGTGCTAGGTTAATGGTTGGCCTTGATGATCTTAAAGGTCTTTTCCAACCTAAACGATTCCATGATTCTGTGATTAAGGGGTGCCTCATGTCATCAGAGACAGGGAACTTGCAATTCTGAGCACTGGAGGAACTGAACTTTCACTTGGGAAACTCAACTTTGAAAAGTAGGAAATTCAGTCCTCAGCTGTACCAAGCCACAGAGCCAGTTTCTGCAGATGTGGGCTACAAATCCCTGCTTATTCAGGAAACACCTCATCCTGCTTGGTATATTCACTCAGAAACTCCTGAAATATTATTTCCTTTTCTAAGTCTTTGGAACAGCCAACAAAAATAATCACCGGCTCTTTTTAGCCTATCTCAGCATATTGACAATAGCTTTTCAACAATAAAATGTTAGTGGAAACTGCAACTGAAAATAATGTACTCAAAAACATGTTCAGTTAGCTTTATAATAAAAACAGTCAGAAAACTTTCAAGTACATGACATTTTTCTTTCTCGTTTAGTTACAGATGTGACTTCACCTGCTGATAAAAGAAAAATTTTATCTCCTTGAAATGCAACGGTTTTTCAGTGTACAATATAATCAGTCATCTTTTTTTAGCAATATTATATCTGCTAACTTTACCATTCTTTATTTTAATTCTCATGTACTTAATTATTTTTGCTTTTAGAAAAAGCAGTATGAAAGTATGAATTCTTGTCAATAAGAACTGGTTGAAGGAAGTGTCAGTAAAAATGTTAACAAGGTAGAAGACATCAGCACACACAATTCTGTTATAAATTTATCAAAATCGAAAATGTTGACAATTGCAAAATGTTTTCGGGTTTTGTAAAGGATTGTTTTTCAATGAATAGCAACTGTGTGCAAAATGCTTGGCCATCCTCATAGTGTTCCTAATGATACAGCTATATGTTGTTCTGAGATTCTCAAAGGAATATTTTATATGCCACAAAGTATTTACAGGCAATTTATCCCAAAACGAAACAAAACACCTGTTGGCAAACGCAGCAGTGGGATGGAATGAGTCCAGTAGGTCTCTAAGTTTCATAAGGAATACAAAAATAGTATTATCTCTTCATAGAACATCCTTAAAGTAAATTTTTGTAGGGAGGGACAATATAATTTATTCAACTAATTAATAAGAAAAAAAATGACAAGAGCTTATGAGCCCTTCTTCATGTGTGTAAAAGAACAAGGGAATTTCTTAGCTAAGTATAATCTGGAAGAGTGTTTGTCTTTTTTATCCCCAGCTATATCCATTTGTCAAACCTCAGCCAAAGCTTCCTAAACACTCTCATGCATTGGACCATCACAACTATAGAAAAAAGAAAAGCATTACTCATGAAAATCCTGTACTATAACATATAAAAATAAGAGAGGACATACTATTTGAACATAAATGAGAACAGAGAGGTGTTAGTTCTAAGCAAACAAGCATAGGACCAGTTTTGTAAGGGAGTTTTAAAGGAGTAAATTTACAAAGATAAAAAAAGGACTGTCATGCAGAGACAGAAATTCTCCAGGTATCAGAGGCAGCATCAGTGGAAGCACAAAGCTGTGAAAGGAGAAACCTGGTAGATCTGAATGTGCTTGTGGAGCTGGTGGCGATTGTGCTGGAGAAGAGCACGAAGTAAAATGACAAAGTAGAAAATGTCACCAAACCCACAGGAGCAAACGGGAAGCTGAGCCTGCAGAAAGCCAGCTGAGGATCCAACTTAGGAAAGCACTTTATTCAGGGAAGCAGGTGAGTATGAATATATATCTTTGCACTATGTGTAATAAGTGGTAGATGTTTGCACTAAACTAAATGAAATATAGTCCAATGCCGTGTACTTTCCTAAATAGAATTGTACTTAAATCAAATGTTATGGACCAGCTAAGGCTGTGCTTTTCACTGCACTTGTGGATGCTCTTCTGTTCCTAATAGCAACTGCACCAGATTGAGAGTCACTGTTCCCAACTCACTTCCAGTGTTACCAAAACTTGGGACAGTCAAAAGTAGTTTGATGATGGACCTACTCTAGTGGGTCAACAGCACATACAAGAAGAGGGTACGCGGGGCAGGTGTGCATCTCTGGGCAGGAGGAAAAACAGAAGGGCACAAAGGTGCAAGAACCAGGAGGGGGGGAAGAAACCTAATTCATTGGGCCAGAAGAAACACTGAGATCAAGAAATGCGAAAAACAGGAGTGTACATACAGCTTGGGGGAGAACCAAAATTCACATTTAGATAAGCAGGTCATAAAAACCATTTACCTTTCTCTTCATAACCACTTCTTTGCCGGTATCATCTGCTCTCTTGCCTGTGTTTTCTGGTCTCATGATGTCACTCGTCCTATGAGCAGACCACAGATCTCCTGGAGCAGGGACTATCTTTTTGTTTTCTGTCTGAGCAACAGAGAGGTCTTCCGGCATTTCCCAGTGTACATGTTGCGACAGTAAATAATTGAAATTTCCCTAATGTTACAACAAGTTGTGAACACACCGGTACATTTGTTTCACTGTCACACGGAGAATGAATAACATGAAAAGAACAACCTAAGCTCTCTGGTTTTAGACGGATACAAAAAACAATGAGAACAAGACCTGAATCAAACTATCATGGGGAGAAGAGTAATAAATATATTCATAAAGTCTCCCCACTAAGTCACTGAAGGAGTAGCTCAGTCTTACAACAATAGAATTATAAAACACAATAAAAAGTGCTGTAGTAAAACTCATCCTTATAACACTTCAAAGGAGAAGAACAAAGAGACAGAACAAACATAAATGTCTTCATTATTAGATGTTGAGTGACTTGAGTATGTTGTTTAGAGAAACCTGTTTGGAGAAAGAGAGAAATCTGAGTAGGGAAGTGCTTGTGATAACAATAAAAACAGTACAATGTTAATTAAGTTACAGTGAACAGAACAACCAAGCAGGCTGAGCAGGATCTCAAGTGTGAACTGACTGTGTTAATGTAAGAAATGTATAATTTGATGGTTTACTCCTGGATGTTTTGGAAGCCAAGAAGCTTGTCATGACTATTTTTCAGGCTAAAGAGAGCACTTGCATGCATAATACTGTCTTCACCTGAACAAATAGAAGTGTCTTCATTTTTCTGTCCCTTTTTTTCAGCAGTATTTATGATACACAAAGAAACAAAAGTGTAAAGTCCTTGATGTCTTAAATCCCAATTCTCCTGGACTACCTTTAGCAGTTGAGATATTTGCTGCATTCAGGCAGTACTTTTGTGGTTCAAAAGAGAATTTTTCAAAGAACAGTAATATTTGAAAGCAGATGCTTCATATCCTGGCTAATCAAAACTAGACTATATCATCAGAGTTAATGAAGCATTAAAGCATATTACTGAATAATGGAAAATTAAAACAAAACAAACGCCCAAACATTCTATTCATTTTACATTTATTCATGTAATAATTGCAGCTATCACCGCTGGGAAGAAAAAAGAGTGGTATTGTTGCTGGCTATTTTACTTAAGGAATTCAGTTAGATATTCAAATAAGCCCGCATCATTTTTCACGGCCCTATCTTCTCCCTCCTCTGTAGTCTACTATTTTATTTTTCTTACAATTCTCTATCTTTGATACACATATTTTCATCTGTAATTCCAGTGACAGAATTTCTAACTGATTCTTCAAATGTTGAAATAAAAACAAAACTGCTCACTAGACAAGCAAATAAAACAATACTTTCATTCCGTAGAAACTCCCTCTGTGATCACAAACGAGCATGTGATATCGGTATGATAAATGAGGACTGGTAAAAGGTGTTATCAATTTCCTTGCGTCAGTTCTGTTACAGAGGTCACTGGTACAAAAGGTTGTTGTTCTGTCATATAACACTGCCCAGTATTTATTCATTCATCGAATAGATATTGTTACATTCTGCTTTCACTAAATGCTTACATTATAAATTATGGGAATGACATACAGGCAGATTCAGCTATTAATTCCCTGAACAAATCTGCCTCCATTTCTTTCCATCAAGCCTTTTTAACATTCTGCAGAGACATCTCTAATTTTCTATGTTGTTAGTTTCTTAAAAATGGAGTCATATTTTTTGTAAGGCATTTATTGATCTTCAGAGGGGTTTATTGACCCTTCAGAGGGTCTTGGTGACTTAGGAAGGAAAGTAATATTGAAAGAAAATAAAGCTAAAATCAAATGTCCCCAAACAAAACAGAGTAAAGAGAAAGAGAAATGGACAACCTCAGTGATTACAATGTCAGCATAAAAATCTCCACTCTTTCACACTTGGGATTGGCTCCTCCTTTTCACTGAGTTTGATAGGCAGAAGAACCTTGATTTAAAATAAATCAGATTTGTCATCCACCTAAAAACAAATAACAAGGAAAAAAGTAATAACAGAAAAGTAAAAAACAAGCAAACAAAAATAAAACTGTGGCACTAGCACTGCAGCATGACTTTTGTTTCCAAAGGAGGTAGGAAAGTGTTCATGTAAAACTTTCTTTCACCTTTGCCTTTGCACATTGGCATCCTCTAGAGAGTGGGCACAGGGAGCCAGGGAAAGCAGCCGGGAGCCAGCCACAGGAGCCTGCTTAAGTCAGTGCAGATCACTCCATTACCAGTTCAGCCTCTCCATCCTGAGGCAATAGACATGAGAAAAGATGCTGCACTTGCCTTCTGGCATCTCTTTGGCAAGAGGATTGAAACAGATATATCTGAGGGAGGAAAATAAACAGACTTTTTCTACTTGTAAGGCCTATTTCCAGCACAAAAGATCTAAAGAACGAGCTAGGTAACTCCACCTATTAACACAGAAAGTCAAATTTACATAGCCTTTTAAACAAGAAATCTAAACCCTGGAATCTAAAACCAATGGTATTAACACACTGAGTGTTGTTTTTCTCTGTTGGGCAAATTTTTGTACATTTTATTTTCTCTTTTGCTTTTGAAGGTCATTATAGAACAGAGGATGAAACAACTAGAGAATAGCTCCAGTACCATGAAAAATGGTGTGGAAACCAAAAGATAAAACAAAATTGCAGGGTATGGAGCTAATATCCTACTGATCATCTACAATGATCACAAAATGATTCAGTTCACTATTCTTGGAGAAGTAAGGAGGGGGCACAGCAGAACTACCACCTTGGAGTTCCGAAGGGCAGACTTTGACTTGTTTAGGAGACTGCTTGACAGAGTCCCTTGGGGGGCAGTCCTGGAGGGCAGAGGAGTCCAGGAAGGCTGGACGCTCTTTAAGAAGGAACTCTTAAAGGCACAGGAGCTGGCCGTCCCCCTGTGTTGTAAGTCAAGCCGGCGGCAAAGAAGACCGACCTGGCTGAACAGGGAGTTTTGACTGCAGCTCAGGGTAAAAAGGAGAGTCTATGGCCTTTGGGGGAAGGGGCAGGCCACACACGATGGCTACAGAGATATTGTGAGGCTATGCAGGGAGAAAATTAGAAAGTCCAAAGCCCAGCTAGAAATTAATCTGGCTTCTGCTGTAAAGGATAACAAGAAATCCTTCTGTAGATACCTTAGCAGCAAAAGAAGGGTGAGGGAAAGCCTCCCTCCTCTATTAGATGCAGGAGGAAACATGGTAAAAAAGGATGAGGAAAAGGCTGAGGTGCTTAATGCTGCCTTTGCCTCAGTCTTTAGTAACAGGACCTGCTGCATGCTGAGAATCCAGCCCCCTGAGCTAGATGATAGAGACCGGGAGCAGAATGATCCCCCCGGTATCCAGGAAAAGAGGGTCGGCGACCTGCTGCACCACACAGACGTACACACGTCTGTGGGACTGGATGGAAAGCTGCTCAGCAGAGAGGGACCTGGGGGTGTTGACTGACAGCCGGCTGAACATGAGCCAGCGGTGTGCCCAGGTGGCCAAGAGGGCCAACGGCATCCTGGCCTGTATCAGGAATAGTGCGGCCAGTAGGACCAGGGAAGTGATTTTACCCCTGTACTCGGCACTGGTGAGG
>JAVKLA010000053.1:32507526-32559748 GCA_034782735.1 Sagittarius serpentarius
TGAAAGGGTCATTAGGCATTGGAACGGGTTGCCCAGGGCAGTGGTGGAGGCCCCATCCCTGGGTGTTTTTAAAAGTCCTGTAGATGTAGTGCTTAGGGACATGGTTTAGTGGGGGACTTGTCAGTGCTGGGTTAAATGATTGGACTAGATGATCTTATAGGTCTTTTCCAACCTAAGCAGTTCTATGATTCTATGATTCTATGATTCTATTCTAAAAGCCCTGTTCTTCACATAATGTCAATTTGACTCTTACAGATATAAAAATCCACTGTATCTTTTGGCATTTCTCACTTTACAGCTGCTATCAATTGTTCTCAGTCAGTTACTCTGAATAATTGTCTCTAGGCAAGAGTGTTTATTTCCATAGCATTACATCATGTTGCAAACACCACCCTTCCCATACAACAAACTGCAAAAGACAAGGGCTGAGTTGCAAGCCTTCTCCCCGGCAGGCAAAACTTGCATTACAAATGTGGAGATTAGGTTTTCACAACTTCTGACCTATCAGGAAATTAAATTTTAAAAGCCTCAACACTCAGATTTTATCTGATCACCAGGGCTAAGACAGTATTACTTCAAAATAAATGTTCCTCCTGAATTTGGTCTCTGCTTCACATGCTCGTCTGTTGCTTCCTTGTTTTATCCTAAGGAAGAAGTATTTCTAATCCTATGGAACTGAGGAAAAATTAACATATAAATGCTCAACTAATCATGAAAACCAAAGGCAAATGAAAGATTACCCTCTTAAATAAGAGACACTTGAATATAACTTGCACATCACCTAAAGACATCGTTCACTGTCAGGGGATAGTATCGGATTCTTTAACTTTTAAGGCTAAAATATATACGCTCTTTTGATTTAGAGTCAAATAAGGACATGGGAATATAAAACATGATTTAGGAGGATGCTAGGAGTACTAAATCCAAAAAGATGGCCTAAAAAGCTTTGTTCACACTTAGACCGGGCTGGTAATGGGCTGTCCTTGGAAAGGCAGGTACGGGAGGCTGAGGGGCAGCAGTGCAGTGCACACCTGAGAGCAGGCAGACATGAGAAATCAGCCCCGTGGGTGTCCAAAGGCTTACAGAAAATAAGAAAGGGAAATTTGTGCTCACAAGCTATAGAAAGCTTGGCCTAAGCTCACTCTGCCTCTGTTATGGACAGAAAATTCCTTACACATCCAGAGCACAGCGCTGCAGCCAAGAAAATGCCTTGCCTGAAGAACTGCATGGCCTGATCCTGCCCTGCCCCTGGAGGGAGCATCAGGCAAGCCTGGAGAGGGGTCAGTGCTGTGGGCATGCTCTAATTACCCCGAGGAATCTTCTCCAGACTCAGGGTCCTCAGAAACTTATTTTTTGAAACAAAGCCTATAAAATGGATGGTGTTGCTGAATCTCTCTCTGACTTAATGTCAAGTTAGAGAAGTGTAAACAAGAAATCAGGCCTCGCTGCCTTCATCTGGAGCCCAGCGGCAGTGTTTAAACCCACAGTTCTCATCTCTGAAGAGCAGCAAACCACTTCTCTTCAGAAGTGTGTCACCATAGTATATAAAGCAAGATCCAGGAGGTGAAGAAGTGGGAGCACAGTGGTTAAAGTGTACTTGTACGACGGGGAATCCTGACATTCCTGCCTTCGGCACTGAAGCAGCTCTGCTGTAGAAATAAAGCTTCCAACTTTATGGGAAAGGTGCTTTGGAGACCATGTAACACCAAACAATACCATCTCTATTTTCACTTTTTCCTTTTCAAAACTCTACAAGACCACACTGAAAGAGCTTACAAATGTGGAAGTGTGTCACTGTGTCAGGATCTTACTTAAAGTACCTACAGGTATGACTAAACCCAGGAAAATGCACAATTCTAATGAATTCAGGGTCACATTGTTGTTCTTTTCAACTAGAGACTTCATTTCTGATACATTTACCAGGTACAGTCAGAATACGTAAAAGCATGTATTAAGTCTAATGCCATAGTACTAGGATCATCTACAGTCATTTTTCTTTTGTTTTTCATCAGATGCTTGTGTCATTCACAGCAGTTCCTGCCATTTTCTGACACTATTCCTATGCTGTACACTGACACAGGTCAGCAGATTTTCTTGTAATCCAGAGGAAACTTCAGCTGAAGCCTGAGGTTCCCGGTGCTCTCTGAGCACACCAGCAGCTTCAAAACTGGAGGACTTCAGAAACTACATAGCTCAAAGCTTAATTTCTATCAGCAACAATACTTGTATATTTTCACTTATTTCCTCCTTTGAAGTACAAAAGCAGGTGCTCCGGTTCAGCAAATGGTGGCAAAGGTAGCTAATAAGACACACTGCAAAATTGTCGTGGCTCAGTAGTAAAATGAGACCAGGTCCAGAAATTCCAAGTTGTGAAGGTGTAACTGTGAAATTTAAGCTGCAAAAACAATATAACAAGAGATAGTATAGCAATAAGAAAGCAATACCCTGGGATCATCAGAGCTGGATAAATTTATTAAAAAATAAAAAAAATAACAGTTCTTAGTCTGCATCTCTCATTAGATTAATTTGTAATTTGGCTTTCTGGGCATCAGTTTGAATTATGTTTTTTAATGAGTCTACATCTATTCTAATACAGAGAAAGGATTGTTTTGGTTTTCTTTATACTGGTTTCTCTTGACAACAAAAAGCTATATTTCTTTCTGAAATCCAGCCTTGCTGAGCTATTCTGGTGGCAGAAGAGCTGAAACCAATCACAAGGGACCAGCAGAGATCCGTCCCCTGCTCTAGGAGAGCTGTTGGTTCAGGATTGGAGACCGCCCCTTGAGTATCTCTCTTTTTAGTTCCTTAGAGGAAAAGATGGAAATTAGCAGGAGCTAGCAATATTAGGGTCATCACTCCGAGACAAAACATAGGGTGACTGAAGCCCAGAGGAATGCCTTCCCTCTCCTTGCTGAGATTGAGACCCAGAGTCTAGCTGAATCAATAAGCAACGATAAACTCAGTGACACCAAGTGCTCCCAGTAGCAGCCAAGCTTGCTAAGAACACTGCAAAAGGACAGAAAAGGTTGGGGTCTTTTTATAAATTTTCAGCTTTATATTCACATCTTCTAAATCACCCAAAATTCTGAAGTACTGCCCGTGTAGAAAGTCAGTGAAAGTTTCAGATATTCTGTTTTCACTTTCATAATCGCCAAGATCACCTGGACCGTAAGCTGTAGGATGCCAATTTTTTCTGTGTCTAGGTTGAAGTGAAGATCCATCAGAGCATCTTGTCATCCCATGCTTGTTATATGAATGCCTGAATTTTCAGGTTGTTAGAAAAAATACAGTTAAATTTCTGTCAGTTGTCTTCCTAAAAAACAATAAAATTTCTATTTTATTCCACCCTAAGTGAAACATTTCAGTTTCATTAACTTCTAAAGAAAACCTATAAACATTTACTACACATATATTTAGTTTAGAATGTTGATTCAAAACAAAAAAATCAAAATAGCTAGTTTTAAACTGCCAAAATGAACTACTTCCTTTTAGAAAATAGTATTTATGGTGGGGTGGAGCTCTTTGCCAAACTTGGCATAATATCACAAACACCTGCAGTTAGTCAAAAAATGTAATTTTGGATAAATAAGCTCTTTGTCTTTTTAAAAAAATGTACCCATTGCTGTTCTCTACTGATTGCTTAAGCCTAAGGGGTAGAGGGTGTTTTTTTGTGTTTGTTTTGCTTTTTAGTGATATTGTTACCTGGAATTGCTTTGGAGTCTGATGATCTGTATTGCGGGCAAGTTTTGCTTGAGTTTTGTACCCTATTTGTGCTTCAGAAGGTGACAGTCAAAGAATGTCTAAATGAAGAATTTTTGTTCAAATTAAATTTCCTGTTAAAAAGATTAAACACAAAGATTAATAGGTTTAGGTATGATTTTATACGCTATACCTATTCTCAGAGCGTACATTTCCCATCCTATATGAATCACAGACACCTGTTCCTCATTCAGATAGGCTTTTGCTACCCTCAGGGTTCAAATCCCAGTATCCTTTGTGGTTGCGGCCCACAAGCTTACGCATACCATAATTGTTGTAGATGCGATGAACCCAAATAACCCCCCTTTAAGTAGATCAACTATTAATGACTTCCTGGAGATTCCAAACACACTTCCATTAAATATTAATTATAAAACAACTTATTACCCTACTGAGAGCAAGAATAATACCTCCTCAGTGACCTCATGGATTCTGACGATAGCTAATTCAAGACTGATGGGAAGCAGAGGAGCTCAGCGGAGAACAAAGGAACACAGCGAGGCTGTGTGATGCCTGTGGCACCAGACAGAAATCCCCACAGCTGCAGTTTACTTGGCTGCTGTCAGCTGAGACCACTCTGTAAAGTCACCTGTCCGTGTAAAGTCACCTGTATGCAAAGTCAGGTATACATGTAAAGTTAAGGACCCAAACATCTCCAAAGGGCTGAACACTGGGCTTCTGGATATTCAGTCGGTTATTCAGTATTTCAATTGTCTCCCCTTCCTTTGTTCGCCAGCCTTTACCAAGACCCAGTCTTTTATTTTTCACGTACAGGGGGCAAATGCAGCCCTGGGTAGCTCACGCTGTACAGCTGGATAGAGTCCAGATTTCACTGTGACATCTGCTTCTTTACCAAGAAGCAAAAAAGGAACCAAGGGCCCACAAAATGGCCATCTAGAAGCTTGGCCTGCTCCCTGCCCTGGAGGCGAAGGCTGTGCTGCTGGGGGTGCCGCCTTGCAGGCAAGCCCATCTTCCCCAGGTGAGGCTGCAGCCCCCAGGTGAGCCCAGGCGCAGGGCCGGCCCCCGCCTCATCCCGTAGCATCTGCTGCATTTCCCCCTGGGGGTCGAGCCAAACCTCCCTCAGGCTTTTCCAGCTACGCCGCCATCGATGAGTTTGAGGTCACAAGGATCTCAAACTGCGATTAACACCTAGATGCCCCACCGCTTTTGTTTGACGCGGTGTCGGCGCCCCTTGTACGCGCCGCCCAAAGACAGCACAGGGATCTGTAACGTTATGTTCGCCATGCCGAAGAGCGCGCTCCCACTGCGGCAGGAGACCAGGGTGCGGTGATGCCCGCTCAGCAGAAAAAGGGAGAAAGGGAAAACTTCAGTTGAGAGAAAATACAAAACACAGCAGCACATCCATGTAGGGATGGTCCTGGATTTTCCTTATAACCTCACTGAATGTATAGAGGGTGAAGTTAAGGGCTTGAGGAAGACAAAAGTCCGCCAGCAGCAGAAAAGTGACCTGCTATGACAACAAACTTTTCTCTGAACTAGCAGAGTTAGCCTCATGATGAATCCATCATGACTACCTTAAGGGCTGCATCACTACAGCTGAGAAACTGTGCAGTTGGATATTTTAAGTTAATAAGCTTTTGTGGCACCTGGAGGTTGACTCCTCAGCAGTGATGCTAAATGCCGCAGCACTTAACAGTGGGTGCTTCCGACCCACTGGCACCAAGAGATTATGGTTAAAATTGTTATTGTGTGTTTTCCAAGCCTGCTATTTGATTAATGCACTGGCCTAGCAATATCGAATGAAGCTTTAAGTGAATTTACGATCCACTATCTCAAACAACAATAGAGTCAAGCTATTCCAAAGTTATCTCCTACAGATAAATAAATGAATGAATAAATAAATAAATAAATAAATAAGACTCAAAGATGCTTCCTTGTCTTTGAAAGTCAGGACCAAGTTTTCCTTAGAGATTCTAAACCCAAGATTTTTTTTTAATCTGTCACTCAACTTGGACCTAGAATTCTTAGTTTCCCAAGTATTAGCTGCATGACCTGAATACCTGGTTTACATAAGACATAAGGAATATAAGATTGACTATTAATATATGTATTTAGAATACTTTTAAAAAGTCAGTCTTAAAACACTGCCAGATTAATTGGCTTGTAAACCAAGTGGGATGTGTTAAACAAGAAATTCATAGTGACCTGGTTGCATAATCAGTAGAAATGAATAAAAAGTTGCACTTGACAAAAAACATTCAGTCTATGCCTGGATAGGATCAGATCTGTTACAGGTTCACTGAGATGCACTATTTGCTCTTCTGGTACAACGTATCTCCCAGGCATATCAACCTGCAACGGCTGTGCAGGTACCTATGTCCAAACAAAGCAAAAGACCCTAGTCCTGATGTTTAAAAAGACATGCAGAAACAGTAATATGATATAACTGATGTTTAAAGTACATGTAAGGAGAAAACTAAATAAGAAGGATTATAGAAACCACAAATTAAGAAACATCAGTAAGGAAAACTAGAGGAATAGCAATGCTTGGTGAATTTTCTCATCAACAAGCAAGGGAAATCCATCCCTTATATGTCTGTGAAGGGCACAGCACATTCACTTCCTCTTACAATGAAAAAATGGAAGGCACTTGCAGTAAAATGAAAGCTTTGCCAGTCAAACTGAGCAGCAGAGAATAACGGACATCCAATTGTCTTAGAGGAAGCAGCTGAGAATCTTTATGAGCATATCCATTACTGTTCATAATTAACAAACATGTGAAAACTATAGAAATTTCAAAGGACTGGAGGAGTGCCAGGATTCAAAAACTGAATAAAAGCAGGGGCTGTGGGAATTTTAGAGGACTTAGGTGTCAATTCCTGGAAAAAATATGGAACTAATTTGAGACTGTCAATTAAATTTAGAGACTATGGAAATGTTCAGCATCAGTCAGCCTGATTTCATGGTAAGTAGGTCTTTTCAAATCAGCTGTTCCCTTTTTATGTCAGGATTTCAGGTCTAACTGATATAGTCAAGTTATATTGTTATATATTCGAGTTTCTCCTAGACTCAGTACCATTCGGTTTCTAATTTTAGATCTCAAGATCTTGGGTCTGAAAGACAGTACAGCGAATTAAAACTTGGTCCTCTGATGGATCTCAAAATGCAGTTCATACTGAGAAAATAGTCAGGAATGGAGCTTTAGCAGTAAGGCCACAGGGAATTGATTCTTGACCCCTATTTTTATCAGTAACTGCGCTGAAGCTACAAAAATCTTACTAGCACAGCAACTGATAAGATCAAAGAGTATACGTAATAGTCAGGTTACTGTTACAGGGAGACCTGAATCACTTGGTAAACCATCACAAAGCAATGAAAGTACATTTCGCATGGTCAAATGTAACATAAGATAGCTGGGAACACAGAGTGCAGGCTGTACAAGCTTCTGTCTTGGAAGTAAGTAATTCAGAAAGTGACTTAGAGGTCATCATAGGTAATTGCCTCAACACGAGTTCACAGCACAAAGCTGTGGCAAGAAGTTCTTGTACCCTTAAAATGTAACTTCAAGGGGAGGAGGGAAACCTTGGATTTTTTTCATCTTTCTGCACAGCACGGGTCATGAATTTCCTGCTATGATCATCTGGGCATATCTCTCCTAATCAGTTCCCTGCCATTGCGGAGGCCTCAAGCACTGCTTGCACCTTGGTCTCTCTTGTCTCTTTGCCAGTGGCACACAGCACTTAACTCTCCTGGTGCCTGAACCTCACATTATTTAGGCCAACCTCCCAGCAGCTTTGGAATCAGTATAGAAGTTCCTAGGTGAAAATGTAATGAAAAAGTGGTATGGATAAAGGGGATCAAACTGCATCATCAGAAGTCAGCCCTTCAGCCTTCCCAAGCTGGGTGATAAATCTTCATATGGCCAACTGCACTAACACACCCAGACTTTATCTTATCAAGGGAAGTGAGGGCTCCTGGATACACTTTTCCCCATGATGTGGGCTGCCTATGCGTGGGTCCTCAGAGTGCCCGTGCCACGGAGCCTTGCTGTGGGACATTCTGGGTCTGAAATGCATAAGGGTTGGATGCAGTACAGGGGCTACGGGCCAGCACCCCTTCAGCAAGATGAATCTTCCCAGCTTTAAACTCTAGAATTCGGTGATATAAATTGTGCCAATATTTAGTTCAGAAAAATTATCTTTCTGCCAGGGATAGAAAACATCAGGCTGACCGCCCTGCTCTCAGCTTTCCAGAATTCGTGTATGGACTTCTATACTTGACTGTAAGTTGAAATATGTGGGCAAACCCTTAAGACCATATTCCTTCTTTGTAGTACCCTAGTTTTCAATCATATTAACAATGAAAGCTCAGATTACTGTTCACATGTTTAAGAGCTTTCCTCCAGGAGCTGGTGTTTTATATATTCAAAAGGCACAGAAACTGCATTTTCAGAAGAATGCTTTTTTCAGATATCTCTTCTCTCAAGTATTTGCAAAAATAGGTTTATAGAACAAAAGACACAGACTCATAGTTCTGTGCCTAAATTCAAACTTCAGTTAATGCCTACCAGAGCCCCAGCTGCTTCTGGGAGAGGATGTCGCCTGTCTTGTTCACAGCATATTCCTTCTGCTCTTCATTTCTTACCACTGAGAAACCATCCCACCCCGTTCATGAAGATTCCATTTAGCTAAAACTTGGGAAGAGTAAACTCCCAGCCTGACGGAGATAGAGGATATTTCCCTACAGGGAGCCCTCTTGTCTTTCAAGACTTGTGTCTGTTCCCTAGCTGTTTGGTTTATCCTTTAGCAGCCTATTTTGGTGTAACTCCTTGAAGTCACAAAGTATAGTACGAAACAGGAAATCTAAAAGCATGTAACTTAAAAAAATAATTCCTGCAGTTCTCTCATTCTCTCCCTTTCCCTAAAAAGATTGCATTATGTGTTTGATACTTGACATTTGTAGAAAGATCACAAGGTCGCTTTTTCTTTCCTTTAATAAATCAGAAATTGAGAGAATACAGGGAGATAGAGCAGATAACTTGGTTAAATCATTAGCACAGACCTCTAAAAATGTGGTTCAATACATAAATCATTTTTGTCTGATCTTTATTATTCTCCTAGGGCCTGAGTAAAGTAGAGATAATAAAACACCTGGAGTATTATGAAGATGAATTAATTGATCTTCATGAAGGACTTATGCACTACAGTGATGAGGGTCTTAAAAGTCATGCCAGATGGACATTGCTTGAGCTGGTGCAGAAGCATCACAGTCATCATTCTTCCCCATTTTACAGAAAGGGGACCGCTTGTTTCTTACAGATTACACAGAGGCTAATTTTGCTAGAGGACAGAACCATTCAGGAAGTCTGGAGTATTCAAGGATTTAGTGCTACTGCTAGGACATGGGGCTGTGAAGAGAAGAATCTGGCTCCACTTCAATCCGTGGGAAATATCGCCAAGATGATATTCTTAAAGTCATCTTGGAAACAAAACAAAACCCTTGTTGTTTCAAAAATTCCCCTTTCTGGACCTTGGTTCTTGACTACCTGAGTTTCAAGGCATAAATCTTTATGTTTTTTGAAGGTGAAATTTACAAGTTCAGCTCCTTAGCAGCAAGTTTGATTCTTCTGTTGTAAAGACTCTGAAGCTGGAATCACTATGGATTTATGGGGCTTTTTTTCCACTTTAAGAAAAATGCGTTGAGAACAATAACTCAGTAGCTGATAAAGCAAGTCTATTGCTGATCCTGCTTCACTGTGTAAAGTAAAAGAGGTTTGAGAATCAAAGGCTTGCCCTTGCTTTTCTCCATGGCTATTTTGGTAAATCTGCACAGACTTGACCTGAACAGACTTCACCATCTCTACGGCCACAGGCAAACATCAGCAGGAACTGACTCTCGGTTTAAGCTCCACAGTTAAAACTGCCATCCACTTGAGACAGGCCAGCCCAGAAGCTAAGCAATCTGTTTCTCATCTATGAAAATATTTTGAGCCAGGAAATGCTTGTGACTCTTCTCTTAATTTCTTCAATTTTCTCCATTTGTGGTGCAGTTCTGTGTTGTCTTTTGGGGAACACTGTTAGTTACAATCAAGTAAGCATCTATGTTTAATCCGTGAAGATTTTGGAAACTGATATTATTGAGGTCCACATGACTTCAAGCAGGATTACTTCAGAATTAATGTCAACTTTAAAGACTACAGGTTATGCCCGGAACAGTCAATAAATTAGCAAGATGACTCAGAATGAACAATAATAAGATATTCATTCAAATCATGCTAATCGTAGGTTTAAAGTAAAGACAGAAGAATGCATGGAAGTTTAGAAAATGATAATGTTCTATAACATATACAAGTTGAAAAGAAGGCAATTATATTCCATGACTTTATTAAATTACACAGTAATTTAAAAATACAATTACTTTTAAAATGAACAATGGAAAAGAATAATTATATTTCATTATGTCAGATGGGTTGCTCAGATGAACACTGTGTACTGCTGGATAGATACAGTGGCATGGAATCCCATAATGTGATAAGTTTAAGAAAATCATGATTATCAGCCCCATATGCTAGGAGATATTTTATTACTGCTGCTGGCAACTGACATATTTAAAACTTATTAATTGGAAAGAGGATAGAAATTGGGGGGAAAAAAAGTAGCTGAAAAGGTAGCACTCATACCTCAGACCAGTTATTTTCAGCTTCAATTCACCAAGAAGTGAAACTTTTTAGTGTTTAAGTATATAGTTAAAGATTAGTCAAGCTGCTTCAAAATAACATCTTTTGCTAAAGCACCTACTCTCCAGTCCTTTGATCACCTTCATGACCCCCCTTTGGGCCCTCCCCCATCTGTCTGCATCTTTCTTGAATTGTGGGGACACAGTTGTCCAGGTGCAGCCTGACTAGTGCTGAGTAGAGTGGGACGATCTCTCTATCTCTGATAGTAATGCCCCCGTGGATGCAGCCCAGGATCCACTTTGCCTGCACTGCTGCAGCAGCACACCGCTGACTCCTGCTCAGCTTGTTGTCGGCCGGGACCCCCAGGCCCCTTTCAGCAAGGCTGCTCCCCAGCCACACAGGTCCTAGCCTGTATTGGGCTCTTTGGTTATGTCGTCCTTGTCTTTGTTAAACTTCATACTGTTCTCGCTAGCCCACTCTTCCACACCGTCCCATGTCTCTCTGTAAGATGGCTCTCCCTTCCGATGTGTTCACCTTGCCACCCATTTTGTGCCATCAGCAGACTTGGTGAGGGTACTTTCAATCCCATCATCCAGATCATTGGTGAAGACGTTGAACACTGTGGGGACCAGTATTTATCCCTGGGGGATCTCACTTGTGACTGGCTGCCAGCCTGAATGAAAACTATTGATTACCACCCTCTGGATGCAGCCTGTGAGCCAATTCCCTACCCATCTCGCAGAGCACCCATCCAACCTGTATCGTACCTGTCTGTCCAGGAGAAGGTTGTGGGAAACAGTGTTGAATGTTTTACTGAAGTCCAGGCAAACAATAATCACTGCTCTCCCCACGATGACAGAAAATGTTATTTTGTTGTAGAAGGTGATGACATTAGTCTGGTGATTTCTGGATTTCAATTCTGTTCAAAACCAAGAAAGGCTTCACAGAGTACTAAAATGTGGGAAATCAAATTTCCAAACAGTATTTAATGCTTATAAAGATTTAACGATTATAAAGAGTAAAAAGGTCTAAGGAAAGAGAAATGCACACACCCCACCCTGCCACCCCCTTCTAATTCAGCACTAGCCTGAAGATGGAAACTCAGAATTAGACAGACGAGACAGAACAATGTGGGAAACCAAGCCTCCTGCGTCTCTTTTTCAGGGTATTTTCTAATTTCTCATGGTCAGATCTCTTAATCCAACTTCAACAAGAAGTAGCTACTGGTCTTCTGTTTGTTGCAGGGTTTGTAAGAAATCAGGACTGACTGCCTAGTAAGGGACACTTAGATTTTTGGTTTACATGTGGTCCATTCAGTCAGTGGTTCCTGCCACTTCACTAACAGGTTACAGCCCTTTTTCCAGGCTAACAAGCTATACTCCAATTTATACTTTTTCTCGTAGTGCAGACTTTACTGTTTGACTTCTTCTGACACTCTTTAGCAACTGAATAGCACAGGATGCATGGCTGGAAGAAAGCAAGAAAGGTTATGACATTTCTCCACCCTGCACAGGATTTCTAGCTGCTGTTTCAATTCCGTGGTCTGAATGGCAGCCAGCATAAAGCAGGCATATCTCATGCTGGCATGTAGAGAATAAGGAAAAAGAAAAAGCACATATGCACCTACAGACTTGCACAGTTTCCTAAGATATGCCTCAATATTAGCTAGCGTTTGGGAAGTTTCTTCCCCAGTAAATTTAACATCTATGCTAATCATCTTTTAGTTATACAAGGCAAATTCAGGACAAAGCTATCTCCAGATTCACTAAGTTAGAGTGAAGTCACATGAAGTAAAAGTTAAGTGACCTTTCAAAATGTTTGTAAATCCCACAGGTGCTGGCAGGAGCTGTTTTCTGGATACATTTCTTTTTGGAACTATCCCTTTTTGTATTTGAAATCCTTCACAGTTATATTAATTTACATCCATTATGCATCATAGCGTTCTGGGATATTTTCTGTTTAAATACTCATAATTCTTAAACTTCAGTCTTAAATCTCTGTAATGTCTAGTTTATGCAAGGTTATTTTATTAATCACAGCATACACCGTTGGTTAGAAAGTATGACCTATTAACCAAGCAATTGTGCCTTTACATTTATGTCATACTTGTCAGTTTTAAGGTTCATGTTTTCTTTGGAACTTCCAGACACCATTTGGTTTAATGAGTTAGACTTTCAGTCTGCCCAGTTTTCAAGAATTGCAAGTAGCATTAAAAATTCAAGCCATCTTCTATCAAAAGAGTACATTTTTATAAAAGTAATATCATCTTATATTTGATGTAATACTAGTGGAAAGAGTTTCAAACGTGCTCTGTAGAGATGACCCAAATATTAGAAGACAATAGAAATTATACATTACCTCCTTTGCACACTTAAAAAAAAAAACACTAGAAAGAGGAATTGAGCAAATAGATAAGAAATTCATGAGGTAATATTTCAAACACAATCCAATTTAGCCCAAATCACTGCTTATAGAATCATTCACATGCCCATAAATATCCACCTTTTTGAAAACACACTGTGTGGTGAAAGAAGAAAATCCCACTCCCGAACACACAGTTAGAGCTAAGGTCAGCTTGCAGGTATTTCAATCTCATTAATGGACAAAAAGTGTGTAAAGTTATTTTTTAGTTTCTCAACTGCATTGACAGAACTTGGGGAAAGATCTGTATTTGCCATGCGAGACAAAATAAAGATGAGACTTGCTGCCTCTTACAAGTCTGAGCCATATCTCTCTCTCTTCTTCTGACCCCTTACCTCATGGTCTCTTCTGCCTGATCTGTTTGCCCTTCAGCTTCCCAGAGATTCTGCCTCCAGCGAGAAACAGAGATAATGGCATTGCCCAAGATGATAAACAAGATTTTAAGACACAATGTTTCTGCTAAATAAGACTCCCCTTTATGGAAATGCTGGTAGTCATTAAAAGCTTTGCATAAATTTTTAAGACTTCTGAGAGGCCTTTAAAGTAAATACTGTTTATTTACCATCCCAAAAGTTCTAAAACAGAAAAAAAACTTTTCCTGGAGATGGTTTTCATATTTGAGGTACTGGGCCCAGATCTGTTCTCAGTAAACCAAGGAAAAATCCCCAGGGCTGACGTGCTTCAAGTTTACACCATTACCACGAACAGATTTGTTTGATGTAAAGAAATCTGTCATCAATTCTATGATGTCACATTAGGCGCAATTCAGAGCATACTTGACTCACGCTTTCTGAAGTATGCTATTATTGCGCAATACACAACTTAGCTACAGACCAGATGTGTGTGTTGCGATAGAGCCAGCATCCACTGAAGTAAACTCATCTCTTGTGGCATTTAACTTGTACCATCCGGACGTTAGTTCAGGATTCCCTCTCAAACAGTGTACATTTTCAAGTGATTTTTGTTTCTACTAGCTCTAGGAGAAAAGCGCTCCTAATCTAAATACATTTTTTTGTTCAGAATTTCACCTAAGCGGACTTTTCAGTCTAATCTGTTCCTACATACACTTCATTTTAGCAGTGTAAATAATTTTCCATACTTCTTGATATTAATACATTTGTAGTTGCATTCTCACTTCTATGTTATTTAAAAAGGCTTGGATATCAATCTTCAATCTTAAACAAAATCAATGGGCATATTTTCATTGTTCCAGATCAGTCCCTTTTTCTAACAGTGGACAGTAGCTGATGCTTGTGGAAGAATAAGGTACATATAGTATGACCCTTCCCTTGACAGATGACAGCAATCAGTAGTTTAGAGACTCCTCAAGCTGGAGGTTACTTCTGGGCCATTACATTTCATACAGCTATTATTCTTGAATTTGCCTGATACCTTTTTGAACCAATTTATAATTTTGACCTGTTCACAAATTGAGAGTCGTCATTTAAATTACATATAAAGGGAAAAAAGTGCTTTCATACATTTAAAGTGCTACTTTTATTATTTCACTAAGTCTCCTTGTTCCTGACTGTGGCACAGAACAACCACTTCTTTATGCTTTTCCTGTGTGTTACAGACCTTTATCATATACACTGTCTTTTTTCAAAATTAAAAAGTTCCAGTTGTAGGGAAGATTTTCATACTTTGATAATTTTCTTGCATTCCTCTGCATCTTTTTATGATGGGAGGGCCAGAATAGACAACAGTAAATGAATTGGTTCTGTTTTCCAAACTCTTGCCCAGTTCTGCCCAGTCTGTTTTCTCAGACCTTCAATGCCGACCACAATAATGCATTAGCAGTTACACACACTGGAATTAAAATGCACCATGTAAGAGACAGACAAGGAAAACTCAAGCTGGAGAAAGCACAGGAAAGCTGTCAAAACATTGAAAGCCTCTCAGTGCCAGGGACAGGAAAGTGACAACAACATGGAAATTACAATTATTCTGGGCCAGAGGTCCCCTCAGCAGCATTAAGGATGTGTTACAGCTGTGAAAAGCTGTGGATATGGTTTCTCAAGAACTGAGAGTCAGAGCAAAGGGATAAATTAACAGTTTCCACACTCAGCTGGAATAGAAATGTTACAAATAAACATTGAGAACCGTGAATCATGTGATGTTACAAAAACTACTAAGCCCCTAAGCCTGCAATTCTAAGGAAACTCATTGACAGCAAACAGCTGCATCGCTTCTAACAGTCCTGCTCATGGCACTATGGTTACTCACAAGCACAAATCCTTGCAGCATCAGGCCACAATTTCTAGATTACTGATCAGTTTTAAACAGTGAGGTATAAAAAGTATTTATCCTACTGCTGCAAGGTAGTGGACCGGCATTTGAGTCAGCCCACTGGTTTCTACCCCATATTGAGTAACCGACAAGGTAATAGTTTATTTATTTGGTTCAATGAGTGGGCTGGGACGTATATGCTTGGTCACATCCTGTTTTACTGATGCCACACATAGTTACGTGGGATTATGGCATGTGATTTATGCCTTGTGCCTGAGTGCAGAACATGCACCTTTGCTCAGCACCCCGCCACCCGCCACAGAGCGGCGCCCCAAAGGGTACCCTGCCTTACTTCCTTCCCCAGCCCCAGGGTTCACATCCCCCTCCATCAGGGGAAAGGGTGCCAATCTGTTGGAAGCCGGTTTGTACACAAGCTGTCTTAAAAGAGAAAACCTAGTAAGAAAGCAGGAAAAACTAAAACTGCTTGCAAAGGTGAATGTGAAGACATCCACCACATTATCTGCCACAGAAGCATGTTATACTGTGCCACTGACTGGAAGAAAAGGATGACTCAGAAAAATAATTTCCAGTTATGATACTTTAAAGGAAGAAAAACAGCAACAAAAACCATCTTAAATTAATGGAATTAGGTTGCAATATCACTATTGCCAGTGCTATTAGAATTTTGTTCTGAATAGCATGATATTCTATGTTTTTCATAAAGCCCTCAGAATCTGAGAAAAATCTCCAGAAATCTTAATTTGTGTTGAATAAAAATATAGAAAGAAAATAAATTCCCTTTTTCTAGGTCTTTCTGTCCGAAATGCTGGTAAATCTGATCCCTAGATTTGCAAGGTGCAGCAGGGCCTAGCCGGAAACCGTCACCTATTTCTTTAAGTGATATTTTTAAGCCTCCTTCTCCCCAGTTCTGTTTTCTCCAGATTCCTGATCTTGTGACATTTAGCAAGGCAAAGCCTGAAAACTCTATTATTAGTCAGGGAGCAAACGCAGCAAATAGCTTAGCTTCCACATTCCCCTTCTCTCATAGAGCGGTGTTATCCTACAGCTCACCCCCTCACGAGGTGGTGGAAGAAATCCTGGGTTTTGAAACTGGTGGTGAGATTACAATCAAGTAGGGAGGGAGGGAGTGCAAGTCAGTGTGGGGAAGGAGAGAAAAGGGCAGCGCAATATAAAGGATGCTCTGGAAGAAGCCCAATGTACTTGCAGTTGGATGGACTGATGTTTTGTAAGCATCAGAAGAAGATTTCTGAGAAATAGCATCTAAAGTATGCTTAGAGGCTTCCCACTAAAACTGCATTTCTAGTGCTGTTTTTGTCTCCTATAGATCAGCTACAAAAAGTGCAATTGTGTTTTCTCTGGCATGTCACAGAGAGCGAGCCCTGAAGGGCTCACATGCTGATAGCTAGAAGTAAAACAAAAGCAGAAAAACCTTTCTCAATAATATTGCAATAATCCTTATTAGTCTGTTTCTCATCAGGTCATCTCTTTTTTTTTTTCCTTCTTTTTTCATATTTACTGATACAGGTTTCAGAGGTTAGAAAGGAAACTGTTGCAGGAAATTCCTCCTGTGAAAGAAAGTGCAATATAACATACAGTATTGTAAGAGGGAAGAGGAAAAAATGGCAGGTGTGTAAAGCAAATATCACTACATAGAAGAAAAATACTTCTATGAGAAGTATACAAGAAGAAAAAGTATTTCTACAAGAGCAGCCAAATAATATGACACTTTCATTCACAACCTTTGTGCTTCTTTGGAGAGGTGCATAAGCACCTCTGGAAAGAAAAAAGGAACAACCCAGACAATGGATTTTTTTTAGATGTTATGTTAAACTGTATCAGAAATGTCCTGTGGCAAACCTCTGTCTCCACTGAAATAAATAAAGAAGTTGCTGTTGACTCAGTGGAATTTAATTTAACACTTCACATTTATGATTTTCTATGAATGCTGGGAAATCTGTGGCGCTGTTTTTTGACTCCATAGAATTGAGATATATGAGAAGATCTTGCGCTCTGCCAATTCCACATTTTGTCCAGGTCAGCGCAGCCTCTCCTACATCATTCACTATCATACACATGAGTAATCCCATTGTATCCAAGGAGACTACTTTTGCAGTAGGTAAGCACTGATACAAATGTTTGCTGCTTTAGAAGCTATTTTCACAGCAGAGTTGAATATGGAAAACAGATTTCACTGTTAACATATTTGTACCAGCATAATATTAGATGAAAAGGAATTCTAACCACTCAGGCATCATTTTCATCTAGTTTGTTAATGGGAAATTTCACTCCAGAATTATAAATTAGCCAACTCACTAGGCAAAGACTTTGGCTTTCATGATACAGGAACACAATGGCCTCTTACATATTTGACTTAAATATTTTTCCTTTGTAACAAGTCTGAAATATTAGAGCTTCTCTCTGCATTGAATTTCCACTGAACATCTATAAGTTTAGCCTCTTACTGGGAAGTCTTTTAAAGAATGTTCTTATTGTCATTATTTCAGAAGAGGAAGACAGATAATTGTAGGTGACATACCTGTCACAGGAACTGTATTTAAGCTACAGGGTTTTCTTCTATAGGAAATCACTGATGTGATTACTGCCACTTTCAGATTTAAATGTAAGAGTCATCCTTGACTTTCCTTTAGTTCATCAGAAGCAAAGGCAAACAAATAAAATCCCATAAAGCTGTTTCCCTCAAATTACGAAAGAAAAGTCCCATTATTTCTTTTCTAACCACTGAAGGTAAATTAAGACCCTATATACTTGAGACCTCATAACTAAAAGATGTTTGTGGGAGGTGGAATAAAAGGATGCATTTTATAGAAATACCAGTGAAAGTTTTAACAGGTCCTTTTTTTGAATCCAAGTCTTGATCTTAAAAAAAAGCAGACAACCACCACCCTCCTCCCTGTAGAAAAACCACCAACAAAAAAACCATCCAACAAAAAAAATACAAAACCAGAAGTTTCAAATGCTTTTCTATTTGCCTGGGCATGAGCTAACATGAGGATTAACGATTTGTCTGTTGTTTTTCAGCAACCTTTTTTGTCATAGTTCCCTATCCTTCCCTTTTTTCTTGGCAAAAGCTATCAACAGCTCATAACATTTCCAAAACACTCTGAAATATCGCTCAGAACTATGACTTTTTCCAGTTCCTCACTCATTGCCAGTGATTATCTACCCCAAAGGAAAAATCTTTTGAAAATATTGTCCTTTGGAAACATATTCGCCAGTCCGAAGACTGTGTTAAACACCACATTCCGCTCCTTTCTCTGAATTAGCCAGTTTTAGAGCTGTTAAGGTTCAGAAGGAGCACTCACTTAAATTATTGCTTTCTCATCATTGCTTCCTTGTTAGAAGAAGGAATGATATGTGTGACATTGATGTCTTTTCAATCCCTGCGTTTTAAAATTTTAAATTCCAAAAGCAAAGCAAATAAAATTTCACTGCCAGTTTTAAAGCTGAGAGTGTCTCAAAACTGTTCATGTAGAACTAGGCAAACCAAATAGGTATTACTACAGATAAAAGAATCATCCAAAAGGTGAGGTTGCAGAAGGTAATAAAAAGGAAACAGGACACACTATTATCTTTGGATTACCTGTGATTCACTAACATTTTACCACAGCGGATATCCTTAGAAACTTAATTTCCCTTCATATGACTTCAACAGCAACTACTGTGCATGCAATGTTCATAAATCAGAGTGAAAATGCATTGTTAGAGCAGGCAAAACTCTGCATTATAAAGATGAGTCTGCAACAAGAATGACAATTCAGATGTTCTCTTTTATTTTTGTAAATACTACTGAATTTTCAAGCGGCTACTACAAAACATGCACACTGAAGAAAACTGAAGATTAATGAAAAAGCATCAACGTTAGAGTAAAAGCAAACAAAAGATAATGAAGTCCAAATATTGAAAACATTTTAGAATTAATATTTAGCAGAACAAAAGGAATCTTAGCTGAATTTTCAGTGAAATCAAACATTTCAGTGAAAAAATTTTTCACAAAGAATATATCAGCTAAAGATTTTTAGAGTTTTTCCACTACAGATTAAAACATAGACTATTAGAAGGCTTTTTATTTTCCAGAAGGTTGGATATAGGTACGTGGGTTGCTTTTAAGCCCATATTTTCTACTCTCTCTGTCTCTTGATTCAAAATACCAGTAAGTCATAAAATTTCTTTAATTTCTTAATAAATGGCATAAGTATTAATAGTGCTAAACAAGATCCATTAATTTCAATAGCATTTGGAGTAGTATTTTCAGCTTGTAAGTGCTAGTTTTCTCCAGTTTATTGATATTGTGACGTTTTAGCATTTTTGTTCCTTGATTCGGAAGAAAAACATTCATTCAAAATTCCTCCCCAAATGTAAATTTTAATTATTTCTTCTTGAAAATACATGCATGTTAAATGTCTTATGATAACTTTTTTTGAAAAATGTATTCCCCAAATGGGAAAAATCCCGTGTGGAAATGTCATGAACATCTTAACCGAGCTCCAAAAAATTGTTAGTTTTCTCAAAACAGCGTTTTCTGATGCAGGTCTGTACCAAATGGCACCTTCTGTACTTCTACAGTGTTTATCTTTGTTACGGCATGTCTTAGGACCTTAAGTTACACAAGGACCTACTAAGGTTGATGCAGGACACACACATGCAAGTGTTCCTCACTGAAAGGATTTATAAACTGAAGAATGTTTTGCAGGAAATGGTCTCATCCCAGTTTTACAGGTAAAGACAGAGACTAAGTTGTCAAAGATAATACAGGAAGTCTGAGGCAGGATCAGGACTGAAACACATTTTCTAAGTGTCAATGCAGCTTTTTTTTGTTACAAGAGTAAGTTTCTCTCCCACAGACTTACAGTCAGAGATGCTTATCCTGATACACAAACTTTGTTTATAAATTCATCCAAACTTTAATATAGAATTAGGTCTGTGATACAGAACTAGCAATTATTTACTGTATACTATCTTGCATTAAAGAGAGCCAAAGTCAAAAGTCTGTATTTTATTTAATGTAAATACAGATTTAAGTTTCAACAAAAATAATTGCCCATAAGGATGACACTGTGTTTGTAACCGAATGACCTTTCTCTAGGAACCTGAAGAAAGATTCATACCACGCTTCAGCCCCTGTGTGCTATTCCAACTTTAACTCTCCTCCATGGCCCAACGCAGAAAGTACCAAGTGGTTGTCTTGTCTGTGATATGCTGACATTTCCAACCCAGTGAAACTGTAGGTGGTGTTTTCACACTGCGTTCTTCCAAACCTTCAAATTTCACTACAGGCAAACCTGTTCCAAGATGCTACCTGCAGCACTATGTGAACTTGCTGTCAGATCAATTTATTTATGGATAATCATTGAGTTTTATTCTCTTGAGGTCGGTATGTGCTACATGTACATGTATGGATAAATATCTGCATAGCTGAGCTGACACATTACTAACATATTACAGAATTTTTATACTTCTGAGAATTATTGTCTTCAGAATTACAAAGCCAAACCAGTTACTGGCTTTAAAAAACACAGACTGGAAAACAGGGAGAAACAGCAACAATTAAAGTTCCATTTTTTACTATTCAGACTTGTGTTTCTCACTGGACTATGGAGCCTTAACCCATAGATGCCCATTTGGAATACAGCCATCCTTTGGCAGCGTTAGTCTCCGCAATAAATGCAACAACCAAGTGGTGTCTCAAAAGGCCTGGTAAGAGTCACTGGCCTAAATGCTGATTCAGCATGAAAGCTGCACAGTCCTTATAGGACCTATAGAGGAATATCCTGTTTTTATATAGCTGAGCAATAAGTGACCAGAGGGTCACACGATAGAGCACTAAATGACATCCCATCACAATATGCAGCATTCTGACCTCAGGCATGAGTCACAGCAATTCAGGCAGTTTGCTGTGCTAAAGGAAGAAACGATGAAACCATTAGGTCGTGCAGACATAGCCGTACCCTAAGTGGCAGTGCCCTGTCATGGCTTTCTCTCTGGCCACCCTGTCATCTGCCAGCCTGTCAACTGCTTCTATCTTCCTGTAATGGCCTGCAAGATTTGAAGAAGCTGGTCGTTTGCTTTGCTTTTCTTTCCTGTGTTTATTTTGTTGTGCCCTGGCTTTGGTCTTCAGCTGAAGTTTAGTAACAAACTGTGTTACCAGGAAGGTAGTTACGGTTGCGTGAGTCACCACAGTTATTTTAGTGATAACTTCTTCGCTGCGGAACATGAACTAGAGGCTGACTCCCTACCATGGGAAATAATGCCAAATTCCAATAGATCATGTTCATTCACACAGTTGATACATTAAACCTTTCTAAACCTCCACTCTACGACAATATTCCATGTGTGGATCACTATGCGTGACAGGTGGGTGTTCTCACTTTGTCTTCAGGGAGTCAGCACACTCGCAACATAAGTATACATCATCCTACTCAGAGGGCTAACAATGCAATCACCATCTTCGGCAGAAGCCAAAGATCCTGAAAAACTAACTACAGAATATCTATCCAGGTAAGCATTAATACAAAATTATCAAGAATGTGCTGCTATTTTAAGGTGTGTTGCACATTCTCTATAGACAAATAGACTTCAGCCATCAAACTGCAAAATGTTTTACATGTAACCAACACGTCAATTTGAAATACTGAATTAATTCCTCTACTGTACTGTTCACAGCGGTTAGCATCCCTTCAGACTAGTATTTAATACCATGTGTAAGCTTCGAACAAAGCAACAGTCCTGTTGAATGCCATGCTGCCTTAAATTTCTCACTGCTTAAGCTTCAAAAAAGAAGCATCTATAAACTAAATCCTGGTGAGATTAGTGGGTGTAGGACAATGTTCTCCATAAAATTGAAACCTATAACTAGCTTGAATTTTCAGTACTTATAGATAAATTAACAAAGTACAAATCAAAGAAAATCTGTAGTTTATATACACATTACATTTCATTGCTAGTAGTGACAGAGAATATTTTGTATGTTATAGTAGTCAACTTGACTTATACTCTACAATTCTACAACTCCTAGTAAGGAATTCATAAATGTTGGCAGATAGAAAGATGACTTGATAAGGAAATGTGAATCGAAGCCTTTGTATGGTATCACAGAAACTTATGTAAAAGTCTGTCTCTATATTTGAACATTAGGCCTGAATAGATCCTAGAAACTCAATTTGTACATTCCACAGGGCTCCAGACTAGTTGCAATTACATTAGGTCATTTTCCCACTTAGAAAAATGTTTCAAGATTTGAAAAAATATTTTGACTTTTTCTTTCTAATGCTTTAGGACAAAATGAAAGTCTTCAGACCGGAAAAAAAAATAACTCCTGAAAGCAAACAAACAAATAAAAAAAGTTCCATAATCCAAAATGACCAGTACTCTCTTTGCTTGGATGCTGATATTGGAAAGCAAAGTTCATGTTGCTACTGTATTTGATCCAGCTCGGAGCCTTGATTATTGCTTTCTTCATAATGTTGATTGCACTAACACAAGGCTAACATGAATTTTGGGAAAGATGTTTTCCATTTTCCAGGGAAAGAGATGTTTCATCAGAACCTCCTAGACAGTTATAGTATAATATTTTTACATTTCTCTGTCACAAAACAAAAAGGCTACTTGGATTACTGTGTTCCCTGCTTTGCTTTTTTTTTTTTGTTCTGTTTAAATATGGCCTTTGCTGTGCCCTAAATTAGCTTTCCAGTAACTTTTACACAGGACAAAGATTTCTGCTGATCAGGAATCCTCACAGTGACAGAGCAAATTGCCATGCAGGAAACCAGCTGGGGGAAATCATCGTTCTGAGGGATGTTTGTCTTGGTTTCCCTTTGTGTGTTGTGCTTCAGGTTGCAGAAGAGAGTTCAGGGAAAAGCAGGTTGAAAGTTTTTTACACTGGGAGATTTGAGAACTCCCAAATACAGAGGAGGGCAAGACAAAGGCACCTCTTCTCAATTTATCTGAATTAAAGTGTGTTCCTTACCTGAAAATGGAACTTGGCGGAGAGGCATAAACTTCACAGCAGCTTGTGCAGAAATCATTGCCGTAAACAGAGACAGGTATCCGTAGACTTAATCCTACGATTCCTTTACCATTGATTTCATTGAGTACAGGATCATGCAAAGGGATCCAAGGCTCCAGTAAGCTCCACTCACTGCGAGAAAAAGGCACTTAGTAGGAATATTGTGTGTACCCCCAGCCTCTACAGAGGCATATGGAGAACTGATTTATGCAATGACAGCAGAGAGGGCACCCGGCAAAGGAGAGATGAGGTGAAAAGACGAGAGATCAGTAGGGAACTCTGGGAGAGCTGTCAGAGATAAGTGAGCTTTTGGGGACAAGGGTGAGAGAGGACACCAGGAGAGGAGAATGAAGCTTTAGGGAGATAAAAGAGGTTATATCCACGGAGAAATATAGGAAAGAGAGCAGAATGAACAGCACAGTCTGTGCTATCAGACCAAAGGTCCATCCAGCCCAGTGTCCTGTTTCACATGTCTAGGATCTTCCTCCAAGGCAAAGAGAGGAACACGTGGTATTTCCTCAGACACTTGCACAAGACACCAACACTTGCAAAGCCACCAGCACCTGTGGCTCAGGGAACTGAGGTAGCTGTGAGTAACACAGATACTCTCATCCGAACTGCTCTTTTTCTGAGAACTGCAGACTTTGGGACAGGATCCCATTTTAGGTCCCTGAATTCCCCCATACATCTGCTTACAGCCACCGTCTCTCAATCTCCTCTGCCTGTGCTTAAAGCTGCCCTTTTCCCTTATCATTTCTCTGAGGGACTGCATTCATGTGTAAGACTAGCCAAAGATCCTGCCAAAAAACCCTAACCTTTCTTTGCTAGCCATAAGAAAATATAGTCCCTTGCTTTGCTTGCCACGAACAGCTGAAGAAGCATAAACATAAAACGAACATCAAAAGATCAAACATCTCATGATGCATTGTGGCATCGCGAAAAGAAGGGAGACCACAGTGCATCTCTGTCTAGTGAGAACAACCGTCACAGTGCCAGCCATGGCACACAACCTGCAGTTCCCACAAGACGCTGAGAGGTCATCAGGGCTGAGCTGAACCTTGTCATAGTCCTTTGTCCTCTTGCTGCATCTCCCCATGTCAGCGTAACCCCACAGAACTTCACCTGCTTTGTCCTTCCTCTCTTGCACAAGTGTGCAGTGACCAAGTACAGAGTGGCACAAAAAAGGTATTGTACTGGCAGTGAAAAGAAAAGGTTATGTCAAACCAGAATCAATAGCAGAACTATTAGAAATGTCACCTGCAGAGAGTAAGATAAATTTCTTGAACCATAATCTCCTCTTCTCCAGTAATAAAATAAGCACGTTATGAGCAGACTTCAAGTCTTGTCTTGCAGTTTGTACTTCACGTAAAAATACAGTAATGATAAACAGTTTCTATTTTGAAATCACCTCCAAGTTATCAACCCCAAAGAACCTTCTTCTAATAATAGTGTCATTACAATTATCATTACATACACAAGATTCAGAATCAATCTAATTGTACTAAAAGCCTTTGGAAACACTTCGACAACTGAAAGTTCTATACTACTGAATGTATTTACAGCAAAGCAATTGGTTGTATGACAAAAATGTATAGTTTCGTAAAAGCCAGCTGCTACATTACAGGGAAAGTAAGTATTGTTCAACCTCTTTAGAAAAGTCCTTGGGATATTCTTTGTGTTGCTGGCCATAAAAATCATTTTTGTATGAGATAAGATGGGTGAAAAGGAAATTAAAAACAGCACTTATAAAATTCCTAGAGGAATATGTAGTGTGACAAAAGGGACAAACTGGTGCAGCTTCTTCAAGAAAAATAAAGGATCTTTTGTGGGGTTTTTGTTTTAGTCAGCTTCTTAATGACATTGTGTCCTGGTTTCAGCTGGGATAGAGTTAATTGTCTTCCTAGTGGCTGGTACAGCGCTGTGTTTTGGGTTTAGTATAAGAATGCTGACAACACCCCGCTGTTTTCAGTTGTTGCTCAGTCGTGTTTAGACCAAGCCAAGGACTTTTCAGTTTCTCCTGCCCAGCCAGCAAGAAGGCTGGAGGGGCACAAGAAAGTTGGGGGGGGACACAGCCAGGACGGCTGACCCAAACTGGCCAGCGGGGTATTCCATACCATGGGACGTCATGTCCAGGTGGGTGTGAGGGGGGGAGGAGTGCTTCTTGGGCATCAGTTGGCAATTCCATTGTGCATCACTTGTTTTGTGTATCCTTTTATTATTATTGTCACTTTAGTGCTGTTATTAGTGTCATTGTTAGTTTTTTCATTTCTGTTCTATTAAACTGTTCTTATCTCAACCCACGAGCTTTACTTTATTTTCCAATTCTCTCCCCCATCCCTCTGGGTGGGGGGAAAGTGAGTGAACAGCTGCGTGGTGCTGAGTTGCCGGCTGGGGTTAAACCATGACACATTGTTAAATGAGAATGGTGGCAAATAACGGACATATTTTAGTCTTATTTCTAGGTTCTCTGTGTAATTATGGCCAGCACAAAACATTTTGTTTCATAAAAATCTCACTGATGAATAGATCCATGCAATACAATGCCTCCCTTGAAGAACATAATGGAAATTATTTCAGAAAAAAAAGATGATGGTGCTATTAAATTCATTGTGTACAGCCCACAATGAAAAGTAGGGGTTCAGACCCCTCCTCCACCTTAGACTCACTTTGTGCCTCTAGAAAAAATACTTGAAGCTAAATTCAGTAAGGACTTGAGAGCGTAGGATTTTGGCCACAAGAGCAGATCACTGGCCCAGGTGAAGCCTTGAATCCACGGTAAGGTACATAGGCTCGTAACTGCAGGTTTGCACCCATGAGCCTAGCGTTCCTCATGGTGCATTCTTGGCCTATAGCGGTCAATAGGAATAGCCAGGCAAAGGACACAAAAATGCAAATGGTTTTACTATGTTTCCTAAGTACCATATACACTCTAGACTGATTTTAAAAATATGGCATGCAGAGAAAGTAGAACTAATACTAAGAACAGAATATGCAGCTTGAGCGGCCATGTCTTTCCAGAGCCTGCCTGCCCTCATCTGTCCAACCAAAAGGTCAGAATCTGCCTTTTAAAACAACAGCTCTTCCTTGAAAGAAATGAAGATAGCTTTCCTTTTCTCTCTTTTAAAGTGCAGGTAGCACTTAAACATGTGTGCAGAAAAGAAAGGCTCTCCCTACTTCTTCTTTGCTTTGCTTTGCTTTTTAAAAAAAAAAATTGTCTAGTAGCTGGTACATTCCTCCAAGAAGTAGGGAAACCCTAGCTCTAACCAACAGCAGCACCAGTTTGGAGAGTGGAGCTATGCCTCTCTTCCACCTGCACCACCACAACTATTTGCCACTATATACTGACCCAAGAGAAGAGAGACCAAGGGAGAGCACGCAGCTCTGGTACAGTAGTTAGGGTCCTCACCTAGACTTGTCCTAGGTTTCTCTCTCATTGTGACCTTTCCGTATGAAATGAATAAGCGGATGTGGGTGTGAGAACAGAGTCCAGACTTCCTCCTCTGAAGTTAATTTCCTAACTTTTGCTACACATCAAAGCTTCCCCTTGCACTCTCTCCTCCTGACCTCCCAAATCTGGTATTCCTTCCTGCACAATGACACAGCTCCACCAGAAAGACAGGGGAGGTTCCCTCTCTTTCCCATACTCTAGTACTAGCCTCAGAAGAAAACAGTCTTTGAAAAGGTGGGTGCTGTGGACTTGGGCAGTGCCGAGGCTGAGAAGGAAGATGTCAGCTCTAGACTTTTCCCTTGGTGAACCACTTCGTATACTAAATTGTGTGGTGTCCCTATGGTGACTGGAAGCCTTAAAAAAATAGAAAGTGGCCCAAAAACTTCCATTGTGGTGGTGGTTAGCGACCAGCTCCTGGCACATATTAGGTATGCTCAGAGCACACTGATCAGTTCTTTCTGCTCTGATGAGTTTCGGGAACGCATTGGTCTTCAGCGAAACAAGTCAGGTAACTACTGGAGTTTCCCATCAAACAAGGAGTCATACAGCTAGAAAAGCTCCATGGCAGCCAGCCAGCGTTTGCTTGCTTAATCACTATGTTGGAATTTGGCATCCAATTCTTGCTCTAGATGCCTCAGGCCTTTTTGAATATAGTGGCTTTGTGGTATTTTAGCATGGCTCTGAAGTTTTAGGAGATGTTTCTGAAGACTTTTCTCAGTCAACTCACCTATGAATGAAACTCCAGCTATACAGGCTGAAGAATCAGTAGAAAGCTGATTGCTTCAGCAGCAGACTGTATTCAGATAAGCCACCTCCTAACTCAAGTGTATCTTAATTTTTCTGATTGGAAAGGGCTTAGTCAGCAGCTTAGAGGAGCATTAATTACAGAGATTAAGACTTTCACATGAGCAAAGGTGAGACAAAAGAAGACAGTTTAATCAAGAGGAGTTAATAAGAAGGAAGATGACAAACAGGGTACATGGTAAATGACTGACAAGGAGCAAACTGGATGTTCATCATACATCCAGTCATACACCCTTGCAAGATGTATGGCAGGAAGGCTTCCAATGAAATGGAGAAAAAGCCTTTTAAGGGCATTTATATAATAAATACATATACCTAAAAAGAAAACAGCAATCAGTCTTTCCCAAGTTAAAAAAAAAATAATAGAACTTGAAGACATTTGCATTGTTTCCTGATTATTTTTCTCTTGGCTTCCACCTACACTAGCAAAGGTGGTTTTGCAGGTAGGAAATTCACTATTATTAAATTCTTCCAGGAACTGCAGCAACTTCTTAGGAAATTACAGGTCACATCTGGACTCACTTTAATTACAGGGTTAGTCCATTAAAAAGATCATGTGTTATCTGTTATTTCCCAGAATTGCCTAACACCATTTTTAACAACTATATTTGCTACTGGCTTATCAGTTTAAAACTTTTCTTCCTTTCTTTTTAATAAGACCTAAGGGATGAAGAAGAACTTCACTAAAAACAAGAACAGCATTTCAAACAGTGAATCTAAACATCCAGAAAGCACATAAAGATAATTTGAAAAGGTCTGTTTAGAGTGAAAATGTTTTACTTCCTGCACCAATGCATTCAGGCATGTTTCTGCATGTGTTGTGTACACATAAGTTTTGTAGAGATTGCAAGTTTTGCCTTGGGTTCATCTGCTCCAGTCAGGCATACAATATTCATATCTTGCAAAAAGGTTTTCCTGGTCAATGACAAAAGAAGAATGAGGGGGGAGAGGTTTAAAATAAAAAGACTTGGTTGGAGTTTGGAAATGTAAAGCTTCATTAACAGTGTTAAATTCTACTAAATACCATTTATCTTTGTTTCTCCTTTACATTATAATATAATGAAAACTACTAATAGCTTAGTAGTTCAAAGTCAATTCAAAGCGTTCAAAGGGGAACTGAAGGTTTACATATATATACATATTTTTAACATTCATTTACAGTTCTAGTCATGGATGATGGATACCCACTTGTAAATGCAAATCCTGTTTTAGGGTGACACATTTGTGTCATCAGGATCAAGAACATATATATTTGATTACCTGGTCAATGAACAAGTTTAGAGATGCACAAGAGAGCTTGTGCTTTAAATTGCAGACAGATTGGCATGACTTTGCCTGTGGTAATACTTTCTGATTTCATATCTGCTTCTTCATGTGAGGACCAGCTGAAGAGTGTTCATCCTCAGCATTTTGACCTTCATCCACTTCAAGGTGGATAGCCACCTGTTCAAAAATTCCTGTTCTCTGTGGGTATCTGCAGTCCTCCAAATGGTAAGGAAAAGCTGTGATGCTGTAATGGCTGTGACGCTGGCAGCACTTCTTCATTTTTTGCTTGGTATTTGGAATCAATGCAAAGAGTCAGCCTTCCCATAGCAGGCACGATGGACTTGTTCTCCCAGTCTTGCAGCAAGGCAGGTCCATAATACATATGTTTTAATAATAAATCTGATTCTCAGTCCGCACCTTCACTCATGCATCATTCACCTTTACCTCTTTCCTTCTCAGAGGGAATCTTCTTTCTCAACCATTTCACAGTCCCTTCCCTATGACATGAGATTTTCTAGCACTGAGGTTCCCTGGGATTTTTTCAATAAGGTATCATCTTTTCAACAGCAGTACTCAACTGAAGACACGCTTTTTCTAAAATGTAAACAAATAAATAAAACCTTTCACTTAAGCAATGTCACTAGCCAATTTTCAGTTACCCTTAATCTTGAGATGAAGGTTTAGGGTAAAGTGATTCAGGAATTCATAATAAAAACAAAGCATACCTATCACTTTGACTGTAAATGCATCTTTGCCTGAGTGCTGAAAAAGAAAAACAAAGGAAGGAAGATCACACATTGGAGACTAGAGCAGAGTTTTCTAAGGAAAAGAGTAAAATGCACCAAGATTTTATGATTACAAGATGGTATAAAGTCTGGCAACTAGATGTAATAAAAGCTGACAAGACAGCAGATCTAGATGAATAATATCCCATCGTTATGAAGTAAGTGGCAGGGGAAGTAGGAAAGCCTTTGGCAAATCTTATGGATAGCTCATCACAGACAGAGGAAGAACAAGAGGAATGGTGAATGTCTAATATAGTTCACAAGTTTAAGAAGGATCAAAAGAATAAGTGTGATTCCAACTGCCAACTGGATGCTTAAAGCACTCATGTGGGATGAATACTACATAACATTTACAAATGTATTATTTGGCAAAGGATGGTTTGTGCCTCTGACTTAGAGAGTACCATCTTGGACCAGCCTATCCCAAGTTAAAACAAAATAGCAAACTAGCGAATGCTAAGACAAAGATGACAGAGATTCACTTGAAGGTATTTTTTTAGAAAGTATAAACCTTTTCTACAAAAGATTGTTTTAGTGTGATAGGGAAAAATATTGAAGGAAATTAGAAAGCGGAAAGAGCAGAGAGAATGAATTTTTTTAACAAAAGAAAGACAGGTCTTACACTGCAGCTAGAGAGGTACTTATTCTGCTCAGCTCTACCTTTTTTCAGCTAATTTCAGCTAAATGGTATATATACACATTTTAAATCATTATTTTTGTAATGATGCAAAATTGAAGAGATGTATAAAAGCCAATGCAAGAGAAGACACATTAAAAATGACTAAAGATTAAGAATTCAGAACAAAAGAGACACCTCCGTCATTCAGAGAAAAAAATGGAACTTAATAGGACTGCTGATAGCTTTGCAGTTTTAAGTATCATCTAAAACTGAAGACAATGAAAAACACTCTGAAAAAGATCTAAGGGTGAAACACATATGGAATCACAGACATGACTCAAAAGTTTTCAATTTGTTGGAGATGTGGCAACATTAGGAGAAAAATAATCATTTTTCTATTTGCCTGTACAACTAACAGTAGTGCTCAGTCTCATATTGTCACACACATGCAATGACTCACATGCTACCAAACTGTGCAGAGAGGAGTGTATAGATGACATTTATTCAGACAGATATGTTCTTTTAATGTTGTTCTTATAACAAACTGTGTAAAGCAGAAACCTAATCCAAATCTCAGTGATATCTGAAGGAACATAATTTCAAATGCAGTAATACCCTAGTATTAATAGTTTCTTCTTGCAGGAAAACCTAGATATTGACTAATACTACTAGCATATATGCTCACTCAGGTCATAAGGGATGACAGTAAAGTTTGCATTAAGCATCTCTGACTACTCAGCAAAATGTACCACATCTAAATGCTTTGGGCTATGAACCATCTTTCCCTGTGCCTTAGCTGGCTCCAATACTATTTCTTTCAGGGTGTATTTCCTCATCTAATGATAGGGCTGTTCATTAAATTTGAGACCCACAATTTAGGTCTCTAGACTTCATTTTGTTCCCACTCACCCCTCCTGAAACCTTCCAGCAGGTTAAACTCACTTTTGCCCACAACTCAAAACTGAAAGCACAAGCTTCTGCTAGATAATCTCTTTTTCCAGGAAGCATGGATAGGTGCAGATTGTCAGCTCTGCACAGGATTCATACACCATCGTATGTAACTTCCTAGCCCAACGAAACCTGTAAGAACCTCTTCAGCATTTCCCTCACACTGTGATCCTCTGGGCTGATGGCATCCAAGGATCCTTCCTCCACAGCTCATTGCTTTTCTCCTGGACTCTGCAGTCTTTACAACTCGCTTTACTTTCTCGTACCTTGTTTTGTACCAAAACAAAACCAGGCCTCTCTTTCCGTCATATGTCAGGGCATCTCATTAGTTAACAAGAAATTACGTCTCTCTCTCACCTATACACACATATCTCTCTTAAACATCTTGATCACCTAAGCTTTATTTCCAGCACCTTTCAAAAATATTAATTTCCTTCTGATCATGTCAAAAGCAGTGCAAAATCAATCCGATCTGTTGACTGTCCTACAATTTTCATAGGAAAAATGCAGGATTTGCCTAATTCTCCATTTTCAACTCTTGATGTTCCCATTAAATAGTACGATGTTCTATGTATTGATACCACCACCTGGAGAGGTCTGATGGGCCACAGATACAAGCTCCGTACTTGTAATATGACAAGACAATTTGAGTGGGTGCGCCAAATTATGACTTGAGAAATCACAAGTTGGAAATACTGCCTTGCTGCTCAATCTCTCCTGCTCCTACAAGTACAGGAGCCTGGTGTGATCACCAAAGTGTGGTTCTGAATGCTGATCAGCTCCCAGTTAAAGAAAACCATTTCTGTACTGATAACAGTTATCATAATTTAAGTCTTCAGTAGCTACAGGCCTCTCTTCAAAGCAGGCAGATAAGAGGTGGGTCTTAGCTAGTAACACTAAAATCTTAGAAATGACCTGCTTGTTTCAAACAGAATGAAGCCTGAATACTTAGATATTCACCCAGATGTGCAAGGAGAGCTTTCTCACACTGGCCCTGCCATCTTGCTGTAGGAAAATAGCTTTTGGGGAGGCCTTTGTAGCAGTATATAGTTTCTCATACGATGAGTCTGAATAAGAGATGATAATTTACGCAAAACCCACACACTTAACTGCAAAGCTTCCTAACTCAAAAGGTAAGCCTTACACTCGCTGTATGATGCTGTGTAAAGGTGAGACTCACAAATGACATCAAGCTTTATTCTGCTGTACTGGAATGAATATCAGTAGAAATACAGCAAATGCAAAAGCTATCTGGATAGTTCAGATAAAATCTCTTATGCCATTCATTTCATTGCTGACGTCCTGACAGTTTGTGTCATCAGAGGACATGATTCTTGCTACTGCAGCTAGACTGGACTCTACAGCCCAAACATCCCCTTAAATCCAGTCTTGCTTGCCACATCAAATGTCATAGCACTTGAAAGTGTTAAATATCTGGCCAAATATCTCACAGCACATCTAGTTCTTCTTCCAGACACTGCCAAGTCATTCAAGATGCAAACAAGGGCAATTGTCTCAGTGGTAGGTCAAATACTTCTAAAAAAAATCTTTTAACAATGCTAAATCAACAAGGTGAATGAAGTCTTAATAAAAATACAGATAATATACATATATAGAAACAATAATCAAACAAAAAGGAAAAGCTGTTAACAGCCAGTGGCCAAAATTCTGTGATCTGAACATAAGAAAAGAAATGTGTTCTCCAAATGCAGAAATCATTTACTGTGAGTCTGGGGAAGAAGGTTCCCAAACCACTCACAAGAAAACAGCTTGAAGTCATCCTGGCTGCAGCTGATCCAGCATGGGAAGGCAGGACACCCTTCCAGTCTATTGTCTCACACTTCTTTAAGCTTACCCTGAGACAAAGTAAGGTGGTGTGGTCAGGAGATAAAGTGCAAGTTGAAACATGAGGGACTCATGCTCTAATTCTGGCTTTGGTTTTACTTCATTTCATTGGCTTCAGCTCGCACCTCTGTGCCTGAGTAGTATTAACCAGTATTATTCTGTTAACTGAAACCTTCGCCTCACATGAATCTTGCAGCTTCCCTTGACTGACAGCTTCTTTGCTCTCAGCTGCCAGGAAATCTTGACCCCTCTCATTGTAGCACACCCATTCTCTTGAGGACACTCAGCCTGATGTGAGCTATTCGAGTGCCTGCCAGCTCCCTTCCTTCCAGCTCAGCAGAGTGAAGATACTGCTCAAACATTCAATATTGCACGAAAACAAGTGCACAAGTCATGATGCAGCCAATTCCACACAGGGAAAAAAGGCACATTTTGGGAGGGGCCCTCCCAACAATAACATTCAGAGGTTGTTTGTAATATGCCTTGGGTTGAAAACACAGGAGTCCTTGCATTATTAAAGAGACCAGATACTTCCAAGCAGCAGGATGGGTGCAGAAAAGCAGTATGGGCTACATCTCACTGATACCTGCTTGGAAATAACATCTTCATTCCATTGGAGTCTAGTTTTTTTCCTCGTAGTTGTTTTCCTGATAATCATTCACCAGTAGCCTGGCAAATGGATATGGAAGTTTAGCATCTCGCTTTCCCTTTCAGAATAATTTGTCCACCAAGGTGCACAGAGGAGAAAAAACAAAGGAGTAGCTCTTCAGCTCCTCTCTCCTCCATTCAAAGGCAAGTGGCAATGCATCTGAAAGAGGGAAGAAATTGCAAATATCATAGCCCTTACTACAAAGTGTACAAATGAATGAAAGCAGAAACTGTATTTCTCCTGACCTGGCTTGACAGCTCCAGAGAAAAATAAAAAAACCACTCTTTTTTTCAAGAGCAACCATTCCAGTAAAGTCTTGCCATGAATCCCAGGCTCTATTAAGGTGTCTGGACAACATGGCTACAGCATTCTCCCCATCCTTATTCCTAGAATTCAAAAATGAACTGTAATTGGAAATAATCTAAAACAGGAAGGATCCAGCCTATACAAAAAGCACAATGTTTTAATTAGCACTTTTGAATTCTGATCACATTCAGTTTTTAAGGAAGATAAATCCTCATGTTATTAGTGTTGCTGACTTTCTTTCAAGATTAATTGTGGACTTCGAATGCTGAGCCAAATATCTAGTTTTCACTGGCTTTTACATGCTATTTTAGTAGCCTTTCTGGATCTGATATGTGCAATTCTGAAACTTTTATTCATGTGAGTAACCTTTACCCCCCACCCCCAAGGCATTCATTTAATGAAACTGAACATCTGACTAAGACTATCTATGCTGGCCAGCTATGCAGAGTCAAGAGCAGTTCAGCTTCTGAACACAGAAGGAAGTCAGGCCTTATTATCTGCGGAACAAAATTTACTTAGACTTAACTCCAGTTTCATTCAGCCAGGGCTTTACTCAAAAGCTCACTTAATTTTAGGTAAAGACACGCTGGCAGTCTATTGGCTGAATCTCATATTTCCCTGTTTCCTGCTTCAGCTTCATATACAGCTCTTCTTCTAAAACAGTACCCTGCCAGATCATTTCAACCATATGTTCCTTGAGTATTTCTTTACTTTAGGAAGTAACAGATGCCTGCCCTGGGGGAAAAAAATCAATTTATTTCTGTTACTTGGTTCCAGTAAAGTAGCAGAGTTATTTTGCTTTAAGGAAAGGGCAACTAAGCCTGAAAGGACACTTCTTTTACCTTTAAGAAATATTACATAAGTGGTTTGTACTGAATAATTTATGAATTTATACAGAAGAGTTATTCAAAATAGCTCAAACTGTACATTCATCATAACCTTTTCCTTTAGCTTTCCACTAATTAATGCTTCTGAAAATTCCTAATTTTAAGTTTCAGGAAATACCCATGTTCGGAACAGTATCTCATTTTATGTTTGCCATGAAATATACATGAACCATTTTATGAATTTTAATGAATCTTTATTAACTTTGGTCAGTTAACATTATTCATTAACAATTTATAGACACTTCAACCTATTATGCAGCATTATGAACTCTTATGAGAGCGTTTGATACACAACAGGCATGATTACAGTTTTGAAATAGGGAACAAAAAAAAAATAAAATCCATAGACTGTCTGCTAGTTCAAAAGCTTCTGCATATGCCAGTAACACACTTTTTTCAAATTAAACTTTCAACAGGCTCATAGATATTATTTGAGTGGGTCTGCAAAGATCTAGTCGTGTCTAACTTCAGACTCTAGACAGTGCCACTCTCTCCATCTGGAAACAATCCCATCTAGGAGTTACTGAATTCACCTAAACCAGCCCCACTGTAAAATGCAGTCTGGGATTATGGCTCTATTATGTTCATTTGTTCATTTTGGAAGAAGTAATTTTCTGCATATCACTTAATGACCTTGGATTTTTCTTGGTAAAACTGAGTCAGGATTTGCCTTGTAAAAGTACTCCTTACTAAAGGAGTAAGGGAAAAAAAAAGAGCATTCATTCTTCTTTTACTTTAGGTCTGCATAGAGTTTGCAGGCACAACCCATTCAGCCTTTGGAAGCTCTTTGTGTAGTTTTCTGATAAACTGGCTGTATCCATGTCCCTTATGCTCTTGTTATACTTACTTCCTCAGCACCTGCAGGAGTCAAACCTGACTAGTTATGTTCCAGAGAAGAAGGGCAAAGCTCTTTAAGGTCACTCATAAAGCAGGTACACATGCTGTGGATATGAAGCAAATTTTCCTACAACTAAACTTTAAACACCTGAGCTGCTAGACTACCTTTCCCCAGAGAGGAAAGGGCTGGCCTGACAGAGGCTTCTATGCTGGAAAGTTATCCTGAGCACCAATAAACACAGCTCTGTGGATGGGAGCTGCGGCTCAGCCTCCGAGTGCTCTCATTATGCCCCAGCTAACTCTCCTCTTCTCTCAGCGTCTGGGATTTCGTGAACACCGTTACTAGGGTCTAATTAACACCAGGCATTCTAGGGCTGTGAATCGCACTGCACCCCTGAGTCAGGCATTTCAACACAAAAGACGCCTCGCTGGGTTTCTACCTGTACGTTACTCACCCCATTCAGTGGATGAAACTGCAGCAGAGGGGTTTGAACCCAAATGCCCAGTTGCCTGAGCTCTACCACTGACCCTGCGCTAGGCCAGAGAAGCAGGTACCAAACAGGAGCAGCTGAGCTATGCACTGCCTGTGAAATCCGTCACAGCAAGAAATTTCACCAAACACTTTTTATCGTCAGAGGAAAGAGAAATTGGGAGAACGTGGCATTGTGCTGGTAAGAGCATATGAAGTATGTAAGAAAATACAATTTGTTGAGGATGCAGGTAGATGAAAAATATCCCCATTGACAGAATGAGTTCTGTGGGCACATTTTACTTTTTGTCAGGCCTCTCTATCTGTTTGATCAATAAAGTGCATGTTTTAAACCACTCCAATCCATTCTATACTCAACATCTTAAAATCAATTCATCGGTGTTTTCCATAGACAACACACCACAATTCATTCTCCTGTGCCTAATCCATCCACAAAATGCATTTTGTCAAACTGTTCAATCCTCTCCCTTGAATGAAGCACATTCCATCAAACCAAGCCATCTGCTCTTACGACAGAATGAATTCTGTCTAACGTGATAAGCAGTGTATGAAGAGAGGCATTTAATCTAACATGTATGTTTAACAAAAGGGAACACTCCTTATTTGGCAAGACATATCTTATATTCTTTATGAATTTTAAAATACTGCACCAGTGTAAATGGATGGATGAATTTACATAGCTTGTGAACAGAACAACTGTTATTTACAAAATATTTCTAAAACCTTCTCTCTTTAGAAAATCCAGGAACAGGAGGCGGGGATATTAACTAACTTCATCCTTTGTAAACTTGAATGAAACTACTGAAAAATTGATCTGGTTTATACTCTTAAAAGGTTTATAATGATTAACTGTTACAGAGGGAGCTGTATAGAGGCAGCTACAGCAACAACTATGGTACTATACTGAGAATTCCTTAAAATATGCTTCTTGCATTCAGGCTGGTTATTATTGGTTAATGAAAATCTCTTTATTCTCTCCCAAAATGCCAGAAACCAAACTAAATTCTTTTCAGAAAGACAGAAAATGAAATACGACCTTAAAGACACTCATTAACATTCCTGACATCTGGTCCAGTAGTCGGTTTTTGCTGTATGCCAGGGATGTTTCATGGATTGCAATGAACACTGAAATTGTAACCGACATGTCATTTATGCTCTCCTCCTTCTCCCATGTGAATCACTCTTACCAGAGCTTCTCTATATGAAAAGTCTGGACAGGAGATATATGTACATGTACAGCACAGATTAAAGGTTTTTGCAGCTTGAGCTTGATCTGGCTGTGCTAATTCACCATGACCGTCATAAGTTATCCTAAACAAGAGTACATAAAATGTTTAATCTAACACTGTGTGACTTACTTCATGGTATACGTCACATTCTACATTACTATAACTATTTTAAGTGTTATCATTTGGGCTGAACATTTCTTTTTGTAATGTTTTTCTGAAAGAGCTGCCTGTACTTGCCCAAAACCACAAAAGCAATTGGACTTCCTTATAGAACCAAAGAGATGAAAGGATTGTAACCTTTACCAGAACAGAGGTTCGTATATGGGCTTGGAGGGGACTCACTAAATGCACTGTTTGGTAATAAAAATTTAACACCTCAGAAAGAAAAAGGAGACAAACAACTGGAATGCTGAGAGGGAAGGAGCAGAAAATCAAGTCTGATCAAGTACTGGAAAATGACCTTGAGAAAAGCTGTGAGGGAGTTTCTGAGCTGAATAGTATCTGCAAAATAGCTGGGAACTACGAAAAAATAAACTTTCCTGTTCTAAATCTCCTGTAAAGGAAAGCTGGTTTTCTACAGTCTTGATAAACAAGAATAATTCTGTTTCTCCTCTTACTCAGCTATATGGCCCTGGACTTTGGCTAAAGTCCTTAAGATAAAAATGTGGTTGAGTTTCATAATTCCATTTTTCTCAAGAATAAACCAAGAAATATTCTCCCCTACCACCTGCAAACCCAGCTGCTTTAATTACTCTGACTCTAGCTGCACATCTGGCAAAACCCAGCATGCTGTCCCCAGGTATAGCCAAAAGATTTTTCTAAAATATGATGTCTAATACCTTTTCACAGCAAACAGAGAATCAGACTACAGTTATATGTATACATACATATATGTGTTTATACACACACACACATATATATTTGCAGGACAAATACCTGATAATATAACACTGTTCAACATCTAAAACCAAGCTTAATGATATAGGGCAAAATCTCACCTAAATTGTAAGATGATGGAAAAGCAATCAAATGGCAGGTAAGGCACACATAGGTGCTTGAGGCACAATGGGAGCAGCAGAAGGGTTCTCCTGAGTGGCCGCAGGCAGCCTGAGCCTGACACCAGCATCCAGAAGCAGAGGAGATGATGTGCAACGCTCTGATTACAGTCACTTGCTTCAGAAGCCCCATTTGTCTGCAGAACCCGGGCCTGAACCGAGCTGCCTGCATCCCATGGAGCACCATTCACCTCTCTGCAGGATCAGCATTTTTGTGTGCATATGTTTCACACAGAAGTGCTGAAATAAAATGTTCGGTTCACCTGCCTGATACTTAACTCAAAAGAGGGTCAGAAAGCTTAATTTGGGAAGTACTTTGAAAATCCTGGATGAAAGATGTGCTCTCTGATGAGTACGGTGAACTACTTTTTTCTCTACCATTTAATACAAAGCTATGTTAAAAAGCTCGTCACTGCGCAAATGAGTTTGAATTGCTGACAAATGCACACAAATTAGTGCTTCATTGATTGTATTTGCCATATTTCCAGCCTGCAGGATTTTGCACGCCAAAGTCCCATCAATATAAACACTGAAAGGGAAGTGAAAATCACAAAAAACAGAGTTCTCTGATCGTCCTCAACATAACTTTCCAAAGAAATACTTCTCTTTTTTCTTTTTTTTGGGGGGGAAGAAATTTAAGGTTATGTTCACTCTGGTCAAAAAGATGTCCTTGAAAAAGGTTGTTAAAAAAAAAATTCCCAGTGTTCTTATCTAAGTATTAGGCTCAGAAATGGAAGTTTCATGATTTTAGCTGTATGCCTCCAGTATAGTGGATTATTACTATTCAATGTAACCAGGTTTCACAGAAATTTACAACGCAGCCCTTGCTAGTAGCTTTTTATGAGTCATATCTTTTTTAATCTCAACTGCAGCACAACCTCCTCTCCAGTTCATAAATACATAATCATTCTTTACATACATCTCCATTTACATAAAGATAATCTGCAAATGTATTGGATCTGTGGTGTCACTGGTTTGTAATGTAATTTTTGAAACAAAATTTAGCTGGAATTCAGAAAGTGAATCAGAGTCACATGCCTAGCCAGTCTTCAGTGAGATATTGTTTAAGACATTCTGAGTCAAAGACCTTTGATTTTGTTAAAGCAAAAGAAGATTTGAACTGAGAGATTCCCAAACAAGGCCTGTATCTCAGATCTGACAGTGTCTTACAGGAGCGAATATAACCTGTGCTCTGATACGCTCCTGACTCTGGTCAGAGGCAGAACTCCCACTGGCTTCAAGTTGTAAAATCTTGCTCTTTGCTGTCAGCCGTTACAGTTTTGTTAAAAGAAGCACCTCAGCCGTACCAAAGCAAGATTTATCCATGTGTAAAAGCAGTCTGACGTTGTCCAAAGAAAACACTGGTCTGCTATTGTGGGGGCTTTTTATTTGTTAAACTCAGAGCAGATATTGTTACTGCTCTGAAAGAAACCCAGATACATTCTCACTAAATTTAAGCAGTAAAATTATAAACACAGGATGTCTTCAACTCTGCTAACTATTCTAGCGTGGGACTCATGCAGGAAAATTTGACAACAGAGCATCTGAACTACTAGTGACACTTGTTTTCAATAGATTGCTTTTGACTTCAGAAGTTGAGTGAAGCAGGAACATGAGCCTCGCGACACCAAGGGCGATATTTTGAGTCTTTATACCACATACTTGGGATTTCTTCTGCTTCAGTCAAAATTTTAGCCATATGAAGCCAATGATCTTAAATGTAAAAAAACAGCACAAAACATTTTTATGCTGACTAGAATAAAACGGAAGATATCAGATCTGGCCCTGTTCTGATGCTCAGTTTAATTGCTTGCTTTCTGTTGCATTTGAATTCAGGAAATTAATTAGCATGTTAGTTTATCTTCACTCACTGAATAAAAAAAGAATCTCTATTTCCATCGCTTCAAAGACATCTGGTTCTGCAAAAAATTTAGTACAGAAATACCAGGAAACACCTATTTAATCTTGGATGGACATGAAAATATCATTTTGGAGGGTTGTCATATCCTGCAGAAATGTGGTGAGGTTTGTCTTTTCATTACTCTCTGCTTAGGGCTCCCCAGGACAGTGGTCAAACATATCGTTTGAGGTAAGATCCTTCCAAGCTCTGCAGTATCAAAAATAAAGTGTTGAAATGTGGTTTGAAAACAAGGTATCACACCCTTTCTACTGAATCTCCGAATGACTAAGCTCTGATCAGTCATATTTTCACATTTATTTTATCTCAAGAAACAGATAAACACTTTATTTGGTGAGAAATTTCAGCAGCTGAGGAGTCTGAAGGTGATCAACTCGCAAAGCCTCACAATAATAACCATCTAAGAAATGAACTCAACTCACATACCCGTACTAAATTAGAAAAAGAGTAGATAATAACTTTGATCTGTAGCTTTCCATTGGCTGTTCTAGCCACTGGATGGTGAAAAAATACATTAAAACAAAGTTACACAAGATAATTCCCCTCATATTTGCAAAGAAATTCAAATCGTCTATCACTAGGACATAAAACTGGTGCATAAAATATTCAACAAGATATTTTGCACAAATTTACATGTGACAGTGCTTGACCACATAATTCTTAAATAAGGGTGTTGGTGGGTTTTTTGCAGCTTCTGAGGGCCTTAGGTGAGCATTTTTTCTGTTATTTCTTTTCTCTTGAATAGTGTTTGTAATTAGAGCTGGAGAAAATTTGTAAAGGCTGGCTGCAAAATATTTGTTCCAAATATTAACTACTGAGTTTCTTTGCAAGTAGTTATTTTCCTTCTCAAGACACTGTCTGCAAGTACATGAGAATATCGTACAGAACATTTTTCGTAATATAACCATTGTTCAGTTTCTGTGCAGATACAGTTAATAAAAAAAATACGAAAATCTTCTCTCCCACTCAGAACTCCACTAGCCTTTATTTCTTAAATAGTGCTTAGTGGAGATTATTACTATTAGAGAGTACAGTAGACAGCATTAGACAATGTATAGACACAACGGAGGGCATGATCCTTTGCCACAGGTAGCTTAAGGCACGACTAAGTAGGTGGTTGCCTTGCACAGCAAGAGCGACAGGAGCGGCACCAGCAATGGCTGCGTACCCGACCAGCATTATAAAGCACACCAGGGAGAGGAATGGCCCTTGGCCTACCCCAAAGGCCTGAGCTGTTTAGAGCTGCATGAGCGACAGCTGATGAATAAGCAGGTAAGATGACTACACTCAGCCTTTCAGGCTGACTAATGTTTTGCCTAAACATATAGGAGGAAGAGAAAAGTTCTGCAGAGGCTTGAGATGTTCTTATAAAAGGGCTTCCTGTCAGAAAGTCTTATTTTTAATCAAAAAGAGTCACCCCCTCCAGAACCTTACACTAAAATTCAATAGTTTCATGTAGATGGCTTTTTTCTCATCATAAACATGAAGAGGAACATAATTCAAAATCATAAGTATTACTGAGTCAAGGCGAGCCCATATAAATGTTCCACTTTCCTTTCTTAAAAAGACAGAAGAAAAAGAATATCAAATGTTAATAATACTCATGAACTAGCTGAAGAGATACAGAAAGTAAAAGTTAGCCATAAAATGGCTACTTCAGGGCTTTAGCACTTCCATTGTGCAAAATATAAAAGGCAATTACCAAACCTTTCTGAAAAAAGATAGTGGGAATAACTCTTTGAGACTGAAGGGTAAGTACATAACAGGCAATTACAGGAAGATAGTGAAGATGAAATAGTTTGGTGATACAAGATTCTGATAGATTTTATTTCTGAATTTATCCACAGAAACTTGTGTGTAATTTTTCCCTTCTTTTGTAGGTTTTTAATACCTTTAACAAAAAGCAATTCTGAAAGGCTCTCCTCCCCTAATTCAATTATTTTAGAGTATCAAAATATAGAATTTAACACACTGTATCAAATGTATCAAACATATTTCAGCTTGTCATCTTGTTTTCTAATAAGGTTGTGGATGATAGAGTTTACACAAAAATCAGGGCTTTTAAAATGTTTATGCACCTCATTTGTACATGCAGAGAATTTTCCAAATGTGAACAGTACTGTATTATAATTTACAATGTATACTGCAGAATTACTTAATAGACTTCCTGTTAAACCAAATCCACACAATTCATGTTCAAGACAAAAAAAAAAATGATCCTCCTCTCCAGGAGTTTAATATACAGAAACACATTAGATGCATGAAACCTCTTACTCCTGTGAAGAGAACATTAACACAGATGACAATGTACATACATTATATATATCAGTTACCGCCTGTATTTGTAGATTATATGTATGTTAAAATAGTCCTCCAACACTGAAAAAAAAAAAGTTGCACTATTTTGTAAGCCATACACCTTCTTGTAAATTCCTCTATTCTGAGACTGCAAGAGGAATCTGGGTCAACTCACACCACCGTTATTGTCACCTTTTTCCAACCTAGCAGGAGTGTGATATTAAAAAGGCTAATACCATGTTATTCACAAACACTCCAGAAAGTTCTTGGGATAAATTCAGCATTCCTGTAACTTGATACAACCAGTTTTAAGTTAACTAATTTTAAGTCAATTGACTAGAAGTCGGGTATGACAGAGCCATATTTGAACCCTCATTTCCTCCTATCTTGACTATTTAACTGTTGATATTGCCTTCACGAGTACAGTAGTATTTAGTGACTCATCTATGTTTGATATCATAAAGATAGTAATAATCATGTTACCAATACCAATCACTCCCTTTTTTTCCAGCCCACAGGTGACACTCTTTAAGCTATACGGGTTTGTTCAGTTTTTGTTTCTCTGTGTGTGGAAGAGACAACTACCCTGTGTGAAAAGCGATTACAGAGGAAATTAACTGGAAGACACAGTACGCAGCTAGCTCTCAAATATTTAAGCCAGTAGTTAGTCACTTACATTGCATGGGTCAGGAAGATCCATCGACTGATGCAGATTCTAGTGAAAGAATAAGCACCTCATACCAATCTGGCAGCAACCTTTCCTACAGACTTCACCAGAAAATGAAAAGAACAAATCTATAATGGAATTAATCGTTTTTCTCATAAACTGGTTATCAATTAATACAAAGTATTTTTCAGAATATTCTGAAATACTGGGCCACCTTTATAGGAACTGGTCAGAACTGGCTTCAGGAACTGATGTCTAGCACAGATCATCTCTTAAATAAATCAAAGATCAAGTTAAGATTTCATATTATTGCTCTTAGAAAAAATGTTCCCTTATTTTTATGGCATATTTATAAGAACAGAATCTGTACATTTATTATCCATAAAATGACAGTTGCTCTTACACCACCCATCATGCTTAGACAGGGCAGATACTGTGATAACACCTTTACACAGTAGAAAGGAAGTGAATAATTACAACCTATCAGACAGAATATAAGCATTCAAGTATCAGCTGTCAAAAAGTAGGACTGAACATTCATGGGATTAAGAGTAAATTGGATTAAACATTTTTTAAAACAGAGAGACAATTTTTCCAGCTGGAACTTTATAGCTTATACATTAATACACATGTAAGTACAGAGGAAAAAAATGCTAAAAGAAGTCGTAGAAGAAATAACTGCGGGAAGGCACGGGAGAAGAGTCCCGACACAGATGGTCACAGTTCGTATTTATTCTTGAGGAAATATCACAAGACAGCCCACCTGATGCTGAGGAAATAGTGTGTTTGGAAGCTAGCATATACTGTGTTTGAAAAGATCATCCATCCTGTCAGAAACAGACGTATTCTACACGGGTAGTATGGAGGCAGCGATTTGTGTGCAACCTCTGCTACCTCAGCAGCTCTACTCCCTTCCTCCTGCTGAAGTGCCAGGCAAAGATAACGGCAGCCATTTCGGCTGCGGACAGATAGATGCAACCAGGACTTCTAGTGCTAAAGAGGATACAATTCCCTTCTGGGCGGTTCCAGCTACTTAATCTTCTCCCTAGCCCTTTCATTGGCATGTTTTTGGGTTTGTACCAAGTTCAGTCACTCAGTCTCTACTGTCAGGCTGACGCCACATCAGCAATGCACTTAGGGGGTCATCAGAACCGCCGGGGCACCGAGGAGCTGTGGTCCGGGAACAACCTCCCTCTGCCACCCCGCGCAGCAGGGAGGGTGGTTCCTGCTCTGGTTTACGACCTCTTCTTGTTTTCTCTTCTGCACACAGTTCACCTCTGCATCAAAGCTACATGTCACTCCTCGGTTCTTTTCATTTCTTTATTTTTGCTTGTTTCCAAACTGTGACTTACTCTTCTGATTCTTTCTTCACACTTTTATTTCAACTGACATAATGCATATATTCCTAAACAAATGCAGAAAGCAGCTACAGAAACCTTGAAAAATATTGGAACTCTTTAATCTTTAGAAGTTTTTTCTTCTTCAGTAAAAACAAATTAATAAATATTTTCCTGCTTTTCTTAATTAAATATTATCACTTACCACTTTTCTTCCTTTCTTTTAAAAAATAGAAAGAATACTTTTTAATTAAGACTAAGGGAATGTTTGTATGCACAGAGCCGCTATTGTTAGCTCTATAGCACATGTGATGGGTATCATAACTGGTTTACTCTATTATGTTTATTTTGTACATTTTTAAGGATGAGGAGATTGTCTTTCTATCCGTTGTAAGTAGACAGTATCTCTTCTGAAGAAAATTAGACTATTCACAGACTAACCTACTGAATTTATTTCTATATTGAATACTTCAGAAGCACACAGAAATATTCCTGGAAAAAATCCCCCCCAAACAACAAAAAAACCAACCAATCCAAAATACCCTAACCACAAGAAGTAAGCAGTGTTATTTTAGATGTGCATAATTTAGTCTTGGTCAGTAATCCAAGGTACAATAGAACATAATTTAAATAAGCAAATGAAAGGTTACAGTTAAAATCATTACTTCCTTTGTCTTCATGTTTGTAAAATCAACCCAGAAGTGATTTTTTTGCAACAGTTTTCAGTGCATGCAATAGCTAAAGAACCTTATCACAGTTGTAAAGTACATAATGCTAGCAATGTTCCAATGAAAATATTAGGCTTTCTGTTCACTTAACATATGATAATAAGGGTACATTTTGGAACAGGCCACTGTTATCTTGTGTATTTTAATAATGGCTGCCTCAACAGTGTAGCTTGTTAAAACTCCTTAACACTCTATCACAAAAGTTGCCAAAAAGCAGCAGTCTATTTTTGCCACAAAAATGGCCAAAAAAAAATTAACATAGACATTTAAAGGGAAATTACACATAAAAATAATTCCAAAAAATCTTAAAGTGGCTTTGTATTGAACAAATTCCACACTTATTCTGTGACACTAAACACGCAGTCAGAGGTCATCTTGGAGTATTCATCTAAGAAAGCTCTATGGATCTGGTCCAAAACATTTTTGCAAGTGACAGAGTATTCAGGAATTTGAGTTTTATGGATCTTAGAATGAAGATAAGTTTAAACTACTTAGAATCACACACTCCCCTTCCAAAATGATAGGTAGATCATATTTAGAGGTTGATGGCTCTGTTAACAGCATGGCAATAAAAAGCTTGCCTTTTATCTTAGGAGTAGAGCTCTTTGCATTAACATCTACGAATCTTAAGTTCAGCTTCAGGGCTGTCATAATATCACTCAAATTTTATATATATGTCTTTTTTACATACTTCATCTACCTGTCTAAATGTGTAATGGATGGCTATTTTATGATAAAGAGTATCTTCTTCAAAGTAACAACACCAAATTAGTTGCATCATTTCAAAAGTCTACTATTACTCTAGCTGGAGAAATAGTCAGTACCTGACCTCATGATGGTCAGCTCCCTATAGAAACTGCAGACTTGTGCCTCAGTTCACTATGTATGTATTTAAAGACCAGCATATACTCAAGACGTTTTCTTGGGTCAAGGCCCAAGCGCTCAGTATCATGAAGCACCAAACATCATGCTATACTATGAGATCACTTGCAGCAGCCCTATCACTCCTCCCTGACTGCAGAGTCAGTCCTTTCAACAAGATTTGTTTCGCATTAGCAGTTTCTGATGTTTACAGTCACATCTCTCTGTCTTTCTTTGTTTATTTTGCTAATCAAGTTTATTTGGCTTAGGAAGTGGTAAAAGCTATTCTCAAATAACCAAAGCTTGCCAATCTCTTTCCAGACATGAAAACATAAATTTTATGTTTTCTTCTTTTGATCGTGAGTACGAATTTAATATTTTAAGTCAATACTTTAGGACTATCTGCAAACTAGATGCCTTATCCAGACTCTGCTTAATCTTTCCAAGGAGCATCTACCCTTTTTTTGATAACAACAAGCTCATTGGGTTCAAAGCTGTAATAATGAAAGGCATAATAGCTTGGTTTATTCAGCTTTATAATCCTCTAAGGCAGTGCTGACTGAAGGTTGAATAAACATTGGGTTTATGATATTGGTAAACTCTCAAGGAGATAAAAAACTGGGGATAAAATCTTTCCAAAACTAATAAGATACTAATATGCAATAAAATTAAGCAAATACTTTTTAAAACCCTTCAAAATCAAATTAGAGTTCTGACTTATATTATTAACCCCTTAAATATAGGAAAATACAGAAAAATACACAAATGGGCAGTTCTGTATCCTAGATAGACACTAATTACTTCATTCAAGATAGTCTTGATAGTCTCACTGATAGTCTCAGGATACAACTGTGCTATGAGGTGATGGTGTATCACTGCAAGATGCGAACATTCAGAGCTCTTTGAAAATTGCTTATCCATAATGATTATGCAGCATCTGGGGTATTGCAGTATAAATTATTGGGTTCAATCATCTGAACTAAAGCACAGCTTTAAGTAATCGTTTTATACATAGCTCTGTGACACCAGCTGAGCCTAACTGCCTTCAGTCACTGCTTTTATCATTAGCAGTTAAGCCATCTTAAGGAAGCTAAGACATTCAGAAAATAAACTTTATCTGAACCCTCTGTTGCTCCCAGGAAAATGCCATTTGAATTTTAATGCTCTCATTCACAGACTGTCTAGATCCACCCAGTTTTATTTCACAGTTCTGTGGTCTGTATCAGACCTTTCCAGCAACCCATTTACTGCAAAAATGGAGTCTCAAGGCATCATACATGTATCTTAATCAAATTATTGATAACCAAATGGAAATAATCAGTTTTCCACAATTTCAAAAGCCTAGCAAAAACTTTCTGTCATGCCTTTTGCACTTCTGTTATTATTGAGACACTTATATATATGGCTTTTGTTATTGAGAGACGTGGCCAATACACTGGCACAGGGCACCCTTATCAAAGCGGTCTCAGCTTCCTTGCATTTCTCCATGCTTGGATACATCAGGCAATCCTGTGTTTATCCTCACTTCTGAACAAGGCAGAACTGGAGCTCTGCTTAAAACCACTCCTATCCCAGCATTTAGCATCTTGGATGTAAATTCTGAAATTTTCCTTGCAGCTCTTTCTATATATGATCATCAACTTGTAATCTTTCTTCTTTGGACTTACTCAGTTAGCTTGAACCTTAGAAAATAATTCGATTATCATTCGTACCACATCTGTGCATCAACTTTGCCACCCAGAAGTACCAATTTGGTTCATTTATTTTACGTTACTCATAGAACAGGACATAAGTTTGTATCAGCTTGATGCCTTTGTCATGTCTTTTATAGTTCAAACTGCCATAAAAAAGTTAACCTCAAAACCTTTTAAAAGTATTTGAGCATATAGACTGTATTTATCATCAACATTTGGAATGGCAAAAGATTTGATTCAATATTAAAATCTAGATATTTAAAAATTGTTGAACTATGGCAGAAATATATTTACAGCTCAAGGTTACATTAAAAAGAATGTGTCTAATATCTGCAAAGAAAAAAAATAAGAATCTTTCTGAGACTTTAACCTGAATATCTTCAATTCTGGCGTGTCCAGTCAATACCAGTTCAGTATAGCAAAGTTTAAAGAAGAAAATGGATCCTGCAAGCAGCTGTGGGATGGAGGAACTATGACCTCTCGGGGGTCCAGATTGCAATGTGGGGTAGGGACTATCCAGAAGAACAAGTCCTCTTCACATCTTCAAATCCCTGAAAATACTAGCAAAATTTTAATGAGATCTGGATGTCTAACCTTTCTAGACCACCTTGAAAGATTCAGCTTTCATCTTTAATGTTTTTCTCTCATTTCTCGTAACAAAATTCACCTTCCAAAGACCATAAATTCTCCTAAAGACCTACCATCAGGACTTTAAAATCACTGTCCACTTTAAAATCTGTCTGAAAGCTGAAGGCAGGTTGCTTTGTAATGGTAGGCTTTACAATGGATCAGCTGTAGTTTGTCTCTGCCACTCTGCACTGGAATAGGCACTATCTCTGTATGTATGTAAATATAGATGTAAGTAATCATCCTGCACTCTAGTGATTTTGACAATACCAAAATAATGTGTTGAAGCCTGGATCCAAGTCTGCACTGCCAAGTTTTCCACCACTTCACAGAGCCAGGCATAACCAGAGACTTTCAGACACCTTTTAAGGCACAAACATGACCTAGCAATCCCTGGCTATTACACCTTTTGCTAAAATAACTGCTTCACTTTTGGTTTTATACTGTTTTCACTTTGTGCATCTTTTTTTTTTATAGTAAATAGTTTCTTGATCATTTAAATCTGTCTTGGAACACTCTTTGTGGGCTTCTGGTCTTGTTCCTATTCGTTGACCTCAGTGGTTAGCACAGTCAGAAGTGAAAACCTTTTTGCGAGAGCAGAATTATTAAAATGCAGCAGAAGGTAATACAGTTTCCCTATTATTTCCCCTTTTCGCTTGTTCAAGAACAAGTATCCTGACAGGATTTGACCTACATCTTGCTGAAGTCAACAGGCATCTTTCCATTAACTTCAGAAAGCTTTAGACGGGGTTTAGAAAAAACAGTAAGGATCAGATGATACTGATCAGTTTACTTTTATTGTTTGTATTAATCAGTACCAGAAAATTAATCATAAAAGTTATTGCAGTGTTACAGGGATAAACTGTTACTTGATTTGACTGTTATAGAAGGCCAATCACAGAGCAGTAATTCTAGATTCTGGATATGAAAGATATGAATATTAACTGTCCATGAGAGCATCTGTTCTCCCTCTGTGATATTTTTGTACCAACTGCTGGTGATTGATTGTCAAAAACCACACAACCTTTTAAGGCCTTGGTATATATACAAAGGGGATTTTTGAAAAATATTCACTGTTAATGATATTGGGATTAGCAAGGATGAAATCTTTTTAGAACTTTATCTTGCACAAGTCTCTAGAAACAGACCTGGAATCAATCCATGGCGTTGTTAGGCTCTTAGACCCTTGATATAGGTTTTTTTTTAATTAAAAAAATGCTTTTTCACAAAGTTTATGGTAAGAGTGGTATGCTATTAAAAGCAAAATTTTCATCCTTGGATCTCTCTGTTTAAAATAAAGGCAACAGGTAAAGCAAGAAGAGGTTGTAAATGTGAAACTAAAGGGTTTTTAATTTTTTTCTATTAAATGTTTTATTCTTCTACACTTAAGAATCTTTGGTCTCTCAATATGATTTTAGAAAGAGAATTGAATGCCTAGTGTCATAAATAGTGTCTTTTTCTCTGTAAGAAAGAATTCCACAGTTTCATTGTGCTAACGTTATTAAGATGCTATTTGATGTATACCTCTCAGCACAAACAAGTGGTGTGGCACCTATGAGAACAGAGTTCAGGAAATATTTGTGAGAACAGCTTATTTCTCTGTGTCCATCCACACAGTAATAATAAGGAAACAAGGTTTGATCTGGATTTCACAGAGTTTATTGTGAGTCTTCCATTGACATTAATGTACTTTGGAAGAAGTCCATGATAGCAGTACATTAACAGATCAGCTTTCAGTGCTAAGGATGCCCAAGCACATTGCAAACATACTATAAGCACAGGTACCCTTCAAACGTATTCTAAAAGCACATGACACTTTACAAAAACTGTAGAAAATGGACTACCTACTTGAAAATGCAGAGGGAAATAAGTATAGAGTGGATACTCAGACTGGAGCTGTCCAGGACAGTGGAGTTAATGCAGTTTTGATCTGCTCTTTGAATGCCAAAAATTTAAGGAATGTTAGTATCTAGTATTGGGCTCCTCTTTCGTGAACAGTTATACGTGCAAGTAGTGCCAGAGCAGCTTTTAAAGGAACGGAATGGAACCAGTCTGACTCCAGGTCTCAAGCCTTTCTAGAAATGATAAGATAGATAAATAAAGAAGGAAAATATTGTGTATGAGATCTGGGTTTAGGGCTTTTCTTGTAGTTTGATGAAAAATTGCTGGATGCTTCATATATGCTCCATGTATGCTCCATAAAAAACAGAATTGGGGAGAAAATTCGGATGCACTCTGATGAGGAACCCAGCACAACAGCATTCCTACGCACTGAGGAGTACTTTCCCCTTGGAGGCAGGTTGCCTGGGCAGAAAAAACTCAGTGCAAACTGCATTCAGTCCTACACATTTCTTGCATGCTCAATTGCACGTGGCCTGTTTTAATATAAGGGGGCGGGGGGAAATCTTGTCCTGCAGTGTTCAAAAGATAGGAGACAGAAATTAGGGACTTGAAAGTAATGGGAAAGATGTTAGAAACTAATTAATTCCCTCAGGCATTTCCCACTCTCCCTCTGAGGATGTCTGTAGCTGGCACTGTTACCCACATACTGACTCATGATTGCTGTATTTCCATGAGTTCCTGTTGGTGTTGTCATTTAAATACTGATATAACTAAGAGGACTACACCATATGGTGGCATTGCTGCACTGGGTACTGTTAAATACAGAAGTGACGTGAATTGCACATATAAAGCTGTATTTTTAGTATTCAGAATGACAACATAGGCCAGATTTTTCCAAAACTCTTACTTCTCATCAGAGTGTCAAAAGAGGGGCCAGATTCTCAAGTTTTCAACTTGCAGCTGCTTGTACTGGGACACTAATTGTTAGATTTTCCAGAAAAGTTTTCAATCAGAAGTACTATGATCTTTTGATTATGTTAATCTGCTATGACAATGAGTGTTGAGATGCTGCAGTTTCCCCATGGACTGGAGATTTTCATTTCACATAAATCTAGCAACTCATGGAGTCAGCTGGTCTTGCTCTTCCTCTCCTCACTTACAACCACATAACTCCATGGGCTTTCTGAAGTCTCTCCTGAATACACGGATCTAAGAGAAGAATCTGTTCCATATGTGGAAAACCTTCTAAGGGAACACAAAGACCAATAACCATCCTAGTGTGAATGAGTTTACAAATTCCTGGCTACTAGCTCGGGTTACTTCACTTAACTGAGTGCTAATTTCTTCAGTAAACATTGTTGAAAATGGAATTCTCTTTGTCTTTACATGCAATTACTACATGTGATTATATCTAAACAAGAGAAAAAGGATATACATTAAATAAAATATTTGCCTAGTTGGTACTTTGGAAGTATGTGATTTTACTTACAAATGTACATGCAGACTTAGTCCTCCTTAAATTATCAAAATAAGAAAGTGACCAGTGCAGGTATTGTAACACTTAGGATAAACTTATGATCCTTAGCTAGAAAGTTAATTTCAGTATCATTTAGTATTTTTCAGATCTATATTACTGGCTGTAATGGGTTTACGTGGAAAGGTTTTGGTAGTGGGGGGGGCCACAGGGGTGGCTTCTTTAAAAGTTGCTAGAGGCTTCCCCTGTGTTCGCTACAGCCAATGCCACCTGGCTTTAAGAACGGACCCCGCCACTGGCCAAGGCCGAGCCAATCAGCGATGATGGTATGCGCCTCTGGGATAACATATTTGAGAAGGAAAAGTACTGGGGCGCAGAAGCCGCAGCCGGAGAGGAGTGAGAACATGTGAGAGAAACATCTCCGCAGACCCCCAAGTCAGAGAAGAAGGAGGGGGAGGAGGTGCTCCAGGCGCCGGAGCAGAGATTCCCCTGCGGCCCGTGGGGAAGACCCCGGTGAG
>JAVKLA010000053.1:32559848-32605566 GCA_034782735.1 Sagittarius serpentarius
TCCCTCTCCTGTTTAATTAAGGAGGGGGAGTGAGAGAGCGGCTCTGGTGGGTACCTGGCGTCCAGCCAGGGTCAACCTGTCACACTGGCTCTTGTATTATGCCGTAGATCTTACCTTGACTTAGCCCTTCTGTCCCCTAGTACTGTCTGTTTTGTCTCCTCCCTTGTCAACCACTGTGGTTGGTTAATGATACCCTAAAGACATACATGGTTTCTTTAAGCAGACATACTTGCTTTTGCATTCACTTTTCAGGCATTGCAGTTGGGAGATTTCCAGGAACGTAGCCCAGAATGGAAGCCATCTTGTGTGATAGTAATTGAAAAGTATCACAATTTTTTTCTGTAAATGACTCTGAGTCTAAATACAAGATAGCTAAGACATGCTTAAATGTGCTTATTTCCCTCCTTTCTTTCCTCGTTTATATCTTCTCTCAAGATAATGCAGTATTTCTGACAAATTTAATTAATTTTGAAAATGTGATTGAGGAAAGTGTAACACTGAGGTAATGTTATACCAGATAAAAGAGTTTAGCAGCTATTCATAACAATCAGAACTGAAAGAAGAGTGTATATATTCAAAGCATGAGGGACAATTCTTGATCAAATGTAAGAAATATCATTGACTTCAACAGGACTTTGAGACTCAGCATCTGTTAGTCCAGTCTACACACTGTACCTAACAAGCGGCAATATTTGCAATCAGTATTCAAAGGATATTTTTATAGCAAATTCAAGTGTAACTCCAACTTCTCCCTTACATGGTGTGAAGACAAAAACTGTAATTGTCCTCCCAGTTTTAGGTGTTTCATAGTGGTACAACCCTTTCAAGTCCAAGCAGCAGAAAACAAAGGAAAAGCACACCTTGCATCTTTCTATTTTTATCATTTGAATGAAAACTTATGCAGATAGTAAGCAGTTAAATTTCTTCCAATGGTTCCTGAAAGCAATTTTCATAAACACTAGTTATTGTTTTGTCTTGCTGAAACCACTGTTAGGAGCAAGCACTATTCATTTTGGTGTTAGTCTTTAATTTGTCCTGGGAACTTTAGGTTTCACAGAAATGGCACTTAGTCACCATGGAATAATAAGGTACACTTCCGAAAAACATTTTTCTCTTTAATCTGCAGATTGTGTGTGATTAAAGGCAAGAAAGGTAGTAATAATTGCCTAGGGAGATTTTATGCATATATAAATGTGCCTGGAGGAGCAGGAAGGGGTTGGTTTAAGAAATAAGGCTGTCTTTGTTTAAATCCTATTCTGGGGTTTGGTGCAAAGGGACCGAAAGGAAAAAGTAAAAGTCATGATTGTCTTCCATTGATGTAAATCATGACTGACTTACTTCATTGGCATCCCTGTGAAACCAGTGAAATGAAAGGAAAATTGCAACATTTCATTTGCTAATATATTTGAGAAAGCTGGTAATTGTACCTGTGCAGCTGAAGGTCATACCAGTCTGCCTGACTTCAAAACTTATTTCCTGCTCTTTTCTCTTACAGTATGAATCCAAATGATTAATAAGATTTAAGAAAACTATGCACAGAAGTAGTATAAAACATGGGAACTGGGCATATGTGTGCATGTAAAGAAACCAAAAATACAGCTAAGAGCTTAAAGGTTTGCATATGCAAATATGCACAGGCTGTGAGTCTGTGCAGGTTTGCTTTAAAGCACGGAGTGAAGTATTAGCACACTTAGACTCTGAGAAAGGCTAACTAGAAATGCAGGCTGTGCCGCCTCTGTTCCTTCTGCTGTCCTGCAGATCTATGGATAAGGTTATTAGCAGAGCTAATAATATTTAAAAACTCAAAGTTCCTCTCTGGCTGGCTGAGAGTGGGTGCTCATGAGACACTTACTCTTTCAAGGTGTCATGTAGATGCTACTTTATTGCCACATCCCTCAGTTTTTGTCATGTTCTTTATAGCCCCACTCCCTGGAGCAATGAGAAGCTTCATTTTCCTTAAAAAGGAAGTGTCCAACACTACAAGGGTTGTGGAAAAGCTTAAAGACCTAACCTGACTGGATTAAAAAACCCCAGTGGCAAGACATAAGAACCATCACATCTGCTTTCACTAAAAATCTCATGACCTTTTAAACTGGCTCATTATTTTTGAAACATTTTTGAGCCTGGCTCAAAATATGCTTGAGCTTGCTAGCGGTGGGCTTACTTGCATTTTTGGATCTTGGTATTGTTATTATCCCTGCTGTAGAGGCAACTGAATGAAGAACTACTAAAACCTACCTACGCTGATCTGCCACAAAGACACAGGCTCTCGTCATGTGTGGAGGTTGGACGGAGACCTGTTGGCAGGAAGGGAGGAGAGTTAACAGGTAAAGGTGCTCTTGGTACCTTTCTACTGAGCCTATGGAGAACATCATTGCGTTAAATAGCACAGATATTTACAGCATGATCAAATAACAGCAAGGCATGACTAATGCTCCCGAAATAGGTAGGAAGGTTTTGCTTTTTTTCTTTCCTCCCATTCCATTCCACCATTTTTCTGATGAATTCAAGTTCTCTTTTTTTTTTATTTTATTATGTGGAGATAATCTCTATTGTTGGCTCTTGGCTCTTGTCCTCTGTAAGGACAGAAGAAATGCCATACTGAGTCAGACTATTAGCCCATTCAGGTCAGTACTCTGTATCTAACAGAGGCAGTAAGAGGTGTTATTTTGGGAGAGTAATAGTGATTAGCTGCAGTCCCTTCCTCTTAATGACTTCCAGCATCCGAAGTCCCTGTATTATTGAAGTTAGAGAGCATGTCCCTGCCTATTCCTTTTAGTATGTCTCTAGACCGGATTTCCGTATCTTTCCTTATGATTCATTTATGATCTTTCTGATATTATTTGTCTCCATAACCTCCTGTTGCCAAGAGTTTCTACAAGTCCTCTATCCACTGTGTAAAAAGGTACTTTCTATTGTCTGGTTTAAACTTACCTTCTGTTGGTTTCAGTTACTGCTCACTCATCTAGTACAGTGGGATTTGGTGAACAATAGTTCTGCATATGCCTTATTCATCACCTTGTAGATTTTGCAAACCTTGGTCATACTCTTTTCTTCTCTCCAAGCTGAAAAGTCACAGACTCCTTAGTGTCCCTTTGTAAGGCAATTGCTTTACCTCTTTACTCATTTTAGTTGCCGTTCCCTGTACTTTTCTAACCCTACTGACTTTTCTGAGATTGCAAAGACCAGAAACACACACAGTATTCAAGATATGCGCACATCAGTGTTTCAAATAGCAGCACAGTAATATTTTTTGTTTCGTTATCAATACTCTTCCCGATTATGTCATCCCATGTTGAACAGATAATTGCAGGCAGCTGCCAATGAGGAATGAAATTGCTCTCCTGAGTTGTACCTGCCATTTCTGAGCTCAGTATCATGTAAACATGATTTGGATTATTTTTTCTGCCTTACAGATATCTACTCTGAAGCTTATCTGTTGCTTTTTTTCCTACTCACTCACTGAGGTCCTTTTGATGATCCTCACCACCATCATGGTATTTGACTTCCCAAAATAACTTACTGTCATCTGTGAAACTGGAGATTTGACAATTCACTCCCTTTTCCAGATTACCGATTAAGATCTTGAATAAAACTGGTCCAATATGGATTCATTAATGACCCCTCTACTAACTCTTGACCTCTTGAAAAGCAACCGTTGATCACTACCAGTTGCTTTCTATCTAACCATCTTTCAATCCACTAAAGAACTTTTTATTCAACCTTAATGCAGCTTAGTTTCCTCAAGAGACTTTGGTTAAAAACCCTGTCAGAAGCTTTTAGAAAATCCAAATGTACCCTAACCACTTGATCCCCTTTATCCACACATTCACTGGCACTCCCAGTGAACCAGACTGATGAGAACCCCACCAGGCCAGTGAGGCAGGACTTACCCTTGCTGGAATGTTCCCAATAAATCATCTGTATTCCTGTGCTCAGTGGCCTTTTATTTATCACAGACTCTATGGCCTTGTCAAAGGTGGAGGGCAAATTAATGAGATTTTAGGTCCCAGGACCTGCCCATCAAGACCCCCTCTTTTGGGATTGCTAAACCACCATTTTGGTGCAATAGGCTACACACCTTTATAAGATACTCTTCAAATTCTCTTATTCCTCTTTATTTTTTGTTTATTTTTCTACTTGCCATGTCTTACAGGCTTTTCTTTCGTCTCCTTTGTGCAGGCCTCCCATTTTTCAACTGCCATTCTTTTCCCGAAGATAGTAACCTTTTCCATTTCCTATCATTTTCTATGATAGCTTTTCCCTTCAGCCTTGAAGAGATTTCATCTGATGACTTCATTTTCTCCTGGAATTGCAGTACACAGTTTAACTGGGCTTGCAATACATACTCCAGGCTCTTGCGTGTTGAACTACTTCTTACAGGATTTTTTTGTTGGCTGGTTGAATTTTTTTTTTACTAACTCTCTCTTTTTTAATCTAGTGCCTTTTCTTGAAACTGAATATCTGTCTGCTGCATTTATTTGTCTTTTTCTCTCATGATACAAAACTAACTTCAACTATACTGTGATCACGGTTGCAGAGAGGCTCACCCACTAGTAACTCTTGAGTGAGGTCCTGTGTACCCCTCGAGACCGAGTTCAGGGTAATGTCTGTTTTTTTCCGCAGGTTCTGAGACAAGCTGATGTAGGAAGGAGATTTTTATTGTGTTAAAAAATTTTCTTTCTACATCTCATCCTGATGAGGGCCTGAACTATATCTAGATAGTTAAAATCTACTATCATTTTACCTATCTTAACTGCAGCTTCTTCAGTTTCACTGAAAAAAATACTACATACATTTTTACTATTAAATTGCTAGATGTCACCCACATAGATTCCTCAGTGCTCTTCTTTTCCCACAATACTGTACTGTATTTGAACTTGGCATTATCTTTCCTGTACTGTGCCTCTCCCACACCCTAATATCTTCTCTGTACTTTCTATAAAATTGATGTCCTAGCATCATAATAACCTTGTTTACCACCCTTCAATCAGTCTCTGTGATGTGTCCTCTGTCAGGTTTGTCACTGGTGCCAACTATTCCAATTTTCCTACCCTCTTTTTTAGGCTTCTACTACTGCTGTAGAAGCATCTATAATTTTTGGCCTTGCTTACTGTTGCACGTGCTACTCAACTGGCACCGTAAGCCATCTGATTTGCATTCCCCATTTATTGCAATTCCTTATTTATGTCCCTCCTGGCCTTTTTGGAGGTGCATTGAACATTAGCCATATCCTCTCTGAGGACTGCATTAGACTGAAACAAATGCACCTCAATGCCTTTCAGCTTTCCCTCGGATTCTATTTTACATAGTCCTCTATGATCATTCTAATTTTCAGTGCCAGGCTCCATTTTGGTTAAAGCAAAGCCTGTTTTTCTAGGCAGAATATTTACCAGTTCCTGGTACAAAGAAATCCCTCTCTTCTATACTTTTGAGTCAATCATGCCCTGAGGCTCTGGACTTCTGCCCATCTCGTGGGCCTTACACTGGAACTGGCAGTATTTCAGAGCAGAGAGGTCACGGAGGCCGGTCTCCTGCCCAGCAGCTTGCATTTGCCATGAAGGCTCTTTCTCCTGCACTTCCTCATGTTGGTGGTACCAACATGGAGCAAGACCAGTGGCTCTTTCCCTGCTCCTCAAACCAACCTAACCAAAGTACACTAAGACCTTGCGAGGTCTGCTGCCTTTGCACCCCACAGGCAAAATACTACGTGATCTTCTCTAGTCCTGCAAGCTCAGCTATCCACATGCCTACGAAGCAGGTCCCCTGCTCCCACCGCCTGCTTCTCCCAGCCCTGAAGACCCCCCAGTGCAGGAGCACCTGCAGCACAAGAAGACAGCACGGCACCAGCTGGGTGCTGGATCTGATCCAAGAGCCCTCTTGCCCTGAGACTTGCGTCCTCCTCAGCAGCACCAGCCTCTGAGTGGAAGCAGGGATGTCCCTCTGGGCCTCATTTGTGAATGTCTCTGACTCTCCTAACTGCTCCTGTTCAGCTTCTCTCAGCTCAGGAGAAGAGACCTGTTGTCTCAGAGCCAGGAGGGCCGTGCGTCACATCCGCACGTAAAACTTGCCCCCTGGGAAGACACTCACACCCGCTGTACCCCGTGCGATGGATGAGGGAGCCCCCGGCCTATTGCCGGGGTTCTTGTGCACCTTGAGCTTGAAACATGGCTGTTACCTGAAAGCATACAGTAATTTAGCTTCTCTTCTGATTAGATAATGAGGATTATATTGTCCTCTTAACCTATTTGACCCTTATTAAGTTAGCTAGCACCGAAGTCAAATCTGGCCTAACTGCGACCTGCCCTGCTTACTTGCCTTCCAGGAGCCATCCTGACATGCCGTCAGAATTGCTGAAGGGACTGCCATTGCTCTCTTCATTTCACTGTCATTTACGGAGGCAAAATTAATGTAAAATGCTTCCTCATCCTGATGTGAAAAGGTTTTATTTCCATATACTTTGCATGGGTGTGTACAGTTACTCAACACGTAAAGAATTACTGAATTAGACTTAGGATGTAAACACCCTTTTTCCTAATTTTTGCTCTGATCTTATTTCCTGCATGAATTTATTTTCCCAGCAGCCTGATTCAAAGGAGAAAATTTTGAATTTGTTTTTAAAACATATTAAGAGTATGGATCAGAATAATCTGATTTTTTCATTCCATTTAATTAATTTAGCAATTGATGTTACATGATTCCTGTGAATATGCATTGATCTAACTCAAATATAACAGATTTTTTTTTAAACTATATGACTTTTCATTCATGGCTATATCCTCAACTGCAACAAACCGATATCTTGTCATTATGTGATTGCTACTCACTGAGGATTAGGCTCTGTAATTTTAAACAAAAGGTCTCTTCACCAGTGACAGCAAGCCACTTCAGGACATATATAAATCAGCTGTTGGTGAAGTATTTTACCAGCCACAATAATGTAGCTTGAAGCCTTCACTTTCAGGTATACACAATGGCTTAGATATCTAAAAGTTAGGTGTCTAGTCAAAACCAGGTATCTAACCTTACTTCACAGTAAGGATGACAAATAGTCAGGATTAATTGTCTTCTGGAATTGCTGGGTTTAGATGCTTACCTCAGGAAAAAAAGGAAACCAGCAATGTCTCCAGACTTGTTAGAGCAATACAAAAAATGAAGAGAACTAACAGTAACATGCTGGAGATGATATCTGTAAATAGAGAGAACTGCTGTGGTGAATTCAGACAATGAAAAAGAGTAAGAAAGGATAGGGTACTAAAGATAAGCTTCAGATCATCAGATCATGGCTATAACAATTTTCTTTCTTAAAGGACCATGCCAGTCTACACCACACATGACTAAAGAAAAAAAGAAAGAAGAAAAAAGAAAAAAGAAAAAAAGAAAAAAGGAAAAAAGAAAAAAAAAAAGAAAAAAAAAGGAGGGGGGAGACATGACACGAGGAAACGATAGCATTTTGTAATTATATGGCACAATTACAAATTTTCAGTTTTCAAATGCCACCCCCCGGGTGATGGCTATTCTGGAAGAGTACACCCTGAGGAGCATCCTATCAAGTTCCTAGCTCAGGTCAACAGCTTGAACAAAATAATGTTAATATCTACCTTTCTTCTGCAAGCTGTGATTTTGGCTCTGTAATTTCTCTTAAAAAGCTCTTCAGCAATAAGAGAAAGCCACTTCAGGACAATTACAAATCAGTTGCTGATGCACTTTTTTAGTAGCTGTATTATCTTTCTCTGATGTTTCACATTCGCTCTGACTTAACAGCTCAACACACTCAGAGACAAATTGGGAATGTATTTCAAGACTCAACACAGTGTGACTTTGAGTAGATGCAATTTCAGGCATGTAAGCATGAGAACGAAGCAGCAACATTTTTCATGACTAGCCTTTAGTAACTTAAAGCAGCTCCATAGGGATCAAAGACCGTAATGAAGACAGAGTCACTGAGGATGCTCAGCTCTCTGGAGATGGCACTAACCTCACTCTGCATTATGCCTGGTCAGTACATTACAGACCAGCAAAGCTTTTGGAGCTGGGGAGGATAACTTCAGGAATGCTGCACAGAAATTCAGTGGAGAAAACAGACATGGGAAGACAAAGGGAAATCAAGAAAACGAAAAGAACATGGCTAAATATCATCCCCTGGCACAAGGCTGAAAGGCCCTTGACATTTGCAGAGCTGTCAATTCCTGTCCTGTGCTGACATTCCTTTTCCATTAGATGCAGTTTTCCTCAAGAAAAAATTGGATAAAGATTTTAGGAACTTCCATGTTCAGAAGATGTGGAATTACTTGATCCCATTGATAGAGTCATTGCACAGAGGTCAGTGAGAGAACCGTCATTAAAAGAGGACACTTAAGGGTATATCCATTAGTGTCAACAGAAAATAAACATTCCTATGTTCATTACAGCCATAGTGTGTTTTTATTGCTGTTGCAATGTAAAAAAAGTAGTTAAGACAACCTGTCATGATTTCCTGAGAATACATTTTCAAATACATATTTTAACTACTTGCTTTTAATTTTTAAGACACTATAAGGCAACTTAGGTTACATTAAAAATAGTGCAGAGGTTTCCAGCGTAAGCTTAAAAAGCTGGGCAAAGTACTCTATAAATGTAATCAGGCTCAAAATTGAGTGGAGATCAAAATAAAACTAAACCCGAACATTTCACATAAAGGTAAAGAAAACCAATTTAAAACATTCCTCCCACTATTAATTCCTGAGAGTTACAAAAAATCCTTGAAGTCTTTTAGCTAAAGATTCAATTAAGGACTGATGTAGTGTTGTCAGGGAATAAGCTCATTTACAAATAAGTCTTTTCCACTGATGCTTCTTGCACTACCAGAGAACAGGGGAGGAAATATTGTCCCTCTACCTCACCTTTCTCCCTGAGAACATCAAGTACGGAGCAAGACAAGGTGAGAGCCATCACACGGGTGGGCATTGCCCAGTGGAAAAACCTTCCCTCCAGCACTACAGCAAAGCTGAAAGAAGCAGGAGCACAGTGCCAGTCCACCCTGAGGTCATGAACACGGGAGCTGCCCTTTACACCCGGCGAGAGCAAATGTGTCACAGTTTTGCCTGGGAGGAGTGTTTCTAGGGGGAGCTGCATAAATCTGCAGTCTTAAAAAGGCTATAGTAAGAATATAGTTGTATTGCAATTGGAGGAAATGCTTTTTTTTTTAAAAAAAAAAAAAAAAAAAAGAGAGCTGTCTCTACAATTGAACTGCAAACTACAGCCACTTTGTTTTTCCTTTGCATAACAGATCTCATGACACATACCATCGACAAAGGAGATCGGCATGTTGATCAGTCAGAGCACCAGTTTGTACAGTGGGGTAGGGCAAGGAGCTGGAAGACCCCCTTTTGCTCAATTAAAAGTTCAGTCCAGTCTATATCTGCAAGATACTTGGGATTAGTTTCACTAACACATTACTGCTTTTTCTTCTTCTTAAAAGAGAAATCACAAGGCAGAAAAAAATAATATTCTCTGTAGAAAGGAGGCTCTTTCCTTTCCTTTCTCTTCAAACAAGGTAAGTAAATGGAATTAGGTTTTGAAATAATATAGAGGGAATAGAATGAGCATTTTCTAGGGCAAAGACTGTATCCCTGAAAGGAGTTCACAGGCTAAAAGCAAAACAATAGTGGGAAAAAAAAAAAGCATGAGTTTCATTATCTAAACCTTGAATCAAAGTGGGCCAGAATCTGGCATCCATCCCCACACTGAATGGTTCCCTAAGGAACCGTCCTGTACTGAAGTAAGGTGAAATGAGGCAGCACCAGCTACTGAAATGGAGTTTGCACAATGAAAAATTCTTAATTCTTAAGAAAACTGTTTGCTGTGGAGGAGGGAATGGTGTGTTCCTGGCATTATTTTTTTATAATAAATGGAAAAATTTGAAATAACACATTTTCCCTTCAAGAAAACTTTGCACATAATGCAAGAACTTATATGCCTCATATTATAGCAGAAAAGTAGGGTGGGGTTTTTGCTATTTTAAGTTTTGGTGTCAAAATTTTAGCTGAATGAGATAGTAATCTTTCTCCAAATTCCATACAGAGTTTTCACTGATGATTTTTGCTGGTGATCTCTAATAAGGGAATTACAAGAACAGTGAGCCTGGAATAATATACAATGAGCTAATAGTCATTTATTATCCTTGACATAAATATGACATTACTTCACTTTGTTAATAGAACCATTTTTTTTGGCCTGTTGTCCTAAAATAAGCAAGAAGAGAATCAGGTAAATTTCTGAATACAAACAGCAAATTTTTGGTTAAGAATTTCCAGCAATTTAAAGACATGCATGGAGTTGCATCTGAGAATATTTAGACTGCTGGAGAAGCTAAAGCAAACCAAAAGCAAAAACTGAGGCAAATTCACATGTACACTAAGTTCAATGAAGAGCAAAAAGATCTCTGTGCAAATTCTCATTAATTCAAATAAGGATGAACTAGTGCCCTTTGATGGATAATGATCCGAACGCATTACTACAAGAACAGAACAAAAGGAAATTAGTGAAAATATCAACCTTTGAAATCCTCAAAACACACGCTCAAGACAAACATACTACTGAACCCAGCAAATGCTGAGCTGGTGGAAAATACAACCAAAGTTTTAAGGTGATATCTCCTAGGACATCTGCTTTTTCTTCGAAAAAGAGTAAGATTTTATCTGAACAGGAATGGAAAAGCTTTGCAGGCAAGAGATAAAACACACTAGTAATCAGAGTTTAAATGAGATCATGAAATGAAATGGATTAGAATTTGTGACAAAAGTAGTAATCAGCCTGGGAAACAGCATTAAAAATACCTCAACCTATGTGCCTCTGAAACAGAAAATTCTTAACTGTGAAATCTGTTTCCACCTCACATCAAGCAGGTCCACTGAAATCCAAGGGCCTAATTTTCCTAAGGAGCAATGTCATTTTGATTTATGCTTTTAGCACCATGGAAGGGAAAAAAACCCTCTCTTTTTACCAGCAAAAATGTAAATGGATCTGGCTTGTGATTCTCATCCAAGTTTATCTGTATTCTCTTCCCAACATAAATCACTGATTTTACATTTGGATTGTGGAATGGAGAAACAGAATGTATTCATTCATAACATTAAAATTCCACTTGGGAATTACTTGGAAATTTAGTACTTAAAAGCGGCTGTTCTCAACTATTTTTCTACAGAATTTTTCTTGGCCAAATTTGTATTTTAAAGCATACTTTCTTATTGATTTAATTTAAATTGGAATTAGGTCTAAAACAAGAGTTTCTCGTCCATCAGTGACATAACCCTCCTTGACAGTATTAAAATAAATATACACAAAGTTATGTTCAGGGCATGACAATTACATTTCCTTGATGCCTTCTCTTTTTTTAGGTGCCCTAGCCTCCCAGAAAGCCAGACTAATTTTTTAAATCTTTCTTTAAATGTTTACATATATCATGTAGTAACACTAAATCTATTAGACAGGCAAGCATGTGAAAATGTATTTATACAGATGAGAATAAATATTGGTACTTAAAACAAGAATGTTTACTACATCTAGTGCTAACAACTAATCAATATCTATTTAAAGGCTTAGCATAAAGAAAAGCAGAAGTTTACCGTGTGAAAACAGATGCTGGTAATTAATTTGAAAATCTTTTGAAGGATTTGCAAGGAAATCAAACCCAACAACAACAAGAAATCACCTTTAATGTACATCAACTGTCCATGATATATCCTCACCCACTACTTCACACCAGTTTGTGATATTTTGAACTTTCCAGCTACTGCTGCCAAGATTTTGGTCCTGTATTCGGAAAAGAAACAAATCAGTGTAGAGATGCCAAGGTGACTTTGTTCTGCACAACCTCTTAGTGACTCCAGAAGGAGAGCGCTGTAGATCTGTACCTGAATGCAAAGACACTGTCCCCAAGGCCACTGGTCTCAAGCTTTGTCCACTGTGTTCGCTGCAGGAAAATGGGATATTTGGTGCAGCATCTACCATACAAGTGTTATCCACGTAGACAATTCTCCTGTGTTCAGACATGAAATTTAAGGCAGCAAAATCCCATCCTATATCTGATCCCACTGCCTCCTGAGTTATTTTTCTCCTGTGTATAATTACTAGGAAGGTTGGATAGAGACCTACTTGGCTAGATTTGAGCGTAGCCACTGAGCCTAGTCTTCAGTCCTGCTCACAGGTGCATTAGTGTTGGTGTAAATTGTTCACTTGCAAATACATTTGAGTATGCAGTTTCTGTATCTGTATGTGCACGTATTCTGAACACAGTTAAGAAAACCTGTTGTAACCAGGTTCACAGATTTCAACCACAATATAAACAAAAGGTGATAATTAATTTTAAAGGTGCAACATATTTTTATAATGACATTGTGTATGAAAAGAAGAAAGCAGTGTGTAGAAGAAAAAACACAGAAAATAATCCAAGTAATCCTGTATGTTAGGTCAGAGTTCTAGGTTGCTGTATGTTGTAAATTCATGAGGGGGAGGAATTTAGTGACAGGCCAAAGACTTTAGGCTTTAATTAATGTCATGGGGATGATAGATCTGCAGTGCACTCATTTCATTTCATACAAATGACTTCGCAAGTCACCTTTGTTATCTACTAACTGCTCTGTGGGAGGAAACAAAACAGTCACAGACATGGCATTATAATGCAAAAGAAAGGGTCTTAGACCATCATTTTCAAAGATATCTAAAGTGATTAAAATGTTTAAATCCCAGAGGTTTTCAATATGGTTTAGGTAACTACATCTTTTAGTTGTACTGCACTACTTGCTTTCTTCTAGGCTACACTCTTACCAGTTTAAGAAATAAAATGTAATATTAATGGTGTTAAAATTCCATTCCCATTTTAGTGGTCATATTAAAACCATGTTGGTGTTTATTTTAGGAAATTGTGGGTAATATATGACCCTCTGCTGGCTTTAGCTGGCAGGTACCTTTCTCTTTCCATCACCCAGCTGAACACTTAGCTAAGAAACCACATCTCATTGGCTTTCATGCTTGCAAATTATTTTTATTGACAACACTTGTTTACAAAGAGACAAGTGATCTTTTTTTCAGTGAATAGTGCTCCATGGGGCATAACTGCTGTTTTCAACAGATTGTAAGAACTTGGGAAAGCCATGTTGTTTCAGGACAGATTGAATATGAACTTGAGCTCATCTTGAGATCCAAGACGGTATGCCAGACCTCCACAGGAGCTGGATCTAGCAGGATTTAATCATCTGGAATAAGTCTATCATGTTCCCATATGCCCAACTCTTAGGGGGAAAAAAAAATACCCCAAAAAACTAAACAGAGAACTATCCTATTTTTCCAGCTGGGTAACATGTGGCTGTTTCAGGCAGAAGTTACTTGAAGTTTCTGTCTATATCTGAATCCAGACTTTGAAATGAACCGGAGAGAGGTACTTTCATTACTGCAGAGCTATCGCAGCAGAGCGAAGAGACCCAACTGGGCCAACGCTAAGGCTGCCACGCCACGCGCGGTGGTGCGCAGCTGACACACCACGGCCTCCGCTCTCCGCTTCCACTCTTCCTGTAGCTGCTGCTACAGGGGTACGTAGGAACGGCTGAAATCTCTCAGTGTACGCGTTGCTGGGTGCAAACTGCTGCAATTCAGGAGCTCCTTCCCACTGCATTCAGCAGGTGTGCTGCAGGAGCTGCTCCCTGCAGGAAAAGGGCAGGGCTGCAGCTGGGTCTGCCTGTGGCACCTCTCATCCCAGATATGCCAGCACAGTCAGGTCCAGACCCTCACCCGTGACAAACACTCGTCTGCGTTTGTCAGGAGCTTCAGAAAATAAAGTTACGCCTGTTTAGATGTCAACATTATCACATGCAATCTCATGTTGGAAGGCATAGGTCTTCTGTTTAATTATTTAATCAATATATTCATCCAGCACTAATCTGACTCAAAACATAAGTCACTGATCATGCTACCCGTGGAAATCTTTTTCACGTATTCACTGTAGCTCAACATTAGTGACAAGCATTTAAAATTAGCTAATTCCACTTTGAAAACAAAACATTAAACATTTGGAGAGAAAATTCATATTAGGTATCAGACCAGTTCTCTCTGGATGGTAGTCAAAGGGGTTACCACCAGCCAGGAGGTTAAGAGGTTCAGAATCCGTAATTTTCCATGCTACGTATTTTTCAAGAGATCCTAGCTTTAGTGGCCCACCTCATAACCCTTAGTTCTCTTGTCTTTACTGAATGTTAATCTTACAGGAGGTGGAGATTTTGTTACAGTTTATGTTCAGGACCTAAATCCAAGCTGACGTCTCAAAAGTTTGCTACTAGAGTGCAAACAGATAGCAACAATTTTAAAATCAGGATCACAAATGTTTCATTCCTTTGTGTACATGCCACAAGGTGAGAACATATTGCATCACTGAGCGTATAATGGAGGATCTGCCGGAAGGCTGTAAATTACTTTGAAATATCAGAGCCACAGGTTTATCCTGCACACCAGTGCAGGAAGGAAATTCACATTTTGCATCAAACCCATTAACTGATCAGCTTCACCAGCACATTACTATACCCCATGTCTCTCAAAAAAATCTCAATCACTCCATCTTTTGACCTAGGGTTCAATGACAGTGGTATAAAAGCTGGGCCGGATTTAGCAAGGTCATCCCTGTACTTACTGCTTAAATTATCATAATCTAGTATAGTCCCAGTTCTGCAACGTTTCTCCTCATATCAGCTCTTTTTCACCCCGTGCAAAAACAGAACAGCGCGTCCTGTCTATAGGGGCTGACAGTTGTAGCCAAATACAGAAGATAAGAGAGGGTCAGATGACCGGGTACCAGGAAACAGGGAGATAACAGTGGTCAGCGTGATAAGCAGTCCACCCATAGCCAATTATTCACAAGCTTTTAAGCATCACAGTTTTCCCTGCTGAAGAACACAAAGTGCTGAAGGAGTGATCTGAGGGATGATAAGAAGGTATTTTTCTCAGTGCTCAAGGAGGGGGGAGGGTTGCCTTAGAAATGTAGGTTCGTGCTTGAAAATACAACAAGTGAGCAAAGGAAACTGGCACCGGAGTTATCTGCCTCCGGTCAGAGGGCAAGCTGGGAGTCAATGGCTTGACATGGCCTGAGAACCAGAGGAAAGAAGGAAAGCAGGAAAAGGAAAAACAGCCCCTTCTGTTCAATGCAGTGGAGGAGAGTACCCTGCTCAGGGGCTGAGAACTTACTTGTGTTCTCACGGTATTTGAGGAAGGTGGAACTGATAAATTGAGGAGGATGGGATATATTTAAAGAATGAAGGCCTGACACCAAGCGCTGTTCCAAGATGACAGCAGGTGTCTATTTGCAACCACAACTTCTTTAAGGCTTTATAACACAGGAATGTGAGAGTATATTCCCCAGGATCTTAAATCTTAAAAATTTAAAAGACCCAATGTGGAGCTGCTGCTGCCTCTCTAGTTGACAGGAGTCCCTTTACTGTGGGAACATATTTATTTCTAAAGCAAGGCACATAACCTTTTAAGTATGTGACATTCAACATGGAAAGTGTCTCAGCAGACGAGCCTTGATCGCACCCCATGGAAGTTGACTACAATTTCAAATGCAGTTGCAGGATGACAAAAGAACCTTGGTTCAACAGTGCTTTATCTCTCTTGTGGGTGCCTCATCACCTATGCCTTATTTTCACTCTATTTTAAAACCAGAATTGAACTCTGTTCTTAAAATGCATTGTGGTCTCCAACTCAAGTTTGGAAAAGCCTAACTGAAGCCCACAGTGGCCCTAGCCTAGATGCTGGTGTGGATAGCACCTGATGGGGTGGGATGCAGTTTGCATAGGAGGCAATCTACACCACACAACCCAAAGCACAGCTCCAAAAAGATTTTCCTTAGTGTCCCTCAGATAGTGGTCAGGTGCTGTGTTGTGACATGGCAGTCTTCGCAGCAATATCTGTTTAAGAAATGCCCTCCCTACCACCTCACTGCTAGGTGGTCTCCTCATGCCCCTCATGGCAGCATGGGACCCCCAAACTCTGCCAACTTGTTTGCACAGCTGTGCTATGAACCAAATCACAAAGCCAGGTCTCTGAGCCTGTTCACAGCAGTTTTTCTAAGTACCACTTAGGGGAGAGCACTTTTGCACGTGGATGAGACCAAGCATAAAGAATAGGGCGGCTGGCTGCAAAGAGGCCGGTAAGGCCACTGAAGACAAAATCCTGTTAAACTACAGCCTCATCCTTTAGTTAAGCTGACTGTGGAGCTGGGTAAAAGCAAGAACACTTTCTTCTCTTCCTCCCTTCCTGGGTAAATGACTTGGAGCAAAATCAGGAACAGAAGGTGCAGGAGGGCCCTATATAATGGCGTGGTTTTTGCAGAGTATCTCAGAGCCGTGCCTGACTATGGCTGTAACATCTTCACCTTGCTACACACTGTGACTGTAACACCAGTGGAGTTATCAGCCATCAAGTAGGTGCCAAGCGAGGTCTAAACCAGATCTTTGTTACTTTGCACCTTGGGTGCAATTTAGCATTTGAATACAAGAGACACAGATTGTCTGTTTTACAAAGGAGCTAGATTCAAGCTGAAAACTTTTTACAGACCTACAGTTTTACTGCTGACTTCAACCAAAGTTGTCACCACCGAGACAGTGATGAACATGTAGGTGACTAAAGCTGTCTGCAACCCACACAGTCTCTTCACACCTAGGTTGCCACAGGCACCCAGTCCTGGAAGCATGTTCTGAGAATGGCTAACATGCCCCAGCAGCACTTAACTGCCAGACACAGTCAACATAAGGCTGAAGGAGCCAGAGATGGGTCTCATTTCTTGCATAATTTCTTACTGCTGGAAAAGTCACATAAGAAGTTACAGTCCTATATTCAGAGCTCTCCTCACTCAGAGGCTATCCAAATCTATTTCACCTCTGCCACAAGGCTACAAACTTCTGAACAAAGGCCAGAGTATTCCTAAGATGCTCTCAGACCCAGCAAAAAAAGTAGGAGACTGAGAAAATCGGTGCTATGTTGTTTGTCTTTGAGCTAGCAGCAATATTTGATCATTCACAAGTAAGAAAGCTCAAAACAGTCTTTGACATTCAATGATCAAAATACTGAAGTATCATGTAAATTGTGCTTCAGAAAAACTGCAAAATAGGACATCTAGAATGTCAAATGACAGGAAAAATGTATCTATTTCTCCAGGGTATACTGTAGACAGAATAGAGTCACATGAAATTTCTTATATGTCCTAGCCAGAAATATTTCCTTTTGAGGCATTTGGTATTTTGGAGAATAGGTAAAGAAACACCATGTGAAAATAGGCAAAGATGCTGAAGAGGGAAAAGGATCTTTATACACCCATGGAAAGAGAGAGAAATATGTGTGTGTGCACGTGCATGTGTCTGTGTGTATGTATGTACACACACGATGATCAAATTTTATCCATCCCTGGCTGTGAAGGAAAAGCAGATGTAGTTGTGGAACTCAAATCCAATGTGTTTAAACCCTGGTACTACACCTGAACCAAGTGTCATATATAATACAGAACAGGTTACTTTAACAAGTTAACCTAGCAGCAGTAGAAAACCCATAGTCTCTCTCAAATACAGCCAATTTGTTTTACTTTCTTTCACTTCTATTCAATTCCACAGAGCTATCTACTTCCTGACTCTAATTCTCTAAAATTTTGCCAAATATGTTGCAGATTTTTACCTTAGCATATCACGATAGGATCTTTCCAGGCCCTGAGAACACACAGTCAACAAAGCTCTTTCCCCTTCAGTTCCTGAGCTACTGGTAAAAGCAATTTCATTTTCAGCATGTTAACAGTATTATCTCTGGCTAAGAAAATAATAAATCATCATAAAAATGCTGATAAGTATCAGCAAAAAAATGTTTTGATTGTGGTTTCTATCTACAAACCCAAATTTCCATGTAGCTTTTCGCAGGCACATTTTCAAGGAGAAGAACAATAAAATAATTGCTGAAGAAGGCTGTCAATAATAGCACAAAGTGCAACCCAAATTAACCAGAAAAACATATTTGATCCTAACACATCAAACTAACATGAAGAGATCTCAATTTTACACCTAATTGTTGCTTTTGGGTTACATGCTGGAGTTTTCACATATATATATACATATATATATATAATTGCATTGGTTGGCTGTTCAGTGGGGCACAGTGGGATTGCTCAGTGGACTGGAGAAACAGTACCTGTATGGACACACACCTATCCCAGACTCCTGTTCCCTTAAGAATTCAGGTCAGACACCTGTTGGAGCATACACATGCAGCAGACACCCAACTTTCCTTCTGCAGAAACCAGGAAGCAAGAAGTTTGCAGAAAGGTTTGTGCAGGTCTCATTTTCACCTGGAGTGAAGATACACCTGAACCTCATTCCAGGGTTGAGGGATTCATAAGTATCCCTGGTTTCCACCAACCAGCAACAGCTTGAAAATGCTTTTATTCTCTTAAACACAACATTCCTGGGAAAATCTACTCTTTCAAAACTTATGAACAGCAAGAAATCTAAATAATCATGGTATTTTCCAAGCAATGGTATTAGTGTTTCCATTCTTTCAATCCAGGCTAATCATAATAACACAATTATTTTCCAGCAGCTTTAATTACTTTACCAAAAAATCATTAGACAGCCTTTAATTTTACCAACTCCTTGATAGAATGAACAGAAATTGCAGTTGGTTTTTTTTCATATTATTTCTAAATGCCTCAAATTCTATTTTGCCCATGGAATTTTCTGCTGCTTTTGTATTAACTAACACCTCCTGTTTTCTCACAAATGCTAAACAAAGTCTTTCTGATCATTTAATTATGGTCCTCTCAGTCCTGTTAGACAACTTCCTACAGAAATATTAGTGAGTTTTAATTACAGCAAGAAAAGTTGTAAAACTTCTGAAAGCCTATTTATAATCTGGACAGAGAGTTAAGCAATTGTGCTTTCTTTAGCAACTCAGCAAACCTTAACCTTCCTTTCAATTTCTCTGACTTACGGTGCTGGGTATTCTTTCCATGCAATGTGGAAATCAAAGCACAACTGAATTAATGGATTTCCTATTTCTAGACCACTTCATGTTATATAAAGAAAAAAATGTTTGTATTCTAGGGTGGTTTGGTTTTGTTTTGACCTGAGGCAAACAAAGAAAGATCTTTTTTAACCTGAATCTAATGTTATACAACTCTTTCAATGAATGACAGACCTTAACCTTAATGCTTGAATGTTATTGAATGCAAACTTTCTCTTCTTCTGTTCCATACCAACATTCTTCTCTTTTATTGATTCCAGCACCTAAGTAACTCTGCTCTTTTCTGACTCTTTCAGAGCATGCTCAAAAGTCACTGATAGCTTCTACAGTTGTTCCAGCAATAAATCAATAAGGAACTGACTAGATTTTCATGTTAATAACACCAACCTAAGAAATCTGCAGTTCAACCCAAATATTAGAGGCCAGATCCAAAGAAATATTCCTGCATCTAAGAGGCAGATGTTCCCAGCACTGAAACCCAGACCGTGAGTTGCAGAGTCACATCCTCAACAGAGTCCGTGGCATGAGCTGGATGTCTCAGAAAGAGGCCCAAAACAGTCATCATCTCCAATGTCGAACTGGCTAATGATAGTACAAACAAGGTACTGATGCTTAGAAGAGGCCAACTAAGCAGTCATGTTTTAAAATTCTCTGCTCTTTGACCTTTCATTCAGAGGCTTCTCCCCTCACTTGAGTGGAACATATGCTAAAAGAAGGCACCTGAACATTTTCTTTCGAAAAACAGAGCTCACCAAATTCCCTTAAAACACCAAATGATGAATTAAGATCCCCTTTTGCTACAACAGTAGTGTAGTTAGAGCCACTAGCTAGAATACGGAAGACCATTTCCGTTCTTTGCTAGATAAATTGTTTCATCTGACTGAAAGCATTCAACTCACTAATTTTTGCTGCCTCAAAGACTGCACAAAACACCGAGTCACAAGACAGTTCCTTTCAGTTAAAATGCAACAGTGGGGAAAAACATCCAAAGCTATTTTGTAATTCTTCCTCATACTAAGTTGTGAAGTAGTTCACAAGAAGTTTCAATGAGTGCATGCAAGGCTTTCAACTAACCAGAGTGAATTAATTTTATGTTAGTTTTTTTGAAAGGAGAAAAAAGACTTACAGTAGGTATGATTATATTACAAAGGCCAACTTCAAAATGTGACTTAGAAATTCCAGGCTGAACCACAGGAACACTATTTATGAGCTGTGACTGACTGGACATGCTTAATTCTTAGAGAATTTTCAGATTTATCAGAATGAAATCAGTATGATGGAATAAATGAAGAAAATCCATTAACTGAATAGATCTGACAACTGTTCTTCTCAAGCACCCTTTGGTTTTGCTCCTATTCAACTGTTTATTGTACAAATGATCTTTTAGGGTAGTTTTTATATGAATATTTCTGCATATATATGTAGAAATTTATGTTTCTAGGGAGGTGATACCGACTTGAAAAAGGTGAGTCAATTGGACAACATTTTCTGATGAATGCAATAGAAGCCTGGATGGCAAAAGGTGGGAGCTCCCACTAGAAACAATTACTGGGGGTTTATTTGAGGTTTTGACTGAAATTATTTTAGGATTTTGGGGAAAAAACTAAAATAGAATAAGATATCTATTATTACAGACAGTTTTTACATACAAGTTATGAAGATATAATACCAGGGAGCTAATTGGTTGCATTACTGATTAAAGTTTTACTGTAATTATTATGCCAAAAAGTATCTTTAGTAGCAGTAAGATACCTTAATATCTTCCAAACTATTCCTTCTAGAGATTTAAAAGTACTGAAAAGCAAATACTTAGAAACAGTCCAATTAATAGGTTGTGAAATGCTATAAAATCTAGAAACTTGCAAATGTTTAACAAGTCATAGTAGTATGAATTGATAAAGTAATCAGAAAGAATCCACTGAGGTTTTTTGCCACTATGTTTGTCAAAGAGAAGGAATGAAAATCCCCAAAACCAGCCAGTGAGGTCAGGAAGACAAAATAAATTCAAAGGCTCAGGGATTTTGTAGCCTTGCAGACAGAAACTAACCTGGGAAAAGCATATGTAACTTAGCATTAAGCAGAAGGTGAGTAAAATACTGGCTAATCAACAGCTGAGCTAATGAAACAGCAAGTCCGTGAAAGATGGAATAATGTACTGAAAATTTAATTAAGGCATTAGAGTTGTAGACATAAACAATTACAAACTAAGCCCAAGAGCCACTGAGAAAACCTTGTTTAACACTTCTTGATCAATTGCCAGGTACAGAGCTAAAAACCCAAGCATTGCATAGCTCCCACTGACAGTGGGTGATGTGATCCATGCCTGTTGGTGCAAAGCCAACTCATAACCAAATTAGGCAGAAAACCAAAGTCAGGACAGTGTTGTAACCTGTTGTGGGTGTCACGCTTGCCTTACTTGAAAAGCAAGAGTGTCCAGTGAAGGAGCTGCAAACTAAGGCAAAAGCAAGAATATACAGCAATAGTGGGTGTCTCAGAGGCAACAGCCAAGACCAGAAAGGCTTAGCAGATACCACTTAAAAGCAAAAGAACAAGGTGAAACAGAATCAAATTCATCAGTCTAATACAATGTGGGAGGCATGGCAGCACAGTGCACCAAGATCAGTAAAAATGAACTAAACAATACAGTCTTATTAAAAACAGATATCTGAGGGAGGACATAAAGAGAACCTTTGTGAGAAAGCAACATAAGTTTGCAACCATAAAAAGCTGAATAAATCCAAATTTTCAGCTGGTATAAACCAGCCCCTGTTCAGGGTTTTTCATTTACTTAGACCAGATGAGATTACGAAGTCATTACAAGCTGAGGATCAGGTCTTTTTTTTTTTTTTTTTAATTTCTTTCTCAACTCTGTCACATGGTACATTTTTCTGTAGAATTCATACTATATGGGTTGAACCTAAGGCGCTGGTGGTTAAAGCAAAGAATGGTAAGCAGGTTTTACAGAAAGGAAATTTCACAAGAGAATTCTTGCAATCAAATCCCTCTTGCTATTTAAATCTCATAATTAGAAGGATCTCAGCAAACTGTCAAGCTCACATTGCCCTAATAGGAAGAGCTGACAATAAAAAAAATAGAGTCCTTGTTGATGCTAAGCATCGATTTATGTGGCAAAGTCCTGTGAGAGCTTATCCCCAGCAGTCCAGATTAGGGACCGATTGAGAGTGAGCCTTGGTCCCTTCTGGCATATGCACACAGATTTCCTTTCCATGGAAACAGGTTCACACCCCTGTTTGCAGCTGGAATGAGGTCAGGATGTATGTGTATGGATGTATGGATGTATCCAGCCCTTCAGAAACACTCCTAGGCCAAACATTTTAGATAGTGACAAAGTCATCCCAGATTTGCACTAATGTAACAGAAATCAGAATTTGTCTTTTGTTCAGTACCTTTCTGGTTGATTTACACAAACACTAAATTTACTACCTGCAAGAAAAGAGAATATAATCACCCTATGGCTAGTTCTACACAATTACCTGGTCAGTCCGTAAAGTCTTATTTTACTGAGAGCTGACATTCAGCTCTACCTTCGCACAGCACCTAGAAGAGTGGAACCCTTCTCTTAGTAAGAATTGCTGTAAGAGAAAGTGTGTTACATGTATAGATGTGCAGCCCTCCATGCAGCTGAAAGGGGAATTTGCATCTTTCCCTTCTAACACCTGCCCAGCACAGCTTTTTCCCTGTGCCAAGTGTCAACATCTTAGTGCTGTGTGACTTTCAATTGGCCCTATTCCTACTGTGCTGGCATGAGTCCAGTAATTTGCTGATCTGACAAATAAAAGTTGCAGCAGAATTTGACCCTGAACAACGGTTCTCAGTACTTCCCAAATGTGGCTATTAACATTTATTTCTCCAGTCATTCAAATCACTTGTCAGTGAAGCACTTTGGAAGTTCCTCTATTTTTTTCTGAGGCATAACTTCCGTGTTCATCTGAATTCTTTCTACATGATTAAAGCCACAAGTATTACTTATTTACCTGGCTTTATTCACAGAGAACAATACGTTTGGTATTATCCACTTCCTGCTCGGAGCCAGGGAAACATATCCCAAGTATGTGCAACTCCCCTGCTCCAATGAAGTCTACAGAAGAAAGAGAATTTATTCCGTCCAAAGTTTTGCTGATGTGCAGATCTGAACCTAGCAGATATGCACAGAAATGCACCGTAAGAACAACTATGAGAGTGAACAATCTTTTCAGTGTTATTAAAAGTGCTGAAAATGTGCCTGTTAAATTATAGTCTTTCCTGCTTTCATTTTTTTTTCCTCTGGTAGAACAGGCTATAGTCAAAGAATACTGGTGGATGATTAATTTTGGCTGGTTTCAGTGAATTACAACATGGTACAGTTCAACCCTTGAATTAGTCACTCTCAGATAATTGTCACAAAGACTCGCAGACTTACCACAGTCCTTCCTACAGAGATAATGACACACGTTTATTAAGATTACCACTACAATCAGAGGCAGAAAGAAGAAAAAGATGCAGACCAGTTGTAGTTGTCTGTTCATGCGTTCTAAACTTCATCTTTAAGTGATAAAACAGAAATCTGAAATCAAGCAACTACTGTCCAGGGAAGTAGGGGTTGCAGGGTTTTTACCTCCTAAAAATACATTTGTAACTGTTCTCAAATACACTGTTTCACTAATTTTATCTGCATACTAATTTCAAAAACATGGCCTGTATTTAATCTTGCTATGTGCAGTGCTCTGTAAATTAACCGTTACCGTAATTTGCATCTCAGTCCATCTATGCCAGTGAGTTGCTGAGGCATTGCTGTGGCATTACTGCAGTTGTACTATTTATTTATTATGGTTTGGCCTACATGCAGTACTAATTCTACACCTTAAAATATGCCTACTTTGCTATAGCAGTTAGCATAGATCAATTGTATGACATATGGTATATTACTTATCTGCATACAGATCTGTATTACATAAACCAGCAAGACAGCACTACAAAGCCTACATTTGCTAACTCTCATGCCAGATTTTGGTTAGTTCTGGTGGCAAACTTAGCTTTTTCTTACCTGCATTACTGGGGAAAAAAGTATGCAAACCTGTAGTATTTCTATACCTAAATTTCCCACAGCGAGATTGAGAGACAGAGGCAGAATATGACTTTAAACACAAAGAAGCAACCTTGTTTTCTGCACCAATGCAATGATACAAAAAATAAGTAAGGCTATCTTAAAAAACATGAAAGAAGACTAAAAGACTTTCATTCAGTGCTGCCACATTCATACTTAGCCTCAAAGAGCTGGGTTTTTTTGCACAATTCCGTGCAAAAACAAGGAGAGTGGTTTGGCCGGTGTGTCACCCAGGCTGCAGTCAGTGTCTTTTCATTGACTTCAGCGGCAGGGAACGAGACCTCAGACCACATTCGTATGAACGGAGAGTAACCCCACCGAAGTCAGCGGAAGAGTTTGGAGTGCCTGTGGAAACAAGCTAATTTTGGCACTCTGGAATCAAAACAGAAAATGACAGTCTTCTCACCAAGTGCTGATAGACCACAATCGCTTTCATTTACAGTGACACAAGCGAGGTACGAACTAGGCAAAGTTGTTGGCAGGTTTGGCTCAAACTGTTCTGTGCAGAGGTTTCTTCTCAGCTACCATCATGCACTTTGCAGAGGCTTTGCTGAACTGTGCCCATTAGCTGAAAGGGCGTACAAAGTACTTGTATGTACACTGTGGCCAGTGCAGTGTTTATCAGCATGAAAAACCTGAAAATTTATTCATTCTTATCTCTGAAAAAGTTCCTTACTTCTTACATAACAAAAGGATTTGTTGTACACTGTAAAGGCTTTCAGAATTACAGGGAAAACTCAATTTGGGGAAACTGATAAAGACCTAAATATAAAGGAAATACACAAATATGTGTTATCATAAAAAACATTTATTCTTTTATTTTCCTGACAAATTACGACTAATGCAAATTAAACATTGTGGCATGTAATATTTCAATGTATCAAAAAAATGGAACATTTTACTATTTACATTACACCCCCAGAGAAACAAGGGTAAAAAAAATAAATCACTGATGTAAAGCTGTAATGGTAAGGCTGTACAGCCAAGTACTACGACAAAAGGCAATCTGAACATTTTGCTAAATTATTCATACCCTTTACGATACAGTGTTTAGTGCCGTGATCACAGACTGCCTTCTAAAAGATCTGCTTCGCACAGGAAGCACAGAAAAGCTTCTTCAGAGGGCTTGGGCTTCTTTGCCTGTTCTGGTTTGCACAGCAATGGGTGAATACTCACCTTTCTTCAGGTGTTCATCACTGGGTAGGTGGGTATTGCCCTGTTCTTAGCTGCACTGAATGGAGAATTATTATTTTCCTCCACAGCTTGTGCTGTTCTCAACATATTTTAGACCTGGTTTTGAAACACAGAAAAAAGTTCTGTTCTGCTCTAGGGATGTTGCACATCCTACCCGGTCATCATGCAGGAGTTGCCTGAGCTTAAAGTATGCTCAGTCCAAGGGGAGTCTTCCAACCTCCCACAGTCCCACTGTCCTGGACTCTGCTCAGCATGTAAGAGATCAAACTCTTCTTAGATTCTTAGAAACCGGCAAAACCAAAATGATTTTTCACAGATGGTAAACACATCTGTCTACTATCATGACAAATATTCCAAATAATTAAATTGATTGACAACACTTGAACTTCTCAACAAACAAGTTCAGAGTTTTTTTGTCTGATGCAAAGAAGAAACAGTATTTTTCCTTAATTTCATTCTTCGAAATGGCCAAACAATTAAAAACATAATTTTCTGAGTCAAACATTCAACATGATAAATGTGTGCCCAAACACTAAATTTAGCAAAGTTATACACTGCTATAAACATGGCCTTGCAGCATAAATGCATTTATTTTGATAAATATGTTTACACTGCAGAATATAAAAATGCTAAGATATGAATTGGATTTGGGATTATCTACAAACTGGTAAACAACATTGAAAAGAAATTTTTTTGTGTGTTTATTATATATTACCTAATCTCTTCCTATAATTTTACTTAGGGCAAATAGCCTCTTTTGTGTCTATGACATGCTGTGTGGTTTAAGGACTGACTTAACTTTTGTATGGGAGGGTACCCAACATCACACAGTCCCCATCCCCTGTTCTGCAGACCCCATACCCCCACCCCATCCCCGTTAGTCTGTGACCAGGAAAAGAAAAGGACACAATTGCAGTATTTCTCCTTTCAGAGTGGTGATGCTTACATCCGCAGTGACAGGCAGACAGTGTCTGCTTCTTTCTAAAGAGAATGTCTACTGATGGGCTGCGATGAAGCAGCACGGGAGGAGCTGCTCAAAGAAATGGAAGGGATGCATAAAAGGAGAGCAGGGGCTAGCAGTGGATAACCATTTTTTTCCCTGAAAACCTTCTTCTTCTTAAGTCAATACATCAAAATCTCCATTCAGGACAAATCTCTTTTTATATATTAAAAATTCAACATGTAGTACTAATTTTGGAACTTATGTATTTGTAGATAAATGTCACTTCCTCACATTCCTTGAAGAGATATTGGTTTTCAATTATTTTGCAGTTTTATAATTCTGTGTGGATTTTTCTCACTCATACTTTAGTAGGTTTTGAACTTTTAAAAAATTGCTTACAGTAGAAAAGAAGTCAAACTCCTGTAATTTCTAGATGGCACCATCCTGCACTTTTGAGGTTAAAGCAAGACAGCATGTGATTTTTTTTCCTTACCCTTTTTCAACACATGAGCCAGGAGCAGACAGTCAGTTGAAACAGTGATGATTTCAAATGACAACTTGTAGCATGTGTTATCACAGACACTGTATACAGTAATTCCGCTAACAATGCATTTTGCTAACAACCATATGGATTCAGGGAAAATTGTTTTTTCTAGAGGAAATCAACTGCGGACACATTATTACAGTATGCCTTTCCCAGGATCTGTATCGGACAAGCAGACTAAATGCAACGTTAGTTTAGAAGGTCTTTGGCAGACACCGGGTGAAAACCTGGCCCCTTTGAAGTTAGTGACTAAACATGCATAGATGTTAGTGAGGCCAAGGTTATTATAATTACTCCTACAACTATTGGACTGTCAAATATTCTAGGTTCAATTCCAACTGTTCACAATATGACTAAGAGAAATCTTTTCTCTCAATGGCTTTCTCTCTCAGTTATTTTAATCAAATAGATTACATCACAGGCTCGCGGTCAGGCGGGGGTCCGGCAGGTTCTCGAAGGTGTCAGATGTGAACCTTGCTGAGCTTGAAGTTTTCCTGAGGTAACTGTGAATTTTAAATTCATCTCTTGAAGGACACAGTTTCCCTGCATGGCACTTCAAACATAATAACCAAGGGTCATTCTGGAAGAGCTGCACATGACGGGCTTGGAGGAAGTAAGTGATTAGATGGAATTACCCAGTTTAAGGTATGCCTGGACAAAAGCTTTAGACATGTCTGGACAAAGGCATGGTGCGACCACATAAACTGAAATGTAAGGGACTGTAATTGGGTAAAAACAACATTCTCATACAGAAGACTGAAGAATGAGGAAATTAGAAGCCGTGGGACAACTCTTCCTACGTTTTAGTGGCAGAGTGACAGACAGCATAACAAGGACCCTCCCTCAACCTTCAGCAGCTACAGCAGCATGGTACAAATTAGCTGTCCTACAATCTGCTCTGACACCTTAATGACAACTTCAGCCAAATTACTATCCAGCCAAAATAGCCTAGGTTCACAGGTTAAGTGTGCTGGTGTCATTAAGCTAAGTATAAGGAACAAACATGATCAATCTCCATAAATAACAAAGGCTGGACAGGGAACAGCTTTTGAAAACCAGAAAATGGAAACACGGTGAAAAAAACAAAGAGGGGAATTATTTACGTTACTGTGAAAGCTGAGGGCATAGCTCAGAAGGAAAGGTGTACATTTACAGCTTGAAGACTTTTAACAATATTTTTACTAATTAGGGAAGCATTTTAAAAGCTTTGAGTCGGATTCTTCAGGTTCATTGATGTAAACCCTTTTGGAGCAGTTTGATCCTCCATTTTTCATTATTGTCATGTTCTGCAGTTATTGAAAGCTATTCAACTAAGCAAACAAAGGTCCCTTTCCCAGCATCCTGGGTACCTCTCAACCCTGCAGAAGCAATGCCAAACGCAAAAAGCACCAAAATCTTCAAAAGCACTACTTTTTCACTTCCAGTTGCTATTTTTGGCAAATATTTTCCTAAGTTTACCAGACTATGTGGTGTCACCTCAAACGGAAACTTCATGAAAGATGGAGTCACAGCTGCCCCATCATGCCTCAGCTTGTGAAATAAATAAAAATCACTTTCAGTGAGTGACAGAAGAAAACATCTCTATTATTCCAATGTCCAGAAGAATATTTATCTGTATACTGAAGACTGCCACCTCATTTCAGTGGGATGTCCATTCATGTGAACAGAATGCCAGGAAGTGACAAGTCCAACCTGCTGCTTTGGATAACAGTGTTAGCTGCGAATATTTTTATACAAAAAAATACTGCAATGAAATGTTACTGATAGAATATTCTCAGCAGTCGCGATTAGATAGCTAATAGCAGAAAATTCACCTCTTTCATTCTAAGCCCCTCAGGCTGCAGACTGGGGAGTGCGTTTGCACTGTCAGGTTAATAGGAATGATCAGGGAGCCCCGAGAGCCTCTTCCGCTGGCTCCCTCTGTCTCGCTCACTTTCTCTGGCTGCACACAGAGTTGTGAAGCCATGAGAAAAAAAATCCTGACTCCTTGTAACTCCACATATTCCTACTGCTTAGACACTTCTTTCAGAGTTTTTCTAATGTCATTTGTCTGGGAAAACAGTGTATGTCAGTATCATTCACCAAGACAGAGAGAACATAGAATATCCTGGGAACTGTCATTTGTGTTTTCCAGTTCATAAGCAGTTTCCCTTGCAAATTTTTTAAACAACCTCTAAAAATAGTGTTATGGAAACCCCATCAATCCACTTCTCCATCATGCAACACTTCTCAGTCACCTGTGAAGCTGTGGTCCTCTTGACACTGGCTCTTACATCTTTTCCCCCAAAATGGGGACATTAAAAAGAAACCTAAAGCCAGAAAGGTCAGAACTGGAGTCTCTGTTATGCTGACCTGGGCAGACTCACGCCAGGGAAATCAGGACATGAGTGGGTAGCCTTACCAAATCTGAACAATAGTACTTCACATCCCTTTGCAAAAGTGTTAATGGCTGTGCAAGGTTGCAAGAGAGGATAATCAGGTCTAAAATTGGAAATTCTCTTCCTCACATTCAATTTTTTCCCTGATTCCCAGAGGAAGGCCACTCTCATTTCCCTGAAATGCAAAAATGTGTTTCTTATTTTTAACCTACCCATTGTCATCTAGGTCATTATATAGTGATGATTATTCAAAAATTTCCTCTTACTTTAGTAACTTAAATGAATTTAGTTCACTGTGCTGCGCATGAACTCAGAGTAGCACGCCCAGTGACAGGACATTTTCAAACAACCTTCAGTTGTATGATTCATTTCCCTATGGCTGTTTTACATGAGTACTAGTATACTCAGAACTTCCCTGCCAACAAGGATTGGCCTCTCAATTTACTTGTTTGGTCAGGGTATCTTCCCTTAGGCATTCACCTCATTATATCCAATTAACAGTTACCATTTTACCATCAGAGTTCACTACCTAACTGTGCCTTGCCAAGTGATATGCTCTCTCTTTCTCCCCTACACAGATATTACTGGCCTTTTCTGGCACAGCATTGGAAATCTGGTCCTCGTATCAAGATCCTATGCACAGACTTGGTACATGTACAACAATACAGAGAAATACTTAACAAGCTTCATCATGCAAGCACCAGAGACAACTGTACACTCCCCATGTGTCCCTGGTTTCCACACTGTTTGTGTCCAAAACCAGTTTAGTTCTGAAGCCAAATATTTAAAAGGCTGTAATGGTCCTCCTGATAATAGAAAGATCAATACACGGCAATTCCAGAAAGGACAAAGTGAGCCAATACTCCCCATATACCGTGCAAGTTGACAAGTACATACACAAGACTGCAGTGTTCCTGTGGCAGTCCTCAGGGACAGGAGAGCAGTCCCAGCCCAGGGAGATCTCGTCTGAATTAGTGACTTAGCACTTAGCCTGCTCTTTGCTAACATCTCCTGAGACTGAAAGAGTTACACCGCTGTTGGACATGTTCTAGTTGAGAAATGAGCAGCTCAGAGCAATGCTCCATATGTGCATTGACAGAGCTGGGAAATGACTTTACAGGTCAGCTGGTTTTTTCCGAACAGGTGGATACAAGTAAGAGTAAGATGATACCATCACAGAGCATCTGCTATGTGTCACTGATTAACACTGACCATAACTTGCCAGAAATGATTAGCACTGTAGAATGAGTCACTTTACCTCGAGGTATTCCAAGGATAAAGAAACCACACTTATCTAAAGGTGCCTAAGTCAGGTCTAAATGAGATAGTTTAAGCTGCAGAACAAAGGTAGCCATGTTAGCACAGTGTGACACTTGCATCTCGACAGAGCTAATTAATCTGTACCGAGTGCAGCCGTAATGGGGCTATATTGTTTCTGGCAGCAGCCCGGGGTGGGCCTTCCCACAGCTATGTTGTTCTTTCCTTCAGGAACATCAGCCCCACATCAGCAGGTGCTTCCCAAGCACGTCAAGAATTAGTTAGATTAAAGTGGAAGCAAACTCTACCGCCAATTGGGAAATACAACTGATTTTTTAAAATTTGAAATTCAGAAATATACCACTCAAGCACACTTCCCACGTAACAGTCCCTCTGACAAAAACCCTCTTCAGAATCACAGGCCAAGTATTGCAGGACAGAATGATGGGTGAAGAGGAAAGTTTAGCAGAAAGAGGTATTAGACTAGAGATGGTTTAGCATAGTCCATGGCAGGGAAAGAAGAGGTTTCTTTGTAATCTATACCTTCTCCTGAACACTGAGACATCCATCTGACATCAGTGGTGGCATTTCAGTGGATTTCCATGGAACTATTTCATTTTATATCAGTCAGATTTCCTTTACATGGGCAAAAAAATATATAAATTTTACCAGTAAAATATCTGGTCTGTTTTGGAAGCAGCTGCTTGATAAGCTCAGTAAGTGTTGATTTCATCAGTTTATTTGCTAGATAAGATAACGGTTCTCGAGTAAGAGGATTTTGTTTCTGTTATTATTTTTCTTTTATGCCTATTATTGTCTTTAAATTTCTATTATTACTCCTAAAAGACTGCTGTGAATTCTGTGTTGATCAGAAGAACTAGCTTTGACTGGGTCCCTGCAAGAGGTGCCTGTTCTCCAGGCTAATTATTAATCTTCAGTTGACTAATGAATTACCCTGGAATAAAACCGAAAAGCCCCTGCATGACTTCACATCAGGTATGTGCACAGTTACTTACACACATATATACACCTTTTTTTTTATTTTAACAAAGGTATTAAGGTATTAAAATATTTTACAAAAGCATTGACAGGTTTATTTTACATCCATCCTTTGAGCAATAAGGCTAAGGGCAGACCTTGTTGTGCAGTCAGTCAGTAGTACCACCTCAGTTCTGAGGATACAGGAAGTTTCCCATCAGCTGTCAGAGCGCCGGATGGAGACTTTGGAAATGATGGCCAGAAGTTCAAACACCTGAAAGCTCTTGTGAGGCACGCTGCCGGCCTTCTGTGTCCCCTCCCTTTTATTGCGGCTTGTTCATATGCAGCCAACTCATTGTGAGGCTTGACGTAACATTTGCAAAATGTATAGAGGTGCTGTGATAAAAAGCCCTCCACAAATTCTATCATCATCATTATTTGCATTTATCTTACTATTGAGCAGTGTAATAGACTTTACTGTCATACACCACCAGCAACCTATGAATCACTGACGCCTAACTCAGTGGGGCATGAACTAGCTGTGGAAAAATTTGACTTGAATGTAATTCCTTTTTCTCAGAACTATTTGGACAGAATTCACCCTGTGGGACATCAGTCCCACAGAAATTCTTGATGAACCAGGTCCTTCAAGGCCTTGCTACTTGCATAAGCCAATAATACTCACAAGTGTAAAAGACTTTTTAGGGCTTGTCCCAAGCACTTTGACAGGTCTTTCTAAAAACACTTACCAGTAGGTGGCTTCATAGGTCTCGGAGACTGCAGTATTGTCAGAAAAGGTCTCCTGGAAGAAAAAGTAATCACAATTTTCTGCCTCTTCTGCAGACTCCAGTGCACTTACAGATACTTGAGACAGGCCTCTACTGAAGTAAAAAAATGCACATTCAGCACATTAAATGTAATCATGTCTACACATACCAGCTGAAGCTCTGATCTTTAACTGAACATTTGGCATCTAGACCATGGACCACTTTATACAAGCTATTTTCTGCAATCAGGTGATTGATATAGACTAAGGAGGGGTAAAATGATTTTGCTTAGTCATTTCCACAGCTAAATTGCTCTGTAAAGGCTCTGTGCTATAGAAGGATTTTGTGTTCAGATGGAAAAAACATGCCAGTAGTACTGGACGTTTGTTTGTAGCAGAGCTGCCTTTCACGCATATCTTGTCTCTTAATAGCCTCCATTCCTGAAAAGAATTACAAAATTTTTCCAATTTACTTGAAAAGTTCAGGTATTTAGTGCACTCCAACAGCACATGACTCAAATCACAACAACAGTATGCTTTTTCAGCCATCTTTAAGTAACAAAGCTGATGCATCCATTCAATGGAGGACCCACAAACTAAGTTGCTTTAAACCCCCCCACACACACGCACACAACCCCCCTCCCCCCCAAACCCTAAGAGTCCATGAAGGGAGCCTAGCAAATGATACCTCTGGAGCAGGATTAGCTACACATGGAAGACATGACCCAGGAACTACACCGAGATCAATAACCAGTGGAAAATTCTGTGCGGAACACCTGCTCCTCTGTGTTAATTTTTTCCCCTTTTGAGCCTCTGAAGCATCTCAGAAGAAGGCTGTAATGGGTCTCCCATGCTGACTGGACACTCAAAAGCCTTAATAAGGCATAAGATATGGAGAAGATGTTTATGCCACACATACTTTTCTTTTGGGAGGCTTGACACAGAATTTTCTAGGCGTGGCATTCAGAGAGCAGTTTCTACCAGCATTAAAAAGAAAATTCAGTAAATTAACGCTCTGTTCCTTCTTCACAGTGAAACTTCTTGAGCTGACTGACTCTTTTGCTCCTCTTCAGTGCCACAGAGTCACACTGCATCTGACCATGACAATTACACTGACAGAGGCAGTGCAGTCTTCTCTTATATAAATATACTTTTATGACAGCAGAGGAATGAATACAACTCAAGGAGCTCATGAAGAGCAAAGTCACAGGTATCCTGTAATAATACTGCTATCACTGTCAATAAAACTAGCCTTAACTATATCTTTAGCAAACAGAAGGATTTATTGCTTTTATTAGTTAATGTCTGAAGATGTTCCAGTGTTCATATATTCTTAGAAAATTAATTGTTCACCTGAACACTTTTCACTTATCAGTCTCCATTTTAAAATGTCCTACAATTATTTTTAGAAGCACTGACCTTTCACAAACACAGGAAAAAGAAAAGGCAGCTCTGGAACAGAAGACAAACTCTTCGCTTTTAGTGCAATTTTGATGCGTTTTCCTCCTGACAATAAGCCAATAAAAAAACAGAGCAGATACTCACAGAGCCATGGGAGCACTAATGACATAAGCCTAGGTTGTGCATGCTATCATTTCTATGTATGCTTTCCTGAAGCAAAGGGTGAGAGCAAAAAAGATTATGATGGTATATGCACCTAATTTAAGATTAATATTGTGCCTGAGGAAAAAAAGTGGTATAGCCTGGGATGCAGAAGCTACATTTCAAAACCTAGATTCCTTGGATAATCTCCACCATTTATCACAGCCCTTGGAAATTATTTTCACTGAGAAGCCTAGTATTCTGAAAATTTTCCTAAGAACAGGTTTGTTTCCATTACATGTTTAATAGGAAGAGGTTGAAAACAATAATCTCATTTTTCTCAAAGCACTCCAGAAATGGGAAATGACTTTATTTTGACAATGTTAAAAACATTTCATGCTGATTTCATTGTTAATTTATATTAGGTTGTGTTGCATTCTATTGAAAAACATAGATAGGCAAAGGAAAAGGTTGAACTCAAATATTTTAACCATATTAAAATAATAAATTATACCTTCTTGAAATGAAAGCAGGTGATAAACAAAAAAGAAATCCTTCAGTGGTCCGAAATCACAGTAGTCAATTTTTTTTTTTTAATTTAGAATTTCACTGAAAGATACTAAACTACCAGATCCTCTCTCTCCCACAAACAAAAATCCAATTTCTGACCTGCTTTACTACATTCATTGCTTGTAAAGATTATTTTATTACCTCCCTGTGAGCTAAATTGTTCCTGTTTGGCACAGACCACTGGAAAAATCAATGCAGACCCATACTACCATGGAAGGAGTAACAGGAAACACTGGGGTTTCTCAGAACTCCCTGGCTGTCCTGGGAGATGTGTCAAACAATTTAAGGCACCCTTTTAGTGAGGTACAGTATATTCACCACTATTAATCTCACTGTGCTGGTAACAATAAAGCTCAATAGCTACTTTTATGGCTGATTATTTTTAGAAGTTGCAATGGAGGAAGGAATGAAAATGAGCACTGTAATACCCTGCATGAAAAACAGAGGAAGGAGCAAGACTTACTGAAAGGAAGACTGGAAGATGTCAGTATTAAGATCACTCCACAAAAAAAAAAAAGCGGTAGGAGTAGCTATATAAGTATTTGTTTTAAGAGAGAGAAAAAAGTCATTTGATACAAATGGAGCCTGCATGTTATTTCATGAAGTACATGAGCCCACAAGATGACATGCAGTGTAAGCTGCCTTCACGAGCAAATAGAGAACAGACCAGACACATAGAAGCAGAGAAAAGAAGGAGGGAGGAAAAAACTATTCATGCCTCATTTAACTGGAGTACAGAAACTCTGTGTAAGCGTCACACATCTCAGGTGTATACAACCCTAGGGTCTCATGAATCATCACTACTAAGCAAATAATATTCAACTTTACAAGGGGAATCGATGTGCAACCTACAGTTTTCTTTTTCCTTCTCGCACACTGCTCAAAAACTTAGCTCGTCGTATTCATTTAACGTTGCTGTTAGGTGTTAGTTTTCATTATTTCATAAGAGCCTGAAACTGCATCACTTATAAAGCAAACAGACTGTTCTTTGTTCATGTGATGGTTATTCATTCAGTCGTCAGGTGAGATACTGGAACATAAATTCTGATAGTTTGGTTTTGAATGCTGTATTGCACAAACCATGTAAGGTTCCTCCTGGGAGAAGGGTGATGGTACACTGGTTTCTCTGTGATTAGTCATTCTGTACTACTGCACCTTTTTCATAAGGAGGATGGTATAATACATATGACTGCACACAAACATCCATACTTCTCAATTCAAACAATGAAATTAGCCTCCTTATGCTCATGCCCTACCTTGGCCTTTTGCCAGCATTTTTATGAATTCCATAGGAAAAAAATTTAAATGAACAACTGATAAAATGTGTGCTAAAAAAGGTCTTAAAGCTAATAAGTGTATTTCACTAATACAGTGTAATTTGTAGCACTTAGTAGTAGACAGCACTGACAAAGACTTTTAGACCAAGTGACAGTTAGCCAGCCCTAGTTACCTGGCAAGCTGCTGCACGTAAACTTTTACACAGTCCTGCAATGAACCCGAGGAAATAAAGTTCCAAAGATGGCTTAGGAGGAAATGGAGAGGTTTAATGGCATAGACCATTATCCAGCTCGTGAATGAAAATGGTGGTTGTGTGATAGCTGTTGCTGTCCTACAAGCATGAAAGTGCAATTCCCATGAGACAGGTATTCATAGTCTGTCTGACTCTAGTATTGATCCAAAGCCTATAGGAAACTGGCCAGAATCTTCATTGCCTTCCATTTACTCCTCTACAAAGAGTATAAAATGTTGCTAGCGTGGGTAATGGTTCAAACAAGGCAAGGCAGAACACAGAGCTCACCCCTAACCCCTGAGTTGAGGGAAACTGAAGAGTCTACACTGGGAAGTTTTATTCCTCTTCTCCATGCCCTCATGGTCTATAAGAGACACCACTTTGCAGAGCTCATGGTGGGAGTGTCACAGAGTTTTGCCAATGCTATATATTTAACATCGAGAAAGCAAAAACTCTGTTTTAAAGTCAAAGGGAGAAAAATCAATAGAATTCAGTTTGGCAACTCTTTATGTTTTGCCGCCAGAAAAATTATTGGTTAGAATATAAATATCAACATGACTTTCCTTTTTGTATCCTAAATTTGCTCAAATCTGTAGACCTAAGTTTTTCCTGTAGTAAAGATTTAGGTTTTTTTACATTACTTCATACAAAAATGCCAAATGAGCAATTAAAGAATGAAATCCTGCAATTACTCATATATTATAAAATTATCACCGAGTGATCATAATGAAATGCCAACATTTTCTGCATACACTGGATACACATGCAAATCTCAGACATTTATCCCTGTAATGCTGTTTTATTCTTTGAATGCATAGTTATAATGCAACCAGACAAAGCAAGATATTGTGGCAATTCCATACAAATTAACATGGAAAATAATGACAGGCTACACAGAACAAGCCAAATTCATTTATAGTGTAAGTCTGACAATGTCAGTGGAATTAGATCAGAAATTAACTTGAGTGGACATCCATTAACAGATATGCCACTGGATTCTTTCATTGAGCAATTTTTTTTCATTATGCAAGAAACCGGATTGAAATCTAGTGAAACTGTACAGGCTAATCATCTGACTCAATGCGAGCTGGAAAGTTCGCTGTATAATCAACACTCCTTAGCAATGTTGCATTATCTTTGCTTAAGGTGTACAGGAAATGATAAATACCTGTGAATCCTGATGTGGACTGTATCTGTAAATTTACATGAAAGGCAAGTTGAACAAATCTTTTCCTGGGACTTGTGTGAACTGCCAGTGAAAAGCTTAAAGTAATTGCAGATTTGAAGGTGAGGCCACAGAGGGTTTAATTCACTCTTGTACCCTGAAGCAGCCACCTTATTTGTGAGATGATACTTGATTGTTGCATAATGTTGGCTGGAGGAAAAAAAAAGGCAAAGAAATAGAACAGGAATGAACAAGGTGTCCTGTAGTAGCTGAGTAACAGCAGGTGGTTTATTAAAGAATGCCTGAAAAGAAGAAATGTTACTTTTTAGAAGTACTGATTTTTTTTTTAAGTGTTAAAAGTTTTGTGCAAAAGTTTTACAGTAAAACAAAACAATGTCTGATAACTTCAAACTTAGGCAAGGAACACAATTAAACCTTTGATTCAGTGATTTTGGGACTACAATTTAAATATGTTTATGACATTGTATTCCATAAAGTCACAGGTCTGTATAATGGTTGTCAGCACTCATGAACAATTCCCGTCATGTTGCTGGCACACACTAATACTAGCCAGCAAGGTCATATCCATATGACCACAGCCAACAGACTTTTTTATTTTTCTACAGAACTCGAAGTGGAAAGACAGAAGAGAATTTCTGTGCAATGTATTTATCCATTAGGCAATTAAGTTGAAAATCTTCTATTTCTCCCTTTTCTTTTTTTGTAGTAAATGCAAGAACAAAAACTATTACCTAAAAGGAAAGCTCTCAGCTTCAAGAAGAGATAACCACAAATGAATGAAAATCAGGTAGAAGGTTGGTAAACATGTACTTATTTCCTAGTAGCGGGGCTTCTTCTGAATTAGAAAGAAAGAAGAAAAATGGTTATTTTCTTATAACAAATTTTATGCATCAACCATTACTTTCTCTCATTTTAATAATTTTTGGCCCACTTCTGGCATCCTCACTTAATGTTAGCTGCACTATATAAGAACATCCTTCATTGCCAGGGAGCTACTTGCACTGGGAGCTTCACAGGTCAGTTTCCAAACAGAATTATTTACTTATTTACATTAATCCAATGTGATGCCTGTGGCCACATTGTCATCTGGCATGACAGTATCACAAAGTCACACCATTTTAAACAGTTGCTTTAAAGGTATAAACACAGGTGATCTGTTGATTGGCCCCAGATGTTACAGCTGTTCCGTTTCCTGCTCAGACACTTAAAGAAGCTGAAATGGCCTAACCAACAAACATACAGGAACAGTTAGTCACAAGTGGTCTCCTCAGACTTCAGGTCCACTCCCTCAGTTCCCAAGTACCCACAACCTATAAACTTTCTCATAACTTCCCATCTTCAAAAATAATTGGATATTTTTGGCCCCTATTATTCCAGGCTTTTCTTTCTCTGACAGTTACAAGCTTTTTTACCTACAGACCAAATGGCCATTCAGGATCATTCAGACTCATTAGATTTAATGCCAAAATTTGCCCTTTAAGTAATTCAACTCCCTTCCTGCATTTACCTCCTCTACTAATCCTGAAATATTTACTGTCATGTCCCCTTTCACTTAATTTCCCTTAATTTTGCTGTCAGACCAGGCAATCTCTGTTAGTTCTTTCTCGTAAGATTATCTTCATGGACCATCTCTGTATATGATCAGGATTGCATTCACTTCATTGTCCCACATATTGCTCCATAGCTGGGATGTAGACTGGCATAAGCAATCCCCACACTGTTTCATAAAACATACATATAAAATAAATACATACTCATTTACGTATGTACCTATATGCCTTTTGATTGGAAATATTTTTAGTCAGCTTACAAGTAAAAACATTAAACTGCAAAATCCAAATTCTCACACAATGCAAGCTCGTTACTTTGTCCTATTCTTTGTTTGATTATTTTAGGACAAACATTTTGCAAATCCAAAAGATTCCCTGGACACTTCTTAACAGTGCATTTAATTAGCCAGCTGAGCTCTTCTTCGGAGGTATTACTAGAGCCAGGTATCTAGTCTTAACAAAATATTGAAGAATTGAGCATTTGATTACATAATTAAATCACCTACAATTAAATCAGATAGGAAGAAAATAACAAAGGGATGAAAATGCTTGCACTTCAGGGAAAACCTTAACTGCTTGCTGTTAAGAAGGCATTTCTTTTTAAGTGTATTACTTCCATGGTGTTCACTCCAGTAGTTCTTTTACATTCCAGTCCATCATTTGAAGGAGTGGCTGCAGAAGACCAGAAATTTCCAATAAGGGGCCAGTTCTGTAACAGACTATTGCCATGTGTCTGAATTCTTCACAGACTATAGCAAATTTCTCACAGATCACTGTGAGGCTGCAATATCAAATTTTATTGAAAAATACAATATAAGCAACATGGTTTGGGGTTTTTTTGAGATATCTATAACTGACTCAAAGTCCACTTGTGACTGAGGCACCATAGCTTAGGAACCTCTGAACTACCCATTTGATGTGATGTGTTGATAGTTATCTTCCTAACTTACAATCTGCCACTCTCCTTTTCTCCTCACATCCTTTCTTGTTTACACATGCGGCAATAACAAGCTTCTGAGTTAATCCTGACCCTTTCTCAAATCTGACTCACACAGGAATGCAAACAAACATTTTCAAACACAGATTCACAATCATGAAGTTTGAACTGCCATTAACAATATTTAGGTAATATTTTAACAACAGGAATGATTGACTATAAAATGGGTAAATTATATTATCTACATTTTACAGGCAGCTCAGAGCTCAAACAGGATGCCAAAGTACTCTTGGACCACACCGTAAGACATTGGCAGGACCATATTATAGCTGGCAGGCTGGACTAGAACACAACTATATGACCCAGGGTAGGGTCTACATGCTGCCCAAAATAGCGCTCCTACTGTAGCTCGTTAAAAGGATGCAGTGACATGCAGCACAGTGACAAAGAGCTGTGTCTGGCACCAGTGTCTGCATCTCTGCAAGGAGGCATGCAAACTTACCTCCTGCCTGAAGGACTGTCTTTGTGCTATGTGATGAGCCATGCAATCCTGCTTGATGATTTCTCAAGAAAGATGAAGCCTTCTTTCTGCCTAGGTCTCATCCTCATTCAAAATGCTATTACAACCTGCTTCAAATACTGATGTGGAAGGTGCCCTTTCACTTGCTTTTGCTTTTGCTTCTCAATGAATACGTTAATAAGTTTCCTCAAGTAGTGCAAACTGCTTTACCCTTGCCCTTCACTTCCGTGTTGTTAGGTGAGAAAAGCTCAAGAGCATTCTGCCTTCTCATTTACTTTGATTATTTACAGTCCCACTCTTACCTTCACTGCTATAATTGCTTATGAGTTACACAAAATCAGTCACTTGCCTTTATTCATACCGAATAGCCCCATAGACTACTGTGAAGACACGCTGAGTGCAGCATATTTCTGTTTATGACACCCATGAATCTCACCAGACTGAAGAACTTTAACAGGGGAAGTAATTCAGAGAGTAACTTCCAATGTTTCTGCAAAACAGGACATGGCTTCTACCTCACCCTTCCTCAGACTCTCTGTCTCTAAAGTTAACCCATTTCATGACGGTTCCCAATGTGTCAGTATACTGTGTTGATTCCCAATAAACTGAATGACTCATGCATAAGAGTACCATAAATGTCAACAAATGTATGCACCTTCCCTTCTAAATGTAATTTTAAGAAAACATGTACCTACAAAGAAACAACTATTTGTAAGTAAAGACATTAGGTCTGATGACCTTTAGATCTCAGGATCAGCAGAACTGCAACTGAAAACCAAGATCCAAAGTCTACCCCCTAGTTCTGGCATAGCTATGAAACTTGGGCAAGCCTTATTACTGTGCAAATAAAATTTTAAAAAGAAATAAAACCAAAACCAACAAAAAAAACCACAAAAATGTACTGAGAACTATTCAAGAAAACCCATCAGAACCCAATCAAATCTTTGAATTCTGACCTCAGTTCAGCCTTCTATTACAAGCCCATGCACAACTCATCTTAAAATTAACCCGAGGTCAAAGGAATTTGCATCCTAAAGACTTCACATTCTCAGTTTATCACATTTCTCTGTCTCTTCCCTTCTTCTTCTATTTTAAATGTGACCAGTGAAGTGTTTACCTGAAGAGGGATGCACTAATATTGAGAATGTAAACTGCAGTGAACCACAGACAATAAAACCAGTGAAAATTATTGCATGAAGCTGTAGCTACTTTATAGCAGCCAAAAATTCATCTCCAGGTTCTAAACATTTCTTAGATGAGCCTGTAACATTTCTTCCTATAAAAATTGTGATGTGAAAGCTGTTAGACATGGAAGTAGCCTGATAACTATAATTCAGCACAATCATGACAGAGAAAGAAGGCTCTTCCTGGTCTTCTGATACCCTAATCTACTATCTCAAGTATCAAACCAGAAGAAAAGGCCACACCAAAGTGACAGCAGCAGCAGTCATAGAAGCATAGCCTCCTAAAGCAATATTCAACAATAGGCACAACCCAACCATTTCTCTACCCCACCTACCTTGAATTGTGCCTTGATGCACAATCTGTTCTTTTTTCAGTTCTGTTGCACAGCCAACAAAAGGCATATTGCTTGTGTTATTAACAAGTCGGAAAATAAGAACTGAGCCTGTGAAAAATGTATTCATGCTCGGGATAAGTACTTATTGACACCCTAATGTGCTGGCTGCCTCCTCTATTTCATGAGCTCTAAGGAGCTTTATTATCAAGGAGTCACTTCATTCTCTCAGAACAAAAGAAATTCAGGTGTGGGGTAAATTGTACATATTCTTTAATGTACTATAGACAAACCATGCTTATACTGTCTTCTGGTTTTGCTGCCTGAGAGATTCTTCCCCACAAACACAAGCAGTTGGATTTTTTTCCCCATTACTCTTTTAATCTTTGCTCAGCTGCCACCATGGCATTTGGGACTGCTCCATACAGTTTTCAAAGCTCTGCATCTGATATTTATGAACCTATAAACTGGTGCTGTTTGTTTGAAGCAGTTCTGGCTGTTGGCAGGGTTTGTTGTCGCTTTTGATCACAAACAAGTTCTGACTGCATTTCAGGTTCATTCAGAGTGAAACCCTGAAAAATCCAGTAAGAGCCACTAAACAACTTCAGGCATGTCTATATTCTTATCAGCCTTGGGTGTCTTGAATACCTTCTGAGGAAGGGACAGATACAAACTTGTCCCCATTGTCCTTCTCCTTACATGTATCCTTTTCTTCCAGCATCATTAACAAATAGCCACCTTGATTGGAAATGAATTTTCCCAAGCAAACCCTATTTCCCAGTCCTAAGTTTGCTGATATGTACATTTACTGGGAAAGAGCAGGCTAAAAGGTATACATTTCACATTGGCTCAACTCTGTGGTATGCAGACTAGAGAATTTCAATAATGGCTTGGCAGCTATATATCCTTCTAGCATCATCACTGCAACCACTCTATAATGGCTGTAGTCCAGCTCTTGTTCACTCCAAGGGTCTCTGAAGCTAAAGAGCGGCAGAAGCCTGGAAAAAACTACAATTTTCTACCTGCTTTCCTACTGTCTCCTCTTTCTGCATCGTTGGTGCATCATCATCCTGGAGTGATGGAAGCAGTAACACTGCACATCTTTCTGCTTATTTTTCCACTGTTTTAAAGGCTCTCTTCACCTTGTACAGTGGAAAAGCTCCTAGACTGCGGAGCACTACAAGCTATGGTCAATGACTCCTGGTGCCACAGTAAAGACTGAAGAAAGGGTTTCGTCAATGTTCTCGTCATTTAGATGATGCTCCTCAGAATTTTACTTTGCAAATAAGAGGTTCACACAGCTCTACTTGCCAAGGCAAGTACAAACAAGCTCCTCTTATTAAAGTACTTATATGTACTCCATCACCACAGACAACAACTATATGGGTAAAATAAACAATACCAGGGAATGTTCTTGACATGACGTCATTTTCCATGCCATTTGAATCATCTCTAGCATGGTTTTGACCAGAGCCAACTAGCAGTCTCTCAAGTAATTCTCAGCAAAGATTGGGTATTAACACAAGCCAGGGACCTTTTCCAACAGGCAGTTTGTTACTCTTTTTAAGAGGGAAAGAGTTTAACCTTAAGATCATGAGCAGACCGTATCACTGGGCATCAAGACTAAAAATATTCCCTGACGTTGTTTAATTTTCTAGTAAAAATGTAGTAAAAGTCTCTAAGTATCTCTCAATACTTAATCTACTGTGAGATGAATCTCACATTTAATCCATCTGTGAGACTAAAACCATACCTGAATAAAGAATGTACAGGGGGCAATATGTCTTAGGAAGGTTAGATAAAGTATTGGCTTAATACTTTGCAAGAGGATCTTGAAGCAAGAACTTGGAGAATTCACAATGTAAGATGCAATCATTTCACTAACAGTTTTGCACAATTTTTAACTTTTTTTCCTCCTAATGGTAAATTTTAGGGGCAATTTTTTTCATTACCGTAGACTCAGTGACCTCCAGATAAATCGCACTCATTTTATGAAATTCTTATCCGTTCCTTTTATTTCTCACAACCAAAGGTAAATGTGTAACTGTAGTTAAAGGTTAAGAAGTCAGAAGGATTTATCACTGAAATGACACAGATAAAATCTGCTAAAGAATATCTGCTTTAAGAAATTTATTATTGCAATACTTCCTAAGCACTCTCTTGATTATCTTGCAAAGGTCTGCATATGAACAAATCTGCTGAATATCAATTTACAGTGGATGTATACTTACTTCTTAACACATCAGAAAAGCATAAATGCATGAAAATTTCAGGCACAGTCTATCATAGGACAACCTTGATTATAAAACATTAGCTCCAGTGCCACATGCTTTGTCATATTCTCCATCCCAGATCTATATTTCCTGTTCTCAGTCCTGAAGCAAACAGTGCAGGAAAATTGTTTGCTCAGATATATGGTGGATCCCCAAACAAATGAGAATGAATGTCTTGTTTTCTTTTGGTGAAAACCGTCATTCTTTGCAATGGAGGGATATAAATAAATATACATCAAATTATATAACATGTCACAGAGCAGACAGTCACAAGATTAATTTGTCTTTTTTAAAGGCATAGCCTGAGCATAGATGTTGAGAAAATGAAAACAGAACTGCGGTTATAATGTACAGCATGACTCCTTTGGCCTAGAGATAAAGGAAGACAAAGCAACAAAGGCATGTCACTCTAAAGGATACAAAACCAGAGAAACCTGAGTGCCCTGGTTTTGCATACAAGTTTTCTTGAAAGACAAAAATATTTCCTTTAGATTCCCTTCTCTTTGTCAATATTGCTTTATTCCCAGAAAGCAGTCCTGTAGGTCACTTACAGAGAAATCACTCATTGTTAATGGAAAAACAAATCAACAATATATTTACTCGGCTAATGCACTTCCCTAGGTCACATTATACAGGGAAGCTTTTAAAAATCATTTGTTTGACTGATCATATTATGATCTGATCTGTTAGCTACTCTGAGTAAGAGACACTGTTTTTATGCAAGGGCTTTAAAGGTGCACTTCAAATGCGGAAGGAAGGAAGTACTCTGCTGCAAAGAAAAATGTATGGCAGATGAAGGGTCTCAGGAAAACATGAACACTCAGCATCAGCCCCCAGAAACTCTGCTGCAAACTCTGCTCATGACCCTGCTGTAAGAAGGGACAATCCCAGTCAGCTAGCAGAGCTCACAGAATCATAGGATGATAGAATGGTTTGCGTTGGAAGGGACTTTAAATACCTTATGGGGAGCAGCTGAGGGAACTGGGGTTCTTTAGTGTAGAGAAAAGAAAGATGAGGGGAGACCTTATCGCTCTCTACAACTACCTGAAAGGTTGTAGTGAGGTGGGTGTTGGTCTCTTCTCCCACGTAACAAGCGATAGAATGAGAGGAAACAACCTCAAGTTGTACCAGGGGAGGTTTAGACTGGATATTAGGAAAAATTTCTTCACGGAAAGGGTTGTCAAGCACTGGAAGAGGATGCACAGGGCAGTGGTTGAGTTACCATCCCTGGAGGTATTTAAAAGACATGTAAACGTGGCGCTTATGGACACGGTTTAGTGGTGGACACGGCAGAGTTAGACTCGAAGATCTTAAAGGTCTTTTCCAACCTAAATGGTTCTATGATTCTATGTTCCCTCCACTTAGGACCACAGGTCCCAACCACATGGACAAGAGAGACTTAATACAGAAAGGGACTTCAGGGCATGCTCCCATTACTGACATCCTCTCCCTTTTTTTGCCTCCAGAAGGCTTTGGGCAGGAGGTGCATCGGGTGTTCGGTCCTGCACGTGCTGAACTGACATAAACATGGCACCCGTGTCAGTCTTGGCACATATGCAGCAAGGCCAAAGAAAGCTTTGGGGGTGTCTGGGTCTCAAGGCAGGCACTCGTCATGCAGTCCAGGCCACGTTTCTGGAGGCACAGTCCGCAGCGGAGCGCTCCAGGGCGGCCTACGGGGGACTCCCCTGAACCGGGGAAACCTCAGGGGAGCGGAGAGACGCGGGCCCCGGCGTGGCCTCTCCAGCCCCCTCGCTTGCCCTCGCAGGGGGCAAGCTGGTAGCCAGAGACAGGAGCCGCAGGATCTTTTCCACTTGCCCCAGGGACACGATTTGCATTTGGCTTGATCGTCAGGGTTTGCAGGGCCGAGTCCTGCCCCGGCAGAAGGAATCCAAGAGGAGAAGAGGGAGGAGGAGTTTTGGCTCGG
>JAVKLA010000053.1:32619765-32630730 GCA_034782735.1 Sagittarius serpentarius
GGGCAGGAGACAGGTCTATATATTACCCAGAGAAATCATGCATTGCCGAGCCTTTTGCTGTATTCTTTCTCTGTCAGTTCATATTTGCTTACTTTTCTTTTAATTTGATTTAAAACAAAGATTGTATGAGCTGATGCTCACAAACAGGGAGAATTCTATCATGACAATTTTTTAAACAAATGTGATTTAATCTTTTAATTCAAAAAAATATGTATTTCTAGTAATATTTTTCACTATGCAGATATTTACATAAAATCTAAATATTTATATGTACAGTTATTTATATATAGATATATTAGCCAGGCACATTGTAGTAATGAAATATACTCCAGTACGTACAAGTACACATGGACAGAAACACCAACCTAGAAAATGTAAATACTAGAATATATTCTTAGTGGAAATCAGAAATAAGTAATTAGATTTATTTTTTAGAAACTCTCAGTGGGATTTCTGATTTGGAAATGGAAGCAGGTTTTAGCTCTGTGGGTAAAGATTTACCAGTCCTAATAATGAACATTTTAAGCATAAAAGACTTTTCTGCTGAAAAATGTCTAAACAGGGTTTTAAGAAAGAAACTTGGCAAACTAATGTGGCAGAAATATTTCCTATAATAACGGAAGGTAAGAAAGGAGGATCCTATAATAAAGGCTAGCAATATGTGAAGCCATGGCTGAGAACTGACTACACCTGAAAAAAATTAAACAGAGAGGGAATCGCAGAAAACAAGGAGGTGATAGAATGCCAAATAAGTTAAGATTGACACAGTACATTCTGCCCAAGAGATCTGCACTGACTAGATAGGTGGAAATTGTATGCAAGTGACTAAACATGCAAGAATTAGGAGAACATGGCAGTTGACCATGCTCTGACTTTGGGCAGGCTGGACTACATGACCTGAGATTCCTCCCAACCTGAACTATCCTATGATCTAGATAGGAATTCATGTTAATGATGATGCCCTAAAAAAAGAAAGTATTTGTAAAAAGATGATTGCTAAATAAAATCGTAATTCTCTTTATTTTATGGTCCCTTTCACCAACCCATTTTGTGATGAGGAGGATGAGTTACAAGGAGGTAGAAGCTCATATTCTCAATAGTAGTAAGATTTGGATAACTCAAGGCAGATGAAAGGACTGGTCCCTCGGCATCCCTGATGCCCACACTCTTCTTGCACTCTCTCTTTCCAGTACCTCTGAGCTGTGCTACCTCCTGCTCATTCCACAGCTCTGAAACTCAGCGCCTCCTTTTCAGCGGTAACAGTAGCAGAAGTAGCAATTCACAATATTTGGATATTTTTACCTCATTTGTCACAGTTCCTTTACTATGGCTCTGCTGCAACATAAGGACAAAATTCATTTCTTCGGGCTGAAAAACTGGAGTAAAAAGGCAGATGAAACAATTATTCTAACACAGAATTTTTCAAACTGTAGGTCTGTAACTGTGTTGAGAGACGTGAAAGTTTATATTAGTCAGCCACATATAACTTTAATTGCTGGTAGCTGCTAAGGCAGGCTCATGATGAGTCTGTGCGACTGGTCACTTCTTTTCCTGAACTAGCTGAATTGAGATGCTGCTATGTTACCTGTAATGGAAAAACAGTGGGTGGAAGGAGAGGTTACAAGGTGTTTACATAGAGACACAAAAGCCTAAAAAGGTGGCTGAATTTTAAACCCGCCAGTTTTTATGAAACACTGTCTTGGAGAAAACTAGTGACTATCATATACACACAGCTATTTGCAAAGCCTATCTTATACTAAATGCAATATATCTTACCCCTGTTTCATTGAGGAAGAGAAGTTGGGAGGAATAAAAGACAGAGGGAGATACAAAACAATCCATTTTTTCCTTTGAAAAACCTTTTGTCCAAAACCCCACTCAAATCCTTGAATTAAAATGCTTTTTCCCCCTTTTTCTGTACTGATCATCAAATTGAGACATATCCCCACCAGAGAAGCCAGGACAACAACTGAAAGGCAGGAAGAGAGTTTTCAAGAAAAGCTGCAGGTTATTCTTGCTCTAAATGCCTTTTTTCTTAAGATTTTTTTTCATTTCCATTAAAAGGAAATCCAAACATGTTACATTTTCTCTTTAAAGATGAAGTGGGGATCAGCCTTCTTTTCTGTCACTGAAAGAATTGAACCAGCTCATATGATATGGCTTCTCCAGGAATGTAGGGACATGTAGGGAATGCAGGGACATCTTCAATGAGGATCTGAGGAACACAGCTTGCTTACACAGCCAGTGTGCACGCCAAGGGCACTACCACTTGTAACAACCCAAACCGCATTGAAATTGGTCCCAGTGGGAATCAGATCAAGACCTGAATTAGGCCCGAATGATCAAGTGTTACTCTAAGAGTGAGCATGAAACAGTAACGGGTTTGGGTTCCTCTCCCACTCCATAAAGGAACTCTGCCATGATGCTGTTCCTAAGGATATAATAAAACTTCTTTCACCCAATCCAGTATGGCTGCCTTTAAGTCAGGATAGCCCTATGAAAGAACTACTGCTCCATGGCTAGGCAGATAAGGGTCACTCCATTTTTCTGATGATTTTGATATTTCAGAATGGGGTTTCTACCAACTACAGTTCAGCATTTAACAGTTCTGAGGGTGGACTCCTGGGTAATGAACACTTGCAACCAGGGAGCCGGGATGATCTAGGGACCCCACAAATGCAGCCAGCCCCCAGGATGCTGAATAACTGGGAAAAAAATCAAGCCTAGAAACCAGGAAGGTCTAGGCAGGATTTCACAAATAAATTTATTTCCTTCAATCTCCAGCAAAACCCATTCTCAGCTGAAATACTCTGACTTGACTGTATGATTTGGGTAAGTATTTCAGCTGAATCTATCTAACCAGTTTTCATCTGTACCTTCTTAAAAGGCCGACAGAGAACCAGTGTCAGTCCTGTTCCCCCAATGTCTAGGCAACCTGATTCCATCTCTATACAACTCAAACAACCAGACTCGGAAAGGTAATGAGTTTCATTAAAGCTGTATTTTCTAGTAAACAGATAAAAGATTTGCTTTTCATTCTTTCTAACAAGTGAAATAGGGAATAAATGTTCTTCCCCTGTAGCTAAAGAAATTTGAAACAAGTCCAAACAGCTTCTCTATTGAATTTATACAAACAGCAGCTCTAAGCTCATAAAAATATATCATTGTGAAGCCTGCAAATATGGCTTCATTTTATTACTCTTACAACGATAATTTGGAGCGATAAATATTTTACACTGAACTTGTATTCTGTCTGCAACATGGGTCATCTAATTTCCTCGGACTTCACTTTCTATCTGGAACTCAGGTTTCATAACCCAGTTGGTCTGTGCCTGGAAATCCTAATGATGATAGTGGCAGCTAGTTACATCCAACAAAGACAAATAAATGCAGACTAGCCCATGTTACATGAGTGGTATGTAATGAAAGCCTGGATCAAGCTTGCTTTTTCTCCCTGAAGTGTACCTTTCTCTGCAAAGTCAGTTGATTTCCATGGAATCACTTGCAGACTTAGGTAATGCTTTGAATCAGAGTGGCAGAGTTGAGCCTTAAGCGTCAGAGGCCATCACAGGGAGAAAAAAACCCAAAGTCTTTTAAAAGCAACAGTGCTCTTAAAGGAACACAGTTATGCTGGATATCATCTGGTAGGTGAAAGCATTCAACCTTGAACACTGTGTCTAATAAAGACTCCACAGCATCTGTGTGCCTCGGCGTGTCCTTTTCATCGAAGGTAACCATACCCCTACTGTGGCTATCGCAAACACCCTAAACCTTTTTTAGCGTTAAGAGCAATCATAGCTTGTTTTAGGCTTCCAGTCCATTCAGTGATGTGACATCCTATTTGAAATAAGCAAAGACCCCACAATCAAAATAAATTTTTCCCGTAGTGTAAACCCAGAGGACAGATGATGACACAGTGGGTCCAGTCTTGGCCCTGAGCAGGTAAACACACCACACTGTCTAGGGGAAGGACGGCTCAAAAGTGTCCCATCACTCCCCAGTGCTTCTGAAAACACACACTATGTTTCACCTCCTGCTGATTTTGTGAAAGGAAAGCGGGCCATGGCCTTACCTACTTTTAATCCCTTTAAAGCAAGCAGACATCCCAGATGATTCAACTGGGAGCAGAGTGCCTCTCACTGCAATGCTATCGGGCTCTGTCTAGGAGTGCGCTGGGTACGGCACACATTTCTGCCTTCTGTCCCCTGCCCGTGTCACGCCCTAAAGGCTGGGCAAAGTCTAGCCCTCAACAATGTACTGCAGTACTAGAAGAAACATGTCTGTATTTATTACCTCATGCAGGTTTGTATTTGAGTTGCAGAGTATAAATTCAACAGGAAGTCTTTCCTTCACCTAAGCAAGAAAGTCAGTAGAGTACGCTTCAATCAGAGTATGTAGATTAGTTCTTGCCTATTACTATTAAGTTCTCAGAGACGATGTAGCATTGGCATGACAGGGATTTGCTTCTAAAGAAAGCAATAATGATACACACACACAAACAAATTGAGTATAATATATTCCATCAGGTGGCAGGTGCAGGAAAACAAAGTGGGGCAGAACAAATGCAGAACAGTGCTCTCAATCAGTGGTGCCCTCTAAAAACTGAGATGGAAACTGTCATTCTGAAGAGCATGAATATCTTTCTCGTAAAATAATCTGAGGACAGGCATTCCTAATTTAGAGTAGCCAGAAGACTGAGCAAAGAATTGACTTGTCTTATGGAGACCTTCTGGATATTTCCTTGTATTTGTAAGCGGCTGTGAGTAGAAAAAGTCTTCTAGCTCTCAGGTTGAACATATAATAAATCTAAATAACACAGAAGGCTTCTGGACATTGAGAGATGTCTGAAATTACGAGTCTGGAAGCATAATAATGCTTGAATGGGAAGGCCACTCCAGTCAGTTGTTCAGCCTGCCTCCTTTCACCATCTTTAGTTTTTTTTCTGGATTTGAAACCATGCAGCAGGGCTCAGATGCATGGATTGCTGTCACCTACCCTGAGTAAAACGGTCTGTGAGCTGCAAGCAACTTCCATGGGATATAATAACATTTAAATTTTTTCCTCCCATTCTAAGTGGCTAGGTACCACTGAAAATAGAACTCCTAACATTTTCTCACCAGCTCTTGGCCACGCACTCTTGTGTTGGGGCAAAGCCTCAGCGAGGCAGCTCGCATGAAACCAACAGGAAACAATTCTCTTTGCTGGTGGCACCGGGGGTTTTCTGCTGCTTTAGCAAACTCATCTGCCCAGCGAGCGAGGCCGGCAGGAGGAAGGTGGGGATGGGGAATGACAAACATGCCTTTTCACCACCGGCAAGCTCTGTTGCCCTTGCAAGGCTCTGCTAGCTGCAGGGTGTCACCCTGAACAGAAGGGTGGGAAAGCCTGTGCAGCAGCAACTACTCTGGACTCACCTCTGCCTCTTGCCCAGAGCTCTTGACACCCACACAGCTGTTCAGGAAGATGACACTGCAACTATTAGGACTCTGTACCTATCCCCTTCTCTTTATATTGCAATACCTTACCTGAAAGGGGTACTCTACATTCTCAAAGGAAAAGGCTTAATTACTTGTAAAGTCATAACGAGTCTGACACATCTTCTGGAACTTGGATCTCATCCATTGCCAATTTACTACTAATCTTTTTTTTCCTTTACTTTGTTAAACCCAACATTCTTCAGATCAGGTAAAAGCCATCAACCCGAGCCTTGCGTCACTAAGTAATAAACTCTGTTTCTTCTTACAAACAGCACTTCGGTTAGGGAAAGGAAAAGTCTTAAATGTTTACACTGAACTACAGGATTTTGACAGGCCTCTTACTTACAGCAGTATAAACCTCAGTGCTCCTCAGTGCTCGGCTCCTGGAACTTAAAGTGCCAACCTGAGAATGTTTGCCTAAAGAAAATGTATTAGAAGGCCATGGTATTACTGCATGCTTCATACACATCATTTTAAATAAAAATCTAAACTGTGCTATGAGGCAGGGCTGTGAGGAATCTTCAGACCAATTCTTTATTTATTTCTCTGGAAATGTTCAATATTATCACTTAATTAACATTCACCCTCCCTTTTCACTGTAAGGTGCCCTCCTGCATTCCTCACTTCCACCTAGCTTTTATAAGCTCACCTATACAGCAAGCCCTCACTTACTCTCTGCAGATAAATCTTCCCTGAAAATATTTTTGAGATTGGGCTTTTTAGATTTTCCTTGCACCTCCTTCAGTATTGTTCCTACACCAGTCTGGTCCCTCTCACACAGTTCCTTTCCATCTGCTACATTTTGTCTGTTTTCCCTGCATATTATTGCTTAATCTAAGATGTGAATTTAATTTAAAAATGCTGGACCATAGAGGGAATATACGGAAAACGTGGCTCCCAGCCTGGACGATAATATTACAGCTCCTCGGTACTGCAATTACTAAATTCACCATCACTGTTTCTGAGAAGCTTTGAAAGTAGAGCTTGTTATCAGCAGCACTGGACACTTGACAGAAGCAAACTCAGCTTTCAAAAGGTTTACAGTTTAGCCTTTTGCATATTTGTTCAAATCTGCTACCCGCGTGGAACTACTGTCTCGTTCCCACAGTTTGTTTCCCTATTTCAGCTGCACCTTCTACCACGGACAACCAAGCTGCTGCCTTCCACCTCAGGGACAGCTCTTCTCTGGACAGTCCAGAAAGCCTTCTCTTCCAGAGACCGGAGACACACAGCCTCTTCTGCCAACACTAATCTAACTCTGCCTGTGGACTGCAAAATCCCAGGCCCTTCTTTCAAATCTGACAGCTCATGTATTTTCTACACTACAAGGTTTTACCACCCAAGAGTTCCTTTTGGACTGCTTCTGTTAAGCCACCGCTCTGTCAACAGTGATACCAGGCCCAACATGCAGCACTGCCTTACTCTGCAGGTGTGGGAGTAAACTGCTTACGACGAGGAAGGATGGCTCCCTGGGTTTGTATTGACTTGTTGTTTCTATCAAGAGCCCCACTGCCTGGTGGCCATGCTGTCATATCCAACTTGAACATCTTATAAGTGCTTGCCTTTGGGTGTAAAGGAAAAACACAATGTGTAGGAAAGGGGAAAACTTTAAATGTATTTCACCTGAGCAAAGGCCAGCTTATAGCTTCACACTCCCAACCATATACACCTTTCCATACTTTCCTTCCCCTTTCACTTCCTTTGCTCTTCACATCAAAATGGTGCGTTTCTCATGTCTTTACATTCTAGCCCCGAATTAGACCCATCTTCTTTACATTTTAGACCTGAAGTAACATGCCTATTATTTCTTGAATTTAAAATAACATTATAATATATACCTATTTAAATATGCGTTATAACTCAACCCCTGAATTCCCTTAGCTGACTGGATTACAATACGACTTCCTCCCTGCTTTCCATTCAGCATTTCCTAGTGACAAACCTAGAAATCTGTGAGCCTGAATTGTCCTGAATTGCTTAAGTCATAACTGCATTACTTCAACCTGACAAATGTAAACTTTGTTGTGTAACAGGCAGCCTCAACGTAGACTGTACAGAGAAAGCTCTAAGTATTTCCTCAATTAAGTAATTTTCATGTCTTTGCTTTTTCAGCTGTCTTCCACCTCTGCATTTCCAAAACAGCTACTGTGAGAAACAGTGGAGCGGTGGCACAGGGTTTGAAAGAAAGCCTTCACGTCCTGCTGAGAAGCAGTTCCCTCCTTGATGCTTATGGCAGCATGGAACCAGTGGTCTCCAGGCTGTGCTGGGAACAGCTTCAGTCGGCTCCAGGAACAAGCCAGCAGCAATGCCCACCTCCCTTCGCTGGCTGAGCCGCACGGCGGTCCGTCCTGGGAGCCCCATTGCCTCCAGTGAGTCACCACCTCCTCCCTCCCTCCCTCCCTGCGGAGCAGCCATCCCACCTCTGCTGCCTTCCTGTCTCCAACACGGGCCCTGTCCCCAGCCCTGTCCCCAAATCATCCGACCTTGGCTCTGAATCAGTTGGCATCTCCTCTGGCAGAATTGTTTCCTCTGAGCAGGCTCCTGTTTCATTTACTGCATGGGCAGAACACTCCTCTCTTTAGAGTGTATGACACATGCCAGTCATCCAGGATATGCTGGAATTTTGGTAAAATCAGACATCCCAGTTTTCACATCCTCCTTTTCAGACTAACAAGGGAAGTGTAAATGAATATTGGCAACGTTGCATTGATAATTTTAATTTCCTTTCTCATTCTTTTGGCTTTAAGAATTCTCATTTTATTCTTCTAAATTAGTCATTACTTAATTAACTGAATACAAATACAGCACGCACACAGTTAGCGTCACTCTGTCTTACCAGTTTTCCCACAGCTGAAGAGACACTACAACCATCATGTCAAACAAATCTGCTTTGAGGAAATTACAAATTTGCTTGATAAGGAGAAGCATGCAGGCAGAACAGACCTAGACTTTCATAAGCATCAGATTTAGTAGCTCAGAACATTTGAATTCAAAAAGTGAAGATTGCATGTCAATGAAATGTACTTGAAATAGCTTAAGAACGGAGTCACGGATAGATCTTGAAACCTTGTTGGCAATTGGGAGTCATTATCAAAGCATTGTGAAAATGTTTCTGTTGTGAATGTTAAGCATCAGTATTGCACTCACTAATGAAAATTTATGAAAAGTGAAGAAAAATAATTAAATCTAAACTTCCTTGAGCCTAGAGAAAACGCCTTACAGTGAGACACTGCAAGAGTTCACTTTGTTTAGCTTATCCAAAAAAAAGAATACTGAGAAGTGACTTAATTAGAATAAGAAAGCATGGTTTGGGGCAAAATACATCTTTAATCTACTTGGGAAGGTGATAATATAAAGCAATGGCTTGGAGCTACAGCTACGTACCTTCAGATTAAAAGGTGCACAGACAGTTTCTGTTATTATTTTGATACCAAAGGTGGTTCATGAGTGGAACAAACTACCTGAAGAATTGGTGAATTTTTCATCTTTCGATTCTTTTACATCAAGACTGGATATTAAACATGAAATGGGTATTATGGTATCTGATCTAGAGATCACATGGAAGAAACAGTGATCCCTTATGACTGAAGTGTGTGGGTCTATAGCAACTGAACATCTAAGCTTTGCGGTTTTAACCTGTTTGCCAGAAAACCAAAACCCACTGTCATGCCATAAATAGCAGGGTTAAACAGCAAGGCTAATCTCGAACAAACCTATTTCTCTACTAGACTCTCAGGTTTATAATAAACCACACAGGAAAGTATTAAAATCCAAGCAAAAAGACAGTATTACTATCTTTTTAGTAAACACATTTGTGAAATGTTCTCTTTTTACCTTAAAAAATTAAAAGTAAAGTATTTTTACATGTCTATTGGTGCTAAAGAAATTCCACTGAAATGATTTAGTGAACTTAAATACAGGAAACAACTTAAATACTAAATATGCAAAAACATAACATAAAAGACATTTATAGTTATAGCATCCTATTTTTCCTTAAGTAGTTGCATTTGTTTCTTGAAAGCCTTTGACAAGATTCTATTTAGTGATACTGCTTTTAAAACAGAAATGAGTGCTTTTCATTCCTTAGATTTTCTATTACATATTTATTTTACTAATTAATTTAGCCATACAAAACTATGCCTATTCAAGGCTGGAGGCAGACAAACACTTGTAAACAAAATAACTCCCCACACACCCGTGCTTCCTGTAATCCATTTGAAATTGCTGGTGATACTTAAATAAACATAGCATCTTTGTTCTGCATCCCTCAACAGAAGTCATGATTAGAAAACAGAGTTCCATAATTGATTGCTGTGGCTGCTGTTATAATGTCAGTGCAGGCCCATGCTGAAGGAAAAGGATTTAAGAAAATACAGAGCATGAGAATTTTTGCGTAGCATTAGTGCGCTAAGCTGGGTTTTGGTGCAGGAAGCAAGCGTTACCTGACATTCCCACAGACTAGCACTCGGGGACGGAACGAACCGTAAGTCGCAGCCAATGGTCATAGTATCCCGCAAACCTCTCACTAGTCCCCTTTCAGCGGGAATATTAACCACCATCCTGTCAAAGGCTGGAGAGGTGATTTAAGCCTTTCTCATCCACTGCTTATTTAAAGAGGCCACTCTCAGATGCTCAGGCCCAGCTCGTGCCAACCTCCCAGTCCTCACACGGCAGCCACGGCAACAGCTTCTAGTAGAAGGATGGAAAAAACCTAGCTGGTGTACACGTACAGTGAGAATCCGGTCCTGCAACGCTTGTGCAAACAGCTCCCCCAACGTGGATGGAAATTTAAACATCAAACGCTAAATCAATATAATCACGTGCCATTGGAGAACAGTGGTTCTCAAAGCAAGCCGATGAACAAGCAACTATTCTTCACACGCAAAGCTACAGAAGTAAAACTACAGAAAAGAAGTAAAAGTTTGGAACAGAAAACGTAAGAAAAAATTCAGGAAGTCTTACTCGGAGAGGTTAACTGGCTGCCACCCAGCCCCAGTCAGTGGAGTGCTGATCTATCCTTAAGAAAGTTACCTCTTCAGGCAAACGGTACGAAAACCTGTGTACAAACAGTGCTAACGCACCTTCTTTAGGAACACCCCACCGCTTGCAGACCTGTCAGACCGCACGGAACGCCTCAGACAGGAGCGGAGCTAAACCGATGGAAATCAACTGAGAAATGAGTTCCCCCACCAACCTCTCTCTTTTTTTTTTTTTTTTTTTTTTGAGTTGTTTGGGCCTGCTTTTTACTCCCAGTAAATTTCAAGAGAGTTTGGCTGTTGAAATAATGGATGAAGATGCAGTATGTTAATGCTGTTTTTAATGCATTTGATCTTGAAAAAAACGTAGATCAGTTCTTGGCAAATACAGACCTATTTCAATAAATTAACCCTATGACTTGAAATAAATCCCCAGAAAGCCTTTTTCCCGCTGCTTTTAGGAAGCAGCTTTTCTGTCGTTCTGGGCATCCATCCTGCCTTAAATTCTTCTAGAT
>JAVKLA010000053.1:32630830-32669277 GCA_034782735.1 Sagittarius serpentarius
CCCCCCCCCCCCCCCCCCCCCCCCCCCCCCCCCCCCCCCCCCCCCCCCCCCCCCCCCCCCCCCCCCCCCCCGCCGCAGCACGTCCCTTTGCGTTTGGCCTTGAGGCGGGGGCTGCTGCCCCATCTGCGACTGGGCTGATGTGACAGCAGCTGGGAAAGGGCTGGACAGAAGGTGAGAGGGCGGGAGAGGGGCCAGGGGGGGTCCAGGCACACTCATGTCTGCAGGGGCAGGCATCAGGGCTGCCAGTCTGCCCAGAGACCCTCTGCCAGGGATGGAGACTTTCCCCGGAGAGGGTGGCATAGCTAAAGGCTCTGGTGCCTGGCCTGCCCCCTCCTCCCCAGACCCGACAGCCCCTGGCAGCAGGGTCCCGCTCTGAGCCAAGGGCAGGAGCAGGAGCGGGCTCGGGCAAGCACTGGCATCACTCCCTGGGGCGCACCTTCAGATGCCACCCTGTGCCATGCCCAGCCGGCAGCAGAGGTTCTGCCTCGGCCCCCCTGCACCGGCTCCATCCCCTTCTAGGGGTGCTGGTCGTCGGAGGCCCTGGAGCACAGACGGTCCCAGTGCTACTGTGGCCTGGGACTCTGTGCTGGCAGAGGCAGAGGATTTCCTCGCAGCAGCCCCGGGTGCCAGCTGGGTGCTCATCCCAGGCCTCCATGGGGTGAAAGCTCAGAAAAAGGGTTCAGGGTTTTGGTTTTAAGCCTGTGTGGCCGTGGGGGAGGAAGGCCTGGGACTGGTGGGGGCTTGGGGGACTGGGAGGGGTAGCCAAGGCACCATGGCTTTGCTGTGCTGCTTCTCTGCCCCATGGAGCCCATGCCTTTTGCAGCATCCCTGCGGAGCCCAGCCTGGCACTGTCTCTGGGCATCCCTCCGTGGCAGGGGACAGTCTCCACTGCTCCATCCCGGGCACCTCCTGGGCTCCAGAGACCCTGTGCACCCCTCTGCTGCCCGTGTCTGTGTCCGGCCTCACCAGCTCCCACCGACACATTGCTCAGAGCCCAGCACCATTCCCCAAAGCCTCCCTGGTGCATTGGCCATGACCCCTCCAGCGTAAGGGCCAGGATGGGGTTTGGGTTGCTTTTCACAGATGTGGTTTCATGTCCAGACCCTGGCGTGGACTGTCACAGCCACGGGTGACCTGTTGCATGCAGGTCGTGTCTTGCATGGGGGTGGCCTCTAGCACGCGCAGGAGCTGTTGCACATGCGGGAGCCATTGCACGCTCAGGAGCCATTGCACGTGCAGGCAGGCACGGGCAGGGCAGGCAGCAGTGGCAGGGCCATGCCAGTGAAGGGTGGTGGTGCGGGACCATCCCCAGCGGGGTCGCTGGCAGAGGCCGTCACTGCACAGATCCTTTCCCCGTGCCCTGCTCCCCTACCCATGGGCTGCTGCCCTTCTCCCCGCGCCCCTTGTTGTTGTATGGATTGTAGTTCTTTTAAAAGGAGATTTTATTAAATGACCATGTTTGAGACCCATGCGAGTGTGTGGTGTGGGGCCAGCTCTCCGCTGCGGGGGCCCTCGGCTCGGTGTGCTCCTCTCTGGAGCGGGGTGGGATGAGGGGACAGGGAGGGAGGATGCTGCGTGTCCCCCATCCCAAAACCTTCCCCGGGGAATAGCGAGAGCAGCCATGCTGCTTGTGCAGCTGGAGTAGCCTCCAAACCCTTCCCAAGCCTTTTCCCAGACCCGGCAAGAACCCGAGTTTATTTTCTTGTTTCTCGGTATTTGCCAGGAGAGGTTTCCCCGGCGAAGGGTTGGGTGGGACACACACACACACACCCCCCCCCGGCTGTGCTTGCCCGCACCCACCCCCGCAGCACCCAGTGCCCACCCACCCCCATCGCCCTCGCCCCCAGGGCCGGGCCCTTCGCACCTTGGCGGGGCAGATAAGGGCTATCGTGTCCCCCCATTGTGTGGAGCCTGAGCTCCTCGCCCGGCCCTTTGATCACGCCAGCCCCCCATCAGGCTGATACAATCTCATCTCCTCCTGGTTTCGGCAGCCTGGAGGGTGGGTGCTGAGTCACCACCAAAGCGCCCGGGCACCATCGGGGATGCTGCGCCCAGCCCCGCTCCTGGGCGGCCCTGGGGTCTCCGGCTACAGCGCCGGCTGGGCAGCATCGCACCCCAAATCACCCGGGACCACCCCAAGGCTCACCCTTGGGGAAACCCAGCCTTGCAACCCCATCTCCGAGGTTCCCAAATTCATCCTTCTTTTGCTCTCAGAGCCCAGCAGTCTCTCAGAGCATGCCCAGGCTTTTTGGGAAGCTCTAGCTTTGTGTAAAACCCAGCTGTTCCTCCCGGGAAGATGCCCTCGCTCAGGGCACCGGGGGAGCGGGAGCCCTGTGTCCCCTGGGAAGCCGTGTCCCCACGGCATGTCCAGGCACGTAAGAGTCATTTGTCCTGGGACACCACATCTGTGCCGCAGACAGCCTGGAGCTGGGTGCGGGATCTGTGCTCAGCCCCAGCCTATCTGTGCCTCAGTTTCCCCAGCTGTAAAACAGCAGGAAGGACCAGCTGGTGTGTTCAGGCACTGCGGTGATGTGGGCGATACCCAAATTACACCCCGGGCTCTGTGATGCAGAGGCCTTTTTTAATGAGGGGACAGAACTGGACCAAAACATCCTCCAGGACTTCCATCTCAGCTGGAAGCACCAACCCTCCACCCCGTCCGCCCAGGCCAGCTGCAGCCAAGCACACTGCGGCACCACGGAGGAGCTTCTGTGTTCCTCCCGGGGATGGCGCTTCTGAAGCTGAACCCACTGCCTAGCCCTCCTCACATGGACCTGGGGTGAAGACTGTGGCCGGCTCCTGGCGTGGGACCCCGACCCACCGTGTGCAGGGCTGCAGCCCACCAAGGTGGGATTGCCTTAGGTATGAAGCTTGGGGGGATCCAGCACAGCCCCGACAGCTTCTCCAGCTCCTGTCCCAGGCGAGAGGGTGGGCTGGCGGTCAATAAAACAAACATCATTGGCGGTCATACACTCTCTTAAAACCTTGTCTCCAAGCCAAACCAGCACACTTAGCAAAGGGAGGACAAGCAGATGTTCATCCCTGTCCCCCCCAGCCTGCTGCCATCTCAGCGAGCCGGGGAGGACAGATGCATTTCTTTCTGCTCCCCTTTTCCTAGCAGGATCCCACCCATTCTTGGCTGCATTAGAGGCCACAGAGCCAGGCCTGAGCCTGGAGCATGAGCGGGCACCAGCCATGGTGGTGATGGAAAGACGCATCCTTTCTCCTCCTCCGGGAGCAGGCAGGAGGCTCTGCCCCAAATGAGACGGATGGCCAAGCCCCAGCCATCGGTGCACAATGACCCCGCACAACAACCGGGCACCTCACATAGCCCCCCCAAAATCGCCCCATTGAAATGTATGGGGTGAGCACACGCCGAGGAACCCCACTGACTCCCTCCACATCCCCCAGTTAAAACCATCACTGCCACAATGGGCTCCGCTCCTACAAAGGGGCCGGTTCAAAGTCAACGTCTCCCTTCCCCTCTGCCTGTATATGAAAGGGAGCAGGAATGCGTTTGAGGCCTCGGCGGGCTGGGGGGGCTGGGGGCTTCCTGGGGGGATGGAGAGAAAGAGCAGGTTGGCAGGAGGAGGGGGTCCGGCCCGGGAACAATAAATCAAAGGGAAGGGGAGTTACTGCCCAGCCAAGGATCTTCTGAAACCCTGGGCCGCAGCGGGAGCCCGGGAGGAGCAGGGCTGATGGCCGCGATTGGAGTCCCGCAGCGAGACTTCCTCTGCCCGCTGGCAGAGGGCAGGCAGCAGGGCAGGCAGCGGAGGGCAGGCAGCGGGGCAGGCAGCAGAGGGCAGGCAGCGGGGCAGGCAGCGGAGGGCAGGCAGCGGAGGGCAGGCAGCAGAGCAGGCAGCGGAGCAGGCAGTGGAGGGCAGGCAGCGGAGGGCAGGCAGCAGCACAGGCAGCGGGGCAGGCCTGCCCGCATGGTGCCTGGGTGCCGGCACCCCCGGCAGCACGGCCCAGGGCCCAGCTCTGCCCTCGCCATGGCCGAGCCCACCACCTGCGGGGAAGGTGCCCCACCGGGTCTGGGCAGGGGTTCCCCCCCAGGGCAGGTCCTGCAGCCGCGGGGCTCACTCAGGGTCGCCCACGTCGCCGCCGATGGGCTTTTTGCACCCTCAGGTCATTTTCCTGCCCAGAGCAGCCTGGCACGGCCGGGCTGGGCAGCCTGGCACATGCCCAGCCAGGAGTCGGGAAGGGACTTTTAATTCCAGTTCATTCTCTGGGTCATTCTGTTTTTTTTTTCTTACAGGAATATCATTACAAGGGGCTGGGGGGGGGACACACGTTCCACCACCCCCTCCCCCCCTCCCCTGACGTGCAGCAGTGCCCTGTGCTGGGCCAGGGGCTGCTGCGGGCTCTGCGGGGCCCAGTCCCCGGGTGCCAGCCCCTGGGTGCGAGTCCCTGGTTGCCAGCCCTCTCGGGAGCTAAAGCAAGCGCTTCATAACCAGCACCGACCGCCTTCCCCCAGTGCCACCAGCAGCCCCCTCCCCACCCCACCGCCGCGGGGGAGGCTCCTCCAGCCTATCTCTCCGGCATATCTCCAGTGCGAGACGGCGGCAGCAGGCTCCCGGTAATCCGGGCTAATAAACAGGGAGCGGCGCTGGCAGCGGGATGGCCCCTGGCCCTGCTCTGGCCGCGCTCGGCGGGTGCCCGCGGTGCCGGTGCCCGCCTGTCCCGGGAGCCGGCAGCGGGCGGGCGGGCAGGTCCCAGCGCCGGGACCGGGGAAGCTCCGGGAGCCGCGGCGGGAGGGAGGGAGGGAGGGGGAAACGCCTGGAGCCGGCCCTGATAGCGGCATCGTGCAGGGCAGCGTGAGAGGAAAGCCCCTGCGCTAGAGAAGGTGCCGACCGCGCTCCATCGTGGCCCGACGGGCCCCCGGGCAGGACGCGCTCCCGCCGAGGCAGGGCCTTCCTCTGCGGGGCGAGGGGGAGGAGAGGGGCGGTGGGAGTGTGAGGGGAGCCGGGGAGCCCCAGCTTTCCCCAGGAAGCACTGCGGGGCGCCCCGGGGCTCTGCTGCTGGCACCGCGCGTCGCGGAGGGGCGAGAGGGGGGGGGTCTGCCGCCCTCCCCGGGGGGGTGCACAGGCGCTGGCAGCCCGCCCCGCCGCCCGGCACCTGCTCCCGGCAGGTGGGAGGGGAGCGCCGCACCGCTCCGCTCCGCGCCGCGCCGCGCCGGGGCTGAGGAGCCCGTCTGACCCGCCGCGCAAAACCTGTCGCCCCCAGCCGCGGGGAGGGACGGGCGGCAGCTGCCCCGCAGCCTCCTTCGTCGCCGGGTCAGGCTCTGGGGAGGCATCGCTGGCGGTGGCGGGGTGGGGAAGGAAAGAAAGGGAGGGGGGAGAGGGGGAAAGAAAGTGGTCGGCAGCACCTGGATTGTAGTTGTGTCCGGATTTGGCCGCTGGCCCCTTCATTTCTTTACCTCCTTGCTTCCCTTGTGGCTAAATGACAAGGGCACGTAACGGCAGAATGGCAGGGGTGTGGAAGCGGGGTGGCAGAGTGCGGGGCTCCTAGCTGACACAAGCGGAACAACTTGCAAAAGCTGCTCCGAGCATCTTTGATCCGTTCCCACGGTGGGTGCCGGAGCCAGCTGGATGCAGCGTGCTGAACTGGAACCTGGCAAGCGGCGTAGGGCTGGAGGGCAAAGTGGTCTTCGGGGGTGGCAGGGGAGCACGAAGCCTTAACTCGAGCTCGCTTCTGTTTTGAAGGACTGGCTCCCTAGAACAGTACAGGGAAGGCTTGGTTACTGCAGTTCTCAGGGTGCTTTCCGGGGATAAGGATGTCAGAGGTTCAAATCTTTTCGGGGCAAAAGGATGCCGGGAGGGAGGGGTGGCAGTCCCCAGCTGGAAGAGGTCTGGTTTGGTCTTGTCTTCCAACCATTCAAAAGATCAGGAAAGGGCACCCAGCTAAGGACAGGCAATTCAGTCACCTCAGTTGACTGGGAATTAAAGCATATGACTCTCCTTCTTCTCTATGCCAGTGCAGTAGGTTGAGGGCTTCCCCTGTTCAAAGACTGTTCCTTTTTGGACACTGGGGAGGAAAAAAAAAAATCTGGGAAGCCCGATGAGTACCAGGCTTGGATGGCATGGGGATGGAGTGTCTGCAGGGATCATCCTTCTGGCATGAAAGACCCACTCATTGCCCACTCCCACTGAGAGCCTCTGCAGTGTATACGGCAAGTGGAACGTTTAATAGAACAGGTTCAATTCGGTGTATGCCTGTATATTGTCTGGCTATCAAACTTAATATGTAAATATATATATAAATGTAACAGTTATTAGAATTTACATCTGCCAGCATTTCCCGTACCCTCAAAGTGCATTTCCCACATTGCTCAGAAAAGAGCACTTGTCAGTAAAAGCGCAGTTACTGACATCAGCTTTAGCTATCTATTGCACATCCACCCTTTCAGTCCCCACCCTGGGTTGTTTGGTTGTTTTTTTTTTTCCTTTTTGGAAAATGCAGAGGGTTTTGATAGTACATAGCCAAACGAATGCCTCCGGTAGGACAGCAGCAAGATTGTGCATCTGAAGCAAAGCCAGCTGCTGCAGTGGAGAGGCACTAATTTGACAGAGCAGATTCCAACCCCAGCACCGCCAGGTTCCAGTCTGTGTCCCCTCCTTGTCAGGATACTACCTTGGCTATTCTGAAGTAGCCATATGCTTCCACAGACACTACAGAAAAACAGAGTGGGTGGAAAACAGTTTTCTGGTACAAGATATAACAATACATGCATGTATAGATACATATCGCTCTTCTGCTTTTCATTAGAGGAAACCAGAAAAGTTTTTAATAGTCTCACTAGCATGGGATCTCTCCTGTCCCTCTTCTACAAATGCCACCCAGAGCAAAGAAGATATCAGAGTCCCAAAATATGTCAGAGCTGATGGATTTCCATGAAAAGTTTTGATAATTAGAAAAAGAAAACTGAAAATACATCTGGCCGGTCCAAAATGGAAGATCCTGCTAGATCATCTCACTTCTCACTCCAGAGCATGAGGGTTCCCTCCAGGTCACCATGTAGGGCTTCACTTCTTAGTAAATTGATTGGTTTAGCAAGTCTAATACAGTGACGACCTCACCAGTACGCACTCTGCTCCAGCATTATTCTGAAGGCAGGGGATAGGAAGACACAGAAATCAGCTTGGAATATGAACTAAAAGATTATTTGGAGGTTTGGGGGGTTTTGTTTTTATTGTCGTTTTACATGTCTTACTGGTATTTGAAACAGGGCCCACAGCTACAGAGTGGTAAGAATTTGCTTGGCAGAGGAAATGGGATTGCTTAATCCGCTGTGTTCCCTTTTTCAATACATCCAGTTAAGGTAAGCCTTTGTACAGAAAGGGAGCAAGACAGGACAGAGCCATCCTTTCACACAGGTTGTTTTCTTGGGGACAGCTTTGATGAATTAGGAAACAACTCTATTAAGTGTGCAATGGATTTCTGCTTCCTAATTAGAATGTGACCCATTTTCCTTGGGAAGTGGGGTGGGGAGTAATTTCTGGATTTTGAATTGAACATTTGGGTTTATGGGGTGGGGGATAGAGAAGGCAGGGGTACAGTGTAGCCTTTTTCTTTATGAAAAAAAAAATGCAGTCCTGACAGGTATAAAAAAATTGCTAGAAGGCGGTAGGGGGATTCCATATTAGCATTCAGTACAAAAATTTCTGTGCATCCTGAGCTTTTCAAGTTTATTTTTATTCTGCTGTAATGTCCCATTTTATTTTTACCTGCATGAGGTTCTCTGAAACCTAGGGTATTCTCTCTTCTAAAAATTTTTATGATCTCTTGGCGTGAAAGATTCCAATGGTCCCTTCTGACCTTAAGGAAAAGAGTGCATGTTATATATAACTATAATCTATTATGAATTTGCTACTTTATTGCTCACACTGGAGTTGAACTCCTTTAGAAGTCATGAACTGGTGACCTAGCTAATTTGTATAAACTGTATTTATCACAGCAGGTGCAGAAATATAGCAGATTTCAGCCAAAAATACTTCCTACCAAGTCAGCCTTTCTCAGCTTGTTAAGTTCCCCTAACCAAAATTCAGAGACTTTAAAAAGTGTATTTCTGAAGTCTTACAGCTGATAGCCAATATATCATCTTCACAGCACTGAAATTACGATTAGATTTCTTAACATGCTGACCATAAAAGTTAAAGCCATAGTTTAATCTCTACAGGTTGTGCAGCATTTTTTAATGTAATTTGGGAAATGTACTTAGACAATATCATTTAGGCACTGTAATACAAGTTCATATAGTTATTTACCTTTTCACCTCCCCTCTTAATACACAGATGGCTTTTTTTTATATATCATGAGGTGATCAATAGTTTATGCCCCTAGAGATCTATGGCTTCAGTAGTATATAGCTCTATTTAATTTAATACACTTGCCTCTGTAGCACTCACTGAAGTAGGCAATTCCTTGTAGTTAATTACTGGAAGCTAGAATTCGAGCATTTCATTGGCACATGTTGTTTAAAACTTTTGTTAAAATGTGATCAAAAAACAGTGTGTGTGGGAAGTGTGGGAAGCAGCTCTTCATGAAGAGGGCATTGTGAGACAGTTTAATATTAAAAATAGCAAAATGCAGAATACATTTCCAAGGAAAAAAAAAAGTTTCATAAACTAGATTAGATTAAAAAAAAAAATTGCTCCCTTTTCTTTCTTGCTTTTGACTGAGCTTTAAGTGATAGCTGTACTACAGAGTTTTATGCTAACTGGATGTAAAGTGTCACTTGAAAGAGCTCATACAAACAACTAAGGAATATATCCTATGGCAGACACCATCTCTTCTTAGAGGATAGGAATAGATACTGTTATAACAATGAGTTCTTGAAGAATTTCGAGTACACTACTATTGATCTAGTTCAGTTTTTTAAACACATCACTGAATACAGATGTTCAAATCATTGACGTTTCATCAATTTAGAAAGTTATTTGTAGAGCTGGTTAGCTCAGTTACAGATTTGGTTTTTTTTCCCAACGTAAGAAGCCAGCATAGCAGATGTGTGGGCTGTACTGCACAGCTAGTTTTAACCAGCAGTGTTAGTCTTTCATTTTGCAGTACTGAGTGCCGAAATATGTGCAAAGGAAAATACAGTCAACGAACTGTCCTGAGGTTCTATCACATCTGCAAAACTAAATGTACTTTATAGGAACAGAATGTCTCCCTCAGATTTTCAGCTCTAATCTCCCTCTAGAGACAAACTTTAGCAACTGATCTATGGTTCTCATTCAGGCCAGACTGTGCTTTTTTTTAGATGGCCTGGGCAAAGATCTCTCCAGTGAAAGGCTTCAGTTCTGCAAGGAAAGAAAGCAAGGGCATCTGAGACTTAACCTGTTCATTCTCAGTCCCTCAAGAACCATAAAAACAGAGATTCTCTTTAATGAAGGTGAAGTCGCCTGCGTGTTCATGGAAAGGACGTAGTCTTCCCGCTCCTAATCACTGTCCTGTTAGTAACTGTGTCTCATTAGCTCTGCTAAACCTCTCGGTGTGTTGCTGTGGGCTTTTTTGCAAAGTACTCCCCTGTCAGATTTGCCGGCAGAGTCTACCTGATGCTTACTGACCGCCCTACAGACACTCTGTATGTTCCCTCCTACCTGCTTCGGAAGCTAACTCCAAGGTTCTTATGAAAGATCCAGCCCCATCCCACCCCCAGCAAAAATGAAGTTAGTTCAGGTTAAAACTACCCTATTAATGCTAATTAAACTAAAAATGATATATAATCTAGATAGTTTAGGCCATGCCGTTGAGTGAGGATAAACATACGGAGGCATTAAAATACCTTGGTAATATGGTAAGAGATAGTCAGAAGTCATAAAAGTGACACATGTTTAAAGAGCACCGTAATATGCTTAAAAGTCAATGAAATATGGCAGCTGTGGCTCTCATACTGCATTTGCTGAGAAAAGCTTCCATTTATTTCCAAGTTACTATTACTTTTGAAGAGGTTTTAATCATGAAAGCTGATTTGATTGGCAATGTCCACATTGAGTCTTGTTGAATAAACAGTATGGCACATTTTGCTAATTAATTGGAGAAAGCTGAAGAAAAGATTAAGCAAAAGCAATCAGACTTTTTGAAAAGTCTTGGTGTAATCTTCAAAGCACCATTTAACATAAACTGTGTTTCTTTTACCAACTTGCTCGTTTACTTGTAACAAATACAATAGTAATGACTGTCAGTTAAATTTTTGTACTAATCTGGAATACAAAGTCATTGAGTGAAGTCATGTATGCTCTGCATGACTTGCGGAGGCAGTGAAGAGAATTCTTAAAGCAGAAAAGTAATTTGGCAGAGTGGCTGCTATAAACTCTTCAGTGCATGCTGCTTATTTGTGGGTCCAAAAATTTGTTACAACAGTTATAAAGCTATAGAATACGTTTGCATCATTTTATATAAAACTGCTTTAATTCTAGCCACCAAACTGCAGGTCTGCATAAAGTGTTAAAGAGGACATAAGAGAAGAAAGCTGAATGACAACCAGGTTTTGTGCTGTTTTATTCCTGGACACCACTTTGCCCACACAACATATGTTTTGTGCTGAATTTAGAGACGTGCTCATGTCCATTGTGTTGCATTAGTCTAACACAATAAAATAATTGATCCAGATATCAAACCTATACAGTTTGAGAGAAACAGAAGAGAATGGAAAGAAAAGGCAGACAAAGCTTTATTGCCTGCAAGCAAAACAACAATATTATATAGGTACTTTAAACAGCATAATTATGCGCACTCAATGAACCATATCAGTAAAGACAGTAAATGCTGCAGATACTGTAGCAATGTTCTGCAGCGTAAAAACACCTGGTGCACACCTGCACAGTTAGGGAGGAACAACGAAATTCTGTATGTCTGAAACAGAAGATACTCCCGTGTTATTCTGAGGTCTTGTTGCAACAGAAAACCGTTACTTTTGTTTATTTAGAAAAAGCTATGCTCCAAAAAGTATTTAAGAATGGGAAGACACTGAGGCTCAAAAAGGATCTGAGGTGAGGCCCATGGTACCACACCTGTAACATCGCACAAGTCTGATTTCAAAGAGCAATGCCAGCCAAAACAAGAGTAGAGCTACAGTTAAGAGATATCTTGCTGTGTCTTTCATTTCCCCCAAACATTCCCATGCTATACTCAGCCACAGGAAAGCTTGAATAAAAAAAGTTGGCAACTGAGTGGTATGGAAACCATGAATTAAAAATTAACAGTCCCAATGAACTGGTATATGTAGTTCATTAAAAAAAAAAATAATCCCAGCAGTGTGTTGTCACTAATATCTGAGACCAGCAGCTAAAAATTAATCCTTCCAGAGACAGGCAGCCTATTGCAGAACTGGGCTATTGGCATAGCTTATTTCAGTCTCACTACTAAGAAATAAGGGGTCCTGCCGTTAGGCTTTAACTTAACTCCTTTCAGCAACAGTTCAACCTGTTCCTCACTGGAATCCTATTACGCTTTTCCAGTAAGGTGTTAGGACAACAACTCAGGCTTACTATTTATGGAGCTAGTGACCCTTAAAATATACTCTGAAGTAAGTGGCTATTCCTTTAATCTGTGACCTTAAAATTCAGCAAGAGTTGATGTTTTGTTGCTCTTATGTACTGAGCTGCCCATCAGTCACTGATCCAATCCGGCTGGCGCAGTACCATTTGCTCACATTACTGCTGAGTACGGTGGCAGCGTAGCTCAGTGGGGACATCCACCATGAACTTACCTATATCGAATTGTCTGTCACCCAGTGTCCCCCCACCAACATCCTCAGCGTGGGGCTAATAATTAAGATTATTTCTTGTTAACACTGAAGTAGATTAAGCTGAGAAAGATTAACAGGAATGGTGAGGACAGGGAAAGAAAGCAGAAGATTAATGACAACAGCCAAAATGGAGATCTTTCAGCCAGATAAAACTTAACAGTGACCAAAAATGGAAGAACAACAAATTCCTCTGCAAAGTTGCCTCACATCAGACATCACAGAACAGCACAGGGCACGACCTTCTGCCCAAGACAGGGCATGCCCATGAGCTCAAAGCCTGCAGGCATACAGGAAAGTGCATGCTCTTTTGACTTCACATTTATCATGGCACTTTGCTTCCTTCTCCTCCCAGTCTTGATTTCTGCTTCCTAACAATATCGCTGCCTTGTAGCCCTTTACAAGTGATTAGAAAAAGGGAAAGCATAAAAGTAATAATCAGTAGTAAACATCAGGAAGCATATCCTGCTCCATTCAGGATGGAGTCATGACCTCTGTAAATGCAAAGCTATCAAACAGAACTTTCTAGATCACTTAGAAACACATCATTAGTCCTTGTCACACTGGGACTTAGCTTCTTGTGGAAAAGTCATTAGTTTCCTTTCAGATTCTCTGGAGAATTTCCAAAACCTAGCCCTTGCATCTCCTCAGGTTGTTCATACGTAATTTCGTATTTCAGCCCTTGTTAGCCGGTACAGTATACACCGTTCCAAGATTAAATTAATAATTAGAGTAGCCTACTAAGGCAAAGAGGTCGGGTGCTCTGCCGTCGTGGCTTCCACTTCTGAATGGAGTTAGACAATAGCAAAATCATACTTACACCAGCACTCCACTGAAGTGGAGTTATGAAGTCTTTGGAAGGCATTTTAATTTAGGGAGCTTGTATACACAGCCTGCTCATAATGTGACAATCTAACAGCTATGCTATGTGTGAGGCCATTAAGATTTCACTTCAAACACTGCATTACAAACACCCTGACCTTTAAATGGATTTCAGTGGTGGTATTTAGTAGTCTTTTGATAAAAGTGTAAAGTTAGTTGTTTACATTACAGCAGCTTGCTGGCTAACTCTTGAAATGACCTCCAGAAGTATCTATTATGTATTTTCTTTCCTGAGTATCATGACTGGAACCACAGCTCTTTTAGTGTTTTGTTGATGCAGTCTTACTGTAGGCTATGGTTTCATTATCTTACATTTTTGCATGGCCAGAGTGCATACCACCTGACTCTATCCTTAGAAACTCTAAGCACAAAGCAAATGTTAACTTCGCTTAATGACACAAAAATTCAACTTTTCCTTGGTCTACTACTCACCCAGAGCTCTTCCTAACTTCTTCCTAGAAAAACGTTTCCTTCCCATGGTTGGACAGCTCTTTCTATATTGCGTGAGCCTTTTTCCCGGCAGGCTTTACTTGTAAGGTTCCTGTCACATGGTCCTTTAGGAGGCTATAATTCCCAGATTTCCTACAAGACCCTTAGCTTTTAGGACAACTGTTTTCGTCTAGTCTGCACCTTTTCCTTGTTATGTTTTGGTTCTAAGATAAAGCTATTCTTGCAGATAAAACAAAAGCACTTAATTCTCTTGTGATTGTGGTTCAAATCCAATGAAATCAGATTTTAAAAAAATAATGAAAAATAATACTCCAGGTGAATCTTGGGTGCAACAGAGACTCAGAATGTCCATGTCTCCTGATGACTGGAAATCATTTTCTTGTGGCATTATTGTATGTGCCTGTCTCTTAAAGAATTTAACTATACCAAATGATCTATGAGCCTAGAGTTGGGAAAGCTAAAGAAGTTTGTTTAGTTGTGACAAACAAAAGATACTTGCGGTGTGACTTTAGTAGTGATATATCTGAGTATAAAATAATGTGTTGCTATTCTTTTTCTTTTTCCTCTTTCAGCAAAGTTTCCATTTGAGAAATACGTGTTCACTCAGCAAAACAAAAACAACTTTTAAAGGTTGTTCTCTGTGGAAATCACTCTATGCCCCATTACCTGCTTGAGTGAAACCAGACTAAGAACTTCTGTCATGGCAGCTTTTCTGCTGGGAGCTGTGTTGCTTATTGTTCAACCTCAGATAGTGCCTTCCAGACCGGCTGTAAATTCGAAGGCTGAGACGGCTTCTCAGTCTGTTCAGAGAGAGCTTTTAAAGAAAACATCTCAAAAAAATGACTTCAAGGAAAACATTCATTCTAATGGATCATGCCGGCAGCTGCCACAGACTATCATTATTGGAGTGAGAAAAGGTGGAACAAGAGCTTTGTTAGAGATGTTGAGTCTCCATCCAGATATTGCAGCAGCAGAAAGTGAAGTTCACTTCTTTGACTGGGAAGATCATTACAGAAATGGATTGCAGTGGTATATTAATCAAATGCCATTCTCTTATCCCCATCAGATCACCGTGGAAAAAACTCCAGCATATTTCACGTCACCTAAAGTGCCTGAAAGAGTTTATAACATGAACCAGTCAATGAGACTACTCCTCATTTTAAGAGACCCAAGTGAGAGAGTACTATCAGATTACACCCAAGTGTTCTATAATCACATGCAGAAGCACAAGCCGTATCCATCCATTGAACAATTCCTCATTAAAGATGGTGAACTCAATGTGGACTACAAGGCAATAAACAGAAGCTTATACTACATTCACATGCAAAACTGGCTGAAGTATTTTCCTCTTGATCGTATCCACATTGTAGATGGGGACAAACTAATCAAAGATCCCTTCCCAGAAATAGAGAAGGTAGAGAGGTTTTTGAAATTATCGCCACAGATAAACGCTTCAAACTTTTATTTCAATAAAACTAAAGGCTTCTACTGCCTAAGGGACAGTGGTAGAGAGCGTTGTTTACATGAGTCAAAAGGACGAGCACACCCACAAGTAGATACCCGGTTACTCGAGAAACTGCATGAATATTTCCATGAACCCAACAAGAAATTTTTCGAGCTTGTGGGCAGAACATTTGACTGGCACTCATTTGTGGCAAGTTAGTGGTAAGCTTCAGAACCGACGTTCCAGTGTACATTTAGAAATTTTAAAAAGGGCATTTAAGCTATAATTTATTTGTAAAATCCATAAATACTTCTGTACAGTATTAGATTCACAATTGCCATATATACTAGTTATATTTTTCTACTTGTTAAATTTCAAAGCATTTTGTATTGTTTTTCATGGTTGTTAACATTGTGTATGATGTGTCTATATGAAGAAACTAAATTATTTCACTGCAGAAGATGCTCTCTTGAGAATGCGTTGTCTTTTTAATAAATAAGAAATTCATTTCAACAGAACCTTTCAGAATTATTTGAATACTTTGGCCTTTCTGGACTATTCTGGACTTTCTCCTCTAGTTGCTAATGAATATGCTAAACTTTACACTTCCATTTTTCTTGCTTTAAAATGTGGTTTAATAATTTCTTTTTCATTTGAAAATATTGTTGTAGTTAGCAAATTGTTCCATCCTGCTTTATAAAATTATTTCCTGATAAAGTGGTGGTACTTATACACGTTGGGACATGCACACCCAAAGGACAATGGAAGTCTCTGTGTAATATGACATATTAACTGCTGTACTTATCTTCGTATTTACTGTTATAACAAGTACCACTCAAATTCTTTGGCAGTACAGTGCAGGTTTCATGGCAGATTTTTAAAGATTCTGTGGGGACCTGCTCATAAAATCCAGAGTTAGCTGCAGAAATACGGTCAACCTGAAAACTTCCTACAGTCTCTAAATGTATATATGCTTCATAAAGAAGGAGAGTTGAGAGAAGAATTTAAGCAATATAGGGACATTTTCAAGGTTACTTATGACTGTTCCTACATTTTATAGCACATTTATGCTTTGCTATCACTGAAAACGAACACTTATACCAGAAGAATTAGTAGGTCTACATTCCAATAAGCGGCAGCTTCATTCATATAAGTATTACCACACTTGTACCCCATTTTAAGGCTGTTTTCTATGAGCTGAGCAGGTGCTTCATGCAACTGAAAATTGCCCATGTACTACTGTTCATTTAATCTCTTTCCAAGAACTGTGATGCCAAGTCCCGATTAGACGTGTGTGTTGTGGGATTAACCCCAATTCCAGGAACTTTTATGGTCTTCCATCTGCTAAAAATGGAAGTTAGATGTTAGTACGCTGGTAAAAATTATAGCTCTCCTTGTCTACAGTAGTTACGATGTCTTGTTAGCCATCAGTTTCTGGAGTTAGAGTTAATCCTGTTTCCACACAAGACTTGCTATGGTACTTTCATTCTGAGCTCCCAATTTTCATTTTATGATCTTGAGTTTAGCCATTGACTGTGCGGTGGCAACACCTTGTAAATTTGAACTTGTAACTGGTTGTTACAATCCTTTATAAAATTTAAATGTAGATTCATTAATTTTTTTCTGGTGAGACGGTGCAAACTTGGGCACTATGACAAGGTACTGTCTGGATGCAAATATCCCATATTATGCTGTTTGCATGGAAGTTTGCAGATGCTGCCCCTCTCTTTCCCGCTCCTTGTGCACCTGCCCAAGCTGTATTCAACCTCAGAGAGGTTGGTGGTGTTTTATAAAGTAGACCTTTGATGAAAGCCTACGATGAAATGGTATTGTACTCAATAAAATATTTTCTGAATTGCATCTTTCCTTTCTCTTCTGTTCATTAGTTTCTAGTTTGGTAGACCAGGATATAGGATTCAACTCTGGTTCAGATTCCAATTAAATGTTACTTAAGAATGTAGCTGTAGCCTAGTGGATTGATTGGAAAGAAGCTCTTTGCTGCTGGGTTGTGCCTGCCTGGTCCATTGCTGACCCAGAATATACCACAAGGAGGGAAAGTTTCTGGTGGCAATAATGTCACGTCTTACATGAGGCAGATGCCAAAAATAGCAGGATTATAGTACCATCATGCTCCTATTGAAGTTTTACAAAAGAGAAATTCAGGGGGTTTTGTGTAAGGTGGAGCAGTATTTTTTTCTATGCTTATTATTACCCCATTTCCTTGCTAATGTGCTCTCTTGCAGGAACCATCTGGACCTAGAAGATTTTGGCCCAGATGAAAGGCTTTCCACTTCAGTATAGTCCTACCTTCACTAGTCCCTCCCTACAGTCCCAGACTAAGCTCACCACGTTCACCAACTTTTTGCTGGGAAAGGAAAAATACTACCAGGGTATGTGACCAGGAGCCAGAGGTGTACAAGAAGCCAGGGTTCCATCAAGTTCACCTGCAGCAGGTCATACAGGGCAGTATAGGGCATAAGTGTTGAATTGTGAATGCCAGAGCAATATTGACACCTGATGTTGGTACTGAGAATGCTTTTAGATGTACAATGCTGCTTGATACCAGTATGTTGCCTGTCACTAAGCAAGACACATGCACATGTTCCCCCCACCCTGCCCAGTATGGCTTGTCTCTGCAGAAGAAGTAGAGCATGCACCGTTGGGTCACTATTACTGTGTTAATGCTAGGACCTCATAGCATGTTCTCTGTAGGATCAGGAGGTGAAGTGACCGCTTCAGGGGGACATCCTGAAGCAGAAGCTCACGTAACTCATGCCTTAGACCCTAAGTTCAAAGGGGTCCACAGACAATATGTCATACCGAATGTGTACGCCATGTCCAGGGATGGCATGATTGCACAGTACCTTATCCTGGAGGTTGCACAGCTAGCTGTTTGGTAGCAATGATGGTGATGGACAATAAGTCACCCCTACACTAATAATGATGGTAATATTTACCTGACATAGATGCCCTAAGTTCAAGAGTTACAATACTTTAAACTAGGACTCCCGAGTGTGAATTTTCAGTTTAACAAGAGCAACGTTCACTTCCCACACATGCATTACTGTATTTAAATATATTTGCTAGACTATTTCTAAGGAAGTGCTAAACAACAACAAAAGCCAACAGAAGAAAGTAAAGAGAGAATGAAAGAAAGAGGCTGAAGCACATTCTGATTGGGACTGCAGAAACACTAATAGTCAGCTTTGAAGTCATGCCATATCTGTTCATAAAAGAAAAAAAAAAAAAACTGAAAATACCTTTCCAGTGTTATGCAATATAGGTATTTATTTCTGTAAAAGTCTACCATCTCAGGTTTAAAGTACAACCACTTGGGTATTGCTCCGAAGGCCTGTTTCCTCAGGGCAGCTAGCCAGGTCTGTAATCACTCTTGCAAATATAAAATAAATACAACAATTTATTCCAAGCCTACCACTCCCCTTGAGTACAAGAAAAAATGCCAATCAAGTCATTAATCAGGGTGGCACTGCAGGACTACGTCTTGCCCTTTGCTTCACAACACAAAGTAGCATGAGTCTTTGAAAGCCAGATATTATACCTGCAGAGGACAAAGTTTAAACTATAATGATTATCCCACAAACACCGCTGAAAGAGTATGGAAAGGGAAAGAAGTCTCCTGGGAAAAAAACCCAGAAGTTATTACTTCATCAAGAATATTATTGCTGCATTTACTGTTGATGCTGTATAATCCTTTTACATGTGCTTTGCCGTTCCTTATACCTTTTCCCTGATGTTGTAGGTGAAATTACATCTACTGTGCTTGAATAAATCAACATTGTTTTGGAACACCTCAGAAAAAAAAAATCCATCCTTTTTTTAATCTTGCTTGGGCCTATTTGCATTGGGAATATGGTAGTGCTACACTCATTGATGAGTGTGTGAGACTTACCACCACAGAATTTTTAGATGAAAACTTTGTTACTTTGATGCTCAAAGCTCATCATTTCATGTTTCCTTGTCTACGTGCATTTTCAGACCCAGTTTCTGCAGAAAGCCAGGATTCTCATTCCCTGTTGTCATCCACACTGTTTTCAAATGTCTCAAGAGAAATAAGATGGGGTAAGGCATATTTCCATGTATCTTTCTTCTGCTTTATCTGGTATGGCTGACCAGACATTTAAGAAAGTTCACACATGCACCCCACAAGTAAGAGGCTGTACATCAAAACTGCTTCTCAGAGGAATATCCCTTCTCCTTTCCCTTTTCAAAGTCTGTGACTTGAAAGTCCTAATTTAGCTCACATTGTGAATGAAATTTTGTGGAAGTAAATTTGTAATGTTCTCTAATACAGTAATAAAGTAATAAAAAGTTCAATAAGGCAAAAGTAGTAAATTAAAATAAAATATGTCAACAAAGTGTGTTGAACTTGCTACTAGGTATATACCAGCTGAAATAGTTGCAAGTATGTGCCCCTACAGCTGTAACATTATTCTTCTCTCACTCTTAACTCAGTAACTTTTATTTATGTGACTCCACCCAGTTATGCTGGAAACATTGTATGTTCAATGTTAATACCTTCGTTTTGCCATTGTGTTGGAAAGGTCAGTTACAGATGGAGACATGCAAATACCTTATGAGTGAAAAAAAAAAATTATTAATATTTTTCTTACCAAAAATAAATGAAATTGTATTTATGTCTCCTAGAATATTAGGAAAGGAGAGCAGTACTCTCTTTTCTTGCAACAATAACCCATCTACAGTAAATTTTCTACTTAACTACCACACAACAGTTGATGCAGTTTTTAAGTTAATAGTGCAATAAACTCAACAGTGATGCTGCAGATTTTAAATGCCTTCTGGGATATCTAAAATATGCAAGTCAGGGTGGGGAGCAGCTGGCTACACAGGAACAGCTGGTCTCATTGGTCTGAGAACACTCTTTTTTAATGATAAGGGATATGACATTTTTGGCTTGGATATCACTTTGTGTTGTCTATGAAAGCAGTGTCTTCAATTAACTTCCAAGTTAATAATCCTATCAAAATGACATCATCTTTTTACTTGCTATTGGCATTATCCTCTGCCAAAACACAGTTTAACAGCCAGACCCCAACCAGCAGGTGCATGAGGGATCCCTTAGTATATAAAAAAAAAAGTCATACGACTCAGACACATAGCTTTAATTACAAAGGCACTCTGGCTTGAACAAAGGACTGTTCTGAAGTGAATGGCAAATTCTTTACTTTATTTGGATGAGGGTTACAGAAACAGGAACATGTACACATTCATAGTACAGCAGAACAACTAACATGCCCTCCCGTCCTTGGTTTTCAATCAATCAGACAGCAGTATTTCAACAGTAAAGATCAGGCCAGCTTCCACGACTCAACACAGCTCAGTCCAGGTAACAGTCAGTTACAAAAGCAAGAGTTCTTGCAGTATTTCTTACACCAGACAGAGTTCTCAGGGTATGCTGTTACTGAAATTTGTGAAATTCCTCTTTCCTCTCCAGTATGCTGCTGTATAACATCTGTTCTATAATTAACTACTATATTATCACTCTATAAGAAAATAGATCCATGATCTGATGGTATTTTTATATAATACTGTTCAAATGAATAGGAAATCACAGCATTATGAGGTCCAAAACATACTTTGTGTATGTTTGCTCTGATATGCTTTAAACCTTAATTGAAGAAAATTCAGCTTATTTGGTGTCATGGTTTAAGCCCAGCCAGCAACTCAGCGCCACACAGCCGCTCACTCACTTTCACCCCCACCCGGAGGGATGGGGGAGAGAATCAGGAAAAAAAGTAAAACTTGTGAGTTGAGATGAGAACAGTTTAATAGAACAGAAAGGAAGAAAATAATAATGATGATAATAATAACAACAATAAAATGACAAGAATAATAATAAAAGAATTGGAATCCACAAAACAAGTGATGCACAATGCAATTGCTCACCACTCGCTGACTGATGCCCAGTTAGTTCCCGAGCAGCGATCTGCACCCCCCAGACCAGCTCCCCCCAGTTTATATACTGGGCATGACGTCCCATGGTATGGAATACCCCTTTGGCCAGTTGGGGTCAGCTGTCCCGGCCATCTCCAGTCCCAACTTTCTTGTGCCCCTCCAGCCTTCTTGCTGGCTGGGCCGGAGAAGCTGAAAAGTCTTTGACTTAGTCTAAACACTGTTTAGCAACAACTGAAAACATCAGGGTGTTATCAACATTATTCTCATACTCAACCCAAAACATAGCACTATACCAGCTACTAGAAAGAAAACTAACTGCATCCCAGCTGAAACCAGGTCATTTGGTCTGCGTCACTGCATTACAGGAGGAGCTATTGTCACACCATCACATGCAAGTAGTTATCATCTAATGCATTTGCTAAATAGAAATGTATAATCCAAGGAATATATTTTTCTTGTTGCAGAGTAGCAGTTATGTTTTTAGCAATATTATGAGACTTTTACCCATAGTATGAATGGTAGCAATATTTCTTCTGAAGTAATGGAAACAGTCTGAGAACCATTCTCTTGATCCATGTAGGAATGGGGTCTTTTTTCCCCTTGTGACTTTGTGTAAAGTGCAAGGAGCAAGAATGTAAGTCATGTTATATAGCCAGGTAACAAAAGTTTACTGAAATGTAGCTAAACCAAAGGTAACTTAAGTGTGCATGTGCTGGAAGAAAAGGAATTGGAACCATACCGTGTCTTGTTTATTTTAGTGTCTTATCTTTTTGTTGCCTGAACATGTGTGTTCCTGTGTAAGGGGAATAATGGAAAAAAAGGACATGCTCTGCAGAAACAGAGCACTTTTAGTCCATTTTGACTGTCATACTGTCTGGGACCAGGCCTAGACAGCCACATGAATAGACAAGGACACTGGAAGTGGATAGTAAGGGAACACTGGATACAGAGGAACATCTTGTAGCCTTTTCCCCTATGTTCACATCCTTACGATGAACAAGCACTCTTAGGAAAAACAGCTTCTTGCCCAGTTCTTGTCTGTGCCACCCAAACAGAGAAAAGGCATCCAAATCCATTTGAGTATCAGTTGATTGCCCTGTCTTAAGGCCTTTTTTAAAAGTCAGTGCAGTATAATGCAATTAGACTTATAATTCATCTAAGTGTCTAATCTTCCCCTTTTTTGTTTTTAAATTTGTATTAAGTTTTCCATCTGCTACAAATAAAAGGGTTTGATGAATAAATGATTTACAGCCTGCAGGAGGAGAAGAGTTCATATTAAAAATTTTGCAGACAGGAGACTTGCAAAAGAGGATATTTTCTCATAGAAAAAAAGAGCATCTGTGGACCAGTTGGTTTCTTGCTGACTAAGCCAACTGGATATGATACTACTTTTGGCAACTTCCTTATTCTTGTGTGGGCTTCAGTTATACGAATTCCTGTCCTGGTTTCAGCTGGAATAAAGTTAATTTTCTTCCTAGTAGCTGGTATAGTGTTATGTTTTGGATTTAGGATGAGAAGAATGTTGATAACACACCGATGTTTTAGCTATTGCTAGGCAGTGTTTATACTAAGTCAAGGACTTTTCAGCTTCTCCTGCTGCCCTGCCAGCAGAGGCTGGGTGTGCACAAGAAGCTGGGAGGGGACACAGCCGGGACAGCTGACCCAAACTGGCCAAAGGGGTATTCCATACCATATTACATCATGCCCAGTATGTAAACTGGGGGGAGTTGGCCAGGGGACACCACAGCTCGGGGATTGGCTGGCACTGTTCAGTGGGTGGTGAGCAATTGTATTGTGCATCAGTTGTTTTGTATATTGGGGTTTTTTTTTCCCCCTTCCTTTTCTGTCCTATTGAGCTGTCTTTCTCTCAGACCACGAGTTTTACTTTTTTTTTCCTGATTTTCTCTCCCATCGCACTGGTGGGGAGGGGAGTGAGCAAGCAGCTGCGTGCTGCTTAGTTGCTGGCTGGGGTTAAACCACAACAATTCTGTAAGATATTTATTATTGAATGTAGCTATATATGGAATATCATGCATATGAAGTTTTATGATGTTGGTATTAGTCTTCTAAGTTAATTATTTAACATCAAATGATGTTAAAGCCCTGGTGCCGTTTTTTCATGCTTAATAAACTTGAGTCAGCTAATGCTCAAACATTCATAAACTGAAAAGAAAATAATGTAAAAGTTGAACTGTCTCAAATGCTCCTTTTTATGACTCATACAAGAACTTTTTTTTTTGCAGCCTTGTGGAAGAAAGTTAAACTTCAAGCATAGTAAATAAAGGAAAGGATTTACCATAACTTACAAATAGGACAATGCATGAAAAACAGATTTTAGCAACTGAATTAACTTCTCATGAAGTTGAACAGGGATTGACAGCTCAGGGAAGTGAAAAGGAAAGCCTTTCCGGTTCTCAGAGCGAGGGTAAAATGGGTGTCACAGCCTCTGTGGGGACCTGCGGAGTTCTGGTATGTTCCCTCCACCTTATCACAAGCATGAGAGTTTTACTGCCTCTCATCTGCCACCAAAAGATGCTTTTTCTTCTCCTCTGCCCCAGGTTACTAGCCTTGAATTGGTCTGTTTAGCTGTGAGTATACTGGAAATAACAATTTAAACATAAAGGAGAAAGTGACTTAGTAGAATCAGCTCTCTTCTCCACCTACATAACTGCTTGCCTTATAAACAGTTATGCTGAACCAGCTGGGAGGACAAAGTGCCCAGTGCAGACAGCAGGAATACATTACACTCATATTACTGCTAAACTCTTCATTACCTTATTCAGGAGAGAGCTCTGGAATTGTTCCTACTAACTGAAGAACTTCAGCTCTTTAAAATTGTGGCCATTTCATTGGCAGACAGGCCATCATCTCTTGTGTTTGATTGCCTAGTAATAACGATTTGCTGGGGGATGATGCCCCTAAATTTCTTTTTCCCCGTACCAGTGATTCAGAATGTGATTTCAGCAGATACAAGCCACGGTTGAACACTCAGAGATAGTGCTTAATCTGGCCAAAGCTGGCCAGAGCTGTGCCGGAACAGGAGTGGATTCAGCTGAAAAAGAACCCAAACAAAACCTGTTTTTTCAGCTGCATCAGGTCTCTGGTTCAGGTCATCGCACAGTTCTGCAAACACAAGCAACCCTGAGCAGACCTAAGTGTGAGACAGCATTTCATTCCAACACTGCCACCAAAGATTAGCCTATTAAACTACAGAAGTCTTCAGGTATTACAGCACCTTGAGATATTCCTGCTTTCTATTTGTACTGCCTTAGGACTGGTACAACTTTGTAGGCAGTTATCCTGTGAATTGGATCAGGGAACCGACGGGGGGGTTTCATACATTAGCTTTAAACCACTGGTCATGTAGAGGCAACTAGAGAAGTGGTATGCTGTGGCCACTGTGGGGGTTGATACGAATTTTGCCACTGAAGGCTTTGTGCTGTGACACCACAGCCTGGTGCGTACATTGCAGCATGACCTATCTTCACCCTTCGAATCTTACAGTTCCAACCAAACTGTGAATTGACAAATGCGCTTGATAAAAATATCTAAATGCAATGAATGCCCAGAGGTCATTTTCACCTCTTGACTGAAGCTAGACATAATAGTATTCAAGCACTCTAGGTGAGGAGTGGGTAGTTAATGATTCCCAAACCTGTCTGTGAGGAGACTGCAACAGTGAAAGTGCAGAATTCCCCACAGCTCTCAAAATGTTCATCTCTCAATGGGTTCTGTTTACTTTTCCATTCAATCCTTAACTTCTTTTTTTGTCTGTCAACAAAGGGTAGAGGGTCTAAGATAATTCCTGTTTTTCAAAGAGACACCTTTAGTACCACCCTTAGCCAATTTCACAAGGGATCTGTGACACAGATTCATATTTATAGTTAAATATGTGATGGGAGCAATCAACCCAAAAAAGAATGACCAAAAAAAGGTCTTTCCTGATCTAAAAAGAGATACAATTCTTTATCATGTTTAACCAAAATTCTAATAACTGGGTAAATTTTTTTCTAATAAGCAGGTTTGTTACCTCGTTCTGCTCTCAGATACACTGATTAAACCTAGTGCCCTCCATACAATCATCTGAGGAAAGGGAGACAATGCTATAGGTCCATAGACACAAAATATAGTATGTAGTCATATCTTCTGAAGTACTGAGAGAGCAGGAAGGGTACCTTTTCCTCTTGCTGGTGAACATATAGTTTCTACTACATTTAACGTCAGGCTTGCTTTGTACCTCTGAGAGGAGAATTCTACTTAGAATATTTTAAATACCATTAATAACCCTAATAAATTTCCCTTTCTTATCTGTAAAATCAATTTCTGAAAACTTGTTCTTAACATGGCAACTGGGGAATGTAGCTACAAAACTCTACAGACAAATATATCTATACAACTCTGGTTTCTGCTACAGAGTGATACTGGCAGTTCTACAAAACGGGTAGAGTCAGTGGATTCAGCAGTAAAGTCAGAAACTCCCAGTCTCACTGAAGTCACCACAGCAGAATAACACCAAGGTGCTCAAGTCAATTCCTCTGTGTGCCATCAGTGGCATACATCACTCAAGTATTTTAAGAAATCAGATTTGCTTTTATGCATTGTCCAGTTAATGACTACATTCAGCACATTTGATTTTTGAATACAGTATGCTAATTTCTCATGCTATGGTAGATATGTCATTACTTGACTAAACATCTTTCAAAGTAACAGTGTCACAATCACTACCATGAAATACCTACAGTTCAGTGATAATAATTTATACTTATACGATACAATTCCTTCCAAGTATTTTGTAAGACCCCTGAAATGCAACCAGTGTTACAGTGGAGATGATTGACATTCAAGCTATGTTTCAAAGTCACACAAAAAAGCACACAAGTCAGTTTCTGAGGAAACCAAATGCAAACCTCTGTCCTTAGTAAGGACAGTGAAAACTTTAATGTGTAGGTAAAACAAGAACTTATTTTTAAGCACATCCACCAGAGCCCTAGATGGTAAACCATGCAGTATCAATTTACCTTGCTCTGAAAATGGAAATGCTGAGGAATGAATCAACGGTCCCAAAAAGAAAGAAAAAGTGTTTTAAATCAATGCCTTTCAACAGTATATTCAGCCAGAAATAAATACATTGTAAATTTGCCTACTGAGAAGTTGGCAGGTAAGAGACGTATTTTTAAAGCTATTTATGTATCTGGAAATGCAGAAAGGTAACCACTGGGATTTTCAAACACATCTTCATAACTACCAGATTCGTTGTATGGGCTTGAATACTGTGGTTCTGATAGCCTCCTGAAGGTTTTGTGAATATTGTCATAGGGAAATGGGCTCTACTTTCTGGGAACAAAAAAAAAAAAAAACAAAAATGAACAAACAAAAACACGGAGTCCACAACTGGAGAAAAATGCTACATTTTAAATATCTACAAACTGAAGGGATGAAAATAAAATCTTCTAATCTTTAAAGACACCTAACACTTAAGATCATTTCACTGTAGAGTGCCTCATTTTTCTGTCTTATGTCATCTCCAGTGATAAGCTCTCTGTAGCGTAGCTGAACCTTTTCTGAAGTCTAGCTTTCTCATTAGGCAAAAGTTAAAAAGAAAACCATCCAGAGGGCAGGGGCAACCTACCTCAGCTCTACTTTCTATGGAACAATTGCAATAATATCACAAGAATTTAGCATTATAGGAAGTGAACTAATGGAAGAAACACATTTCATCAAACAAAATACGCAGACATTAGACATACTCTAGACTTTTCCAGATGGAAAACCAAATTCTCAAATCATTTAAACCAACACAGGTTTATTAAAGCCAACACACTTTGTTATCATACACTTTTCATCATTGGAAAAGGGATTTGAAAACAAAAATTATCTGTAGTTGTTCCATAATCCCTCTGCACTTCTGAAATGGTGTAAAGGACTCTATGAAAATGAGACTGAAGTCCTCCCTCCCTGGTCTCAGAAAAGAATAACAAGGTTATTTAGCCATCCTTCTTAAACTAGCCAAACTGGATGACAGCAAAAAAAAAAATCTTTAAAATTCCATAGCAGAGTTGGGTAGAGCCAGATATCTTTCAAAGAACAAGAAATCATGTAGAAATTATCTAGACTCCAAGTGTTCGTGAAAACAACTCATGTCTCATAAAATCCCCTCCACCCAAATAAGCACATTTCAATTTCTAGTTACTGCCTGTCAGTCCAATGCATGCTATGTAAACTTGCCTTGCACAGATTTGACTTGTTCACTCTTTTACAGAGCTAATTTAAAACCTTGCCTGCTTTACAAATTTTCCAGCAGGACAGTCAATAATCTGCTAACTTGATATGTTGCTTTACAATTTATCATGAAAAAAGACAATGAAGTTAAATGCAGCAGAAGGATGCAGACAGTCCCAGCAGTTATGGGTCAGTCATAGTGTGTTCTGCAGCCCAAATTAAAGATTTATTGTGGATCAAGATATTTTTCTTTTATATCCTTAGAAAAGTCTACTAAATTACCTGTATTTTGACACCTGTAACTCAAGCATAAGGGAGAGAGAGCTAATGAATGAAAACAGAATTTTCTTCTGGCTTTCTTGGAGCTTGTCTGTCAGTAAAGAAGTTACCAGGGTTGTTTTGCCTTTTCTAGTATATTAAGTGAATGTCTCATGCAAAGGAAAGACCAGTTTACTTCTTTTCATTTCATACTTCAAGACAAAAACAACAAAAACAATATACAGAAGTTGTTACTGAGGCAAATGCTAGTTTGCTCATGCAGGCAAGCAATTCAGCAATAAGACAAAGCAGACAACTGCAGATTGGTTTATGAGATGTGGACCGTAAGAACAGTCATCATTCCTTTGAAAGGCACCTATTAATCATCTCTTAACAACTTTTTAGCCTCCATGGACAATCTCTGAGAAAAACCAATGACTTCTAATGTGACTGTCCAGGAGGTTAAAACGGTAGTTTGAAAAGTAGAAGCAACCACAGCCACTGCCTTTTATTTAATGAAATGTGTCTGAAGGGTCACACTGACCTGATAAGAGAGGTCTTTCACATGATGGACACGGTGAACAGACTTTCATAAACTGCAGAACAAGGCCATGACTATGCTCAGATGCCAGCTGTACTTCAGGTAAGAGGACACAGAAATGTGGAGTTGCTAAGCATTTTAGGTCTTTTTTCTTATTATATAATTTATACAGATGCTAGTGGAAGAAAGAGAACCATCTCTGTCTATAGAATCCCCAGAGAAGTACTGTGGAATCTCTATTTTCCCTCAATTTGGTCTAGATGAAGATGTGTCCTCAAAAGGGCCCTCTCCTGAAACATGGTGTTACCTTCAAATGTAGGTTAGCTCAAATGGAAAAGGTGACAGTTAACACAAACATCAGAACTGGTCATTAGTAGCTCTCCCACAAGAAACTGACATTTTAATTCATTCCTTTCATGAGATGGCTTTGTTTACTGCATACCTCAATAGAGGTTTTCTCTCAAAATCGTGGGGATGTGGTCTCACTGAGACATGGTGGTGCTGTTCTCACAGAGTGTGCGCTAAGGCTACTTGTCTTGATTGTCAACTGGGAAAAAAAAGGATTCAAGAAAGCCAAATGTAACTTTAGGTGAACTTTGATGTAAGGACAAAAGGGGCTATACTGCCTTGCTTCTGTCTGCTTCTGTAGAAATCATGAAGAGGAGAAGAAAATGGCAGGCAGGAAGAAAATGGTGCTGCAGCAGTGAGGTCAATGATTATTTTTATTAGATCTGAAGATTTAGCTAAGTTAAGCTAAAGATAGCACTACATTCTTTTCTAATAAAGCCAACAAAGTAAAGAAACATATAAAATAGAGCAATGTAAAATGTTTGTAAATAAAATAATAAACTCCTGAAAGGATCAAGCTTTTCAATATTTTTGAAGTGCTTATATTGATATTTCATTTGCAGGAGGTAACAATGTCCCTTTAAAACACTGAGAGTAATTGAACAGATCTGGCTGTAGATTGCTTGCTGTCCGGAGGATTAAATATAGGAAATATAAGTCACCATTCTATAGTTAATGGCACCATAAAATAAACAAAGTCTTACCCTGCTTGACCTTTGTGGGTGAGTATCAGAATGAAAATTAATTTTTCACCTAAATAAACTGGCATCAAATCATTTAAAAGCTTATACACTTGCTAGCAAGATGTACCTCATGTCTTCTTACAAAAAGTAGGCAATGCAACGTGTCATACCTTTTACAGTACTGTTTGCAAAAATTACGTTCCATTGCTGCTTTCCCTGATTGGCTGTAAAAAAACATGTACAGGATTTAAGCAACATCCAAAAGACCTTGACAACATTACTTCAGATGTCCAGATGATGTATAACAAAAATCTTTACAGCTTTACTTGCAAAACCAGTCATGCAATGCTGATTTTTTTTGTGCTATACTTTCTGCTAAGTGTAATTTAGAACACGTTTGCATTAATGTTGTCAGACAAGATTCCAAAATAGAATAAAAAAACCTACACGTAACTTACCATCATTCTTTAAAATTGCATGAGTACTTAAGTATGAAATCAGATTGGGATTCGGGAGAGGAAACATAACAGGTTTTCCCCTAAGGGTCCTCATGAAGATGTTTTGGGAAGCAAACAGCTTTTCTCCAGATCTTGTAAATTAGACCCCTTAAATCATATCATTCTAATATTTTTTCACTACTCCAATTTGCCCCCAACTCCCAGTGCCTTTCAAATCAGTGATTTTTGAAGCAATGATGTAACTGGAGTTACAGAGCCCAGATGAGCTTCTTGCTAGAGATTAAAAGGGACTCCTCTCAAATGCCAAAACTCATATTTAATGGTTTATCTATTCTGAATTCCTCAAATATTCTACACTTTGCCTATAATACCTACAGTTTCAAGGACACTGGAATTGTTTTGAAGAACAAAGAGACTAGGGTAGCACATTTTAAGCAAAATGAATATTTGCTTAGTAGAGTTAATATAACCTATTTTATTCTGACTACACTTTTCTGAATGTAGCAACCTGGTTCAACATTTATTGCCCCTTCAACTCTTGTTTTTCTCAAAATTAAGGGAGCCAAAAAAAGCCAGTAAGGTTCACCTAAAGGCATTTGCGCCTTCTAGAAGCTGATCAGCAAAAAATGTAATACAATACTATTAACACACTATAAACAGAGTTCAAAGTTAATCCTTTATGCACTTGTGAATACAAAGCAGCAAAGGACGCAGAAGAATAGCTTTGTAAGAAACCTTCTTTTACTGGATAAAGAATAGGTAAAAACTAAAACGGATAGAGAAAAGATAACAAAGGTTCAATGATGTAAAGTTTTAGTTTTCTATTATGCCACACGGATAACTTCTGTACAAGGTCACACTGGACAGAACAGAAACAATCTAAATTGTCTATCATAATCTTGCCAGTCCTCAGTCTGCCTTTTTTGAGTCTGAAGCCTAGAAGAATCCAGATTTATACACTTTTTTTAACGTGTCACAACTAATAGATACCTTAATTCCATCTCTCTTGGGTGGATTTCCACAGCTTAACCTCTCCCAGGCTTGATCTGAGTCACAATAAGACATTGGTCATGGCTGTTTTCTCAAACATATCTACAGAGTTATAGCTGTATGATGACACAGTGATCACATCTGCAAAACAAGAAGCAAAGCATGAATTCCTGAAAGGCAGGAACGTCTACAGAACTGTGTGAAAGCTTTGATTTCCCCTGAACTGAGCTAACCTAATTCCTGGAGGTAAAGCAAAACAAAACAAACAAGCAAAAAAACCGCAACATCCCGCTCAGCTCACCATACATGATGTTTGCCCATGTCTCTTGCAGTCTGACTGTCAGCTTTCCATTGATTCATCCCTCATAGCCTTTCCTAATCTATTCATGCCCCCTCCTCTTTTCTAAAGTCTTTGAAGTTTCAGATCTCTGCTGAACACAGGCATAGCCCTAGGAAGAGTATCCCATTCCAGCCTACGCGGGGCCAGTTTGTCTCCCAATAGCCCAGCAGCCACTCATATCTAAAATTCTTTGAAGTTATATACCTCAGACTACCTTATCTGTGTCATTGTTCTACCTTCTCACCTACTTCTTTAACAACCTTGTTGCCATTTCCCATGATTCAACTGTATGCATTCTGGTTGGCAACAGAACAAAACTGAACTGAGAAAGAGTCATAGATAGGCAATACTAGATTCATAACAAATTCTCAAATTATATATTCCCAGCTTTATAGCTTCGCTAGAAGAAAATGCATCCTGCAAATGCCAATTAATACATATTTTTTCAGTCCTAAGAGTTACTGAAATTGTAATCAAATGAAGCAGAGCAACATTAATTTTAAATACAAGATGCTTTGTGACTCAAATTTATTGACACCGATAAGATGCTTATAGCCCTTAGAATATTTTCTGGAAGATGTGAAAAGCCAAGCTTACTTAGGATGTAAATGCTTACCTCGCTTCCCTGAATGGAACTCACACCAGAATTCAGGCCCCTGCATCTCCTGGCTAGCGCACAAGGCTTAGATCTCTCAGAAGGACTATCTTGCACCATTAACAGAAAGTTGCTTAGAGTACCCAACAGAAAGCACTGCACTATGGAGTGCTTACTTCTGTGACTCTGGGGATGGTCCTTCCAGCTCTCCTGGAAGCAGAGTCCAGCATCTCCTCCTGAGGACAAGGGTATACTTTTCACACAACTCAGGAGGACTTGTTTTCTTTTAGAACAAAGCTGTGCTGTGGTGGTGGTCCTGTGAATACCAGAGAGTAGCATTCATTTCATACAGCTTTAAATGGCTGTGTCTGAGCTGATTAAGTCAGGGTCCCTTCCCAGCCAATGGAAAGAAGGAAACATTTGGAGGGGCTGGCTGACCTGATGTTCTTTAGACATTTGTCCTTGGATAAGATGAATCACATCCTGAATGTGCTATCCATTTACTGCTAAAGTAGTCAAGGTAGTTCCTACCTCAAAAGCAGGCACCTAGAGTTCAATTAAACTAACCCACTTCGCCCCGCCTCTCAGTGACTAGAATACTTTGCGAAGAAGTAGAGGACCCTCCCTAGCCTGAGTGGGTTCAAAGCCATGCATAGCTTCTCCAGATGGAGAGCCCTTATCAGAAGGCTGTATGCCCCCCACGCCTCTGATGGAAGCTGCACTGTCATGTAGAAAAGCACACAATGCACAGGTTTGTACTACATTCTGATCTAAGCATTTGCTTTTCTTTTCTCTTATTCCTTCCCCCCCCCCCGCCCCCTTGCTAAATAGCCCTAGAATCAATAATCAAACCCAGGACTCCTTTTCTCTTAAATAAGCATCAGCTCCCACTAAGTGTATTAGCCCCAAGTCTATAAAATAAAAGATGGCCAGACTGCCATCACTTCTCCAGCAGCTCGTTACTTAAGGAAAACAGCTAGAAAGCAATGCTGACAGGGACCCAGTTCAGTAGCTCTGCACTGGAATGACATTCAGCAAGAAGTTCCTCCTCTTCTGCCAAGCCAAAGACTTTGCCATTACTCTGCTTCACTTCTGACTTCCTAGCGTAGGTGGAAACTAGCTTGTCCATTCTGGGCCTGCACAAATGGCAGGACTTTATGAATCGCACCTGAGGAGCTATCAAGTGAGTAGAAAACATCTAAATGCCTCTTGGTTCAGGCAGTTATTGTGCCAGCAGAATTTGGATCATGTTTTAGATTTAGGTGTCAGATTCCTGTCTAGAGCCCATTTTAGATGACTGAGGGGTTTTTTCCTAATGTTTCTCAACGACAAACCAATATTTCAAAATAAAGATGAAAAGTTTTTAAAAGCCTGATTAACTATAAAATTAGAGTCTATACAACCTTTAGGATAAGTTTTCTAGTAAATCTCTCCAGACAATTCTTCTAGCTTAATTTACATAAAACTATCACATGAAAATGGTGGGGCTTGATGTGTATCAATCAAATTATAAAACAAATATTTTCACCTATTTGTTTTATTAGTATTTTGATTACAGAATTGTAAAAGGAGGTGAAAGGTATCTGTAATAGCATTATTAAAACCAGAATCTGGATCACATTTTCAACAAACTTATTAAAGTGCAAGCATCAGGCAAATTTGGGTCATGCAGTAAATATTGGTGTGAAAATCTTCAGAAGTTTACTGTATGATTTCAACAGGGCAATCTATGCTAGTAAGTATGTAAGATTAATTTTCACTTTAATATTTAGCCTAACCAAATTTGGGGAGGAAAATATTCACAAAGCGACCGAATATAAAACTCAATATACATAAAGGAGGGAAGCCCAATTTCTAATCTCTGTGAAAAAAATCAGTTAGGCATTGCCTAAGAAGTTATTTGGCAGAACTGTTTTAAATTTATTTTTGGTTCAAAATGAAAAAACTCCACAGACTTTGTTTACATACCTCCATTGGCCATGCTTCACCAGTAAATGAGACTGGTAAAAATCTTATGCCTGCCAAGAAAGAACCCCCCCTTGATTATTGACATTTCAATGCAATCACAGAATTCAGGTTTAAAAATTAGACTGAATGATAAAAAGCACATTCTTCATAAATATTTAACCTTCTTCAGTATGACAGTAATTATAGTGTGGAGCTCAGTAGCTGCATATTCCATTTAAAAGATCCGTCATGCTTTCCATTTGAAATGCTTCTTTTCAAAGGTTTGCAATACCAAGATAAAAAGAAAACTCCCCCAAGGTAGGAACTTGGAATAAAGTCTCAGCTTCTAAAAATTATTATTAATGGTAGATTCTGAGGATGAGAGAGACTGTTTGAAATATAGTGAGATTTTACAACCACTGCTTTCTTTTCCTGAGCAAAATATTTAATAACATTGGATAGTCATTCAATTTTTACATTCTAAAAATATCTGGAAAAAATTGCAAAATATTTTCAAAATGAAACCACTGATTTTCATGAAAATTTTTTTGGTTTAAATGTCCTTTGATCCTACTGATAACATTTCATCATTAAAAATTACTTGAAGTAAAGATAAAGTATTTGGTGTTGAATACAATTCTTTTAGATCAAATGAAATGTTACTTTTCCAGAAATTCCAGATAATTAAAAAAACTATTATTCAATCAGCTTTAGATAGTTACAAATACATTTTGACAGGGAAAACCATTTTTTCAAATTTTGGAAAGCTAGTGAATAACTTTGAAGAAGGTTTTGATAATGCTTAACTCAGAATTTTGAGTTATTTAATTAGGAGAAGCTAATTCATCCATTTGAAGTTTGATGGTCTGGGAGTGGGGATAAGGTGGGAAGAGGGAAAGTGCTAAACCTCAGCTATGCTCATTAGCTAAGTGAAGATAACAAGTCTTGTCAGGAGAGGGTGGTATCTGGGGCTGTGCTGGCACCCAGGCATTTGACCTAGGCTTTCACTTGTGCCAGAAGCAGGACGTGTAAGTCTCTTGCCAGGTCAGAGTGTTTTGCTACTCAGCACTTGCAGTCAGAGCACCTTAGGAACAATCGAGACTTCCCCCCTTCTTGCAAGGAGAGAGCAGGAGAGGCTCCCAGGAGCTATTTTCCCATTCTCTGCCCACACAGTGTGGATAAGAGACTAGGCTAGTTTGTGTGGGGGTGGTTGGGGGGAGGAGGTAAATAAAGACACATATGTTTATATGGCGCTTCATCTCTACTGGAAGTCAGTGAGGTTTGGAGCCCAGCTGCTGCTTATGCAGCTTTGAAAAGCTGCTTCTCTGTCCTTAGAGCTGAACTATTATTAGAGGCAAAATTTCTCTGCAGCTTCATGGCTGTAACAGTGAAGAGTAACTGACAATATCTCTATAAGATGCTGCATATTCCTCTTTAAGATTAGCCAAAGAAATGCAGTCAAAACTCGAGTTTCACTTCAGATTCTCTTAAGCACTGAAAGATTTAATAAGTTCTTTGTGCTTCACTTCTTTCTTCTTCTAGGCTTTTTCTAAAAAATTAAGAACTTTTCTCTTTCTTAGGTGTTCATAATGGCTTTAGCCCTAATTACCTGATAATATCATGGACAATTTTTTTTCACTTACATTGCTTTGCATTTATGACAGTGAATTTCACTGCTTTTTTGTCACTCTATCAGTTAGTTAGCATGAGGATTTCACTGAAGTTGCTCACATTCATGTGAGCATAATTGTGTGTGTATGAACACATACAAGTCCATAATTTAAGGTTTTTTGCAATTCAGTAGTCTGAACTGCTCTATAACTCTTGCAGTGAACTGACTCAGTGTCCATTATGGGGTGATATTGGAAGACCATAAGCACTTGATTGTCTTTGTCCTTATCCTCATTCAGCAGTGAACACATCATCAAAGGTAAAATTTACACAACAGCTCAGGCTTAAGCACCAAACAGAACTGAAAGGCTTTATGTGTGAATGTTGGAAGACTCTAGAATGATACCACCTGTGAGCGTTCTGACAGGAGAGGATACTCTAGAAAAGGCCACCTCCTTCTTTTCTGATGCAGGTGGTGGTAATAGTTTTAACCTAGAAATCAAGCACTTGAATCATAAGATGAGATACAAATCCAGATATGTTACTTATGCAGTCAGTTCTATTTTGTCATGTGCATTAAAATAATTTCTCAGTTTCTCTAGAGAGGAATTTCTGCCCCTTTTCCTTTCAGGACAAGACAGGAATCCTGCTGCTGCAGACAACTCTCCAGGGTCATTACTATGCAACCTGCTCCCTGCCTCTCACTGCCTCTGGAGTAGTGATCCTTGCCTTCTCCTGAGCACAGCCTTCAAAGAAAGTCATGAACTTGGCATCATCTGCTTCTTGGATCTCACTGCTGCCATGCAGTCTGCATATGCATGATGGTGTCCTAAGGTATCCAGAATGCTTGAGCATGCCAATCACCACATGCTCTAGAGGGTACAGCCATGCTAGGAGTATGTTTACAGGTTCAGGATATGTTTACATGCTGTGTTAAAAATGATGCAAACTTAAGAAATTTCCATGCCTATGTCTCCCTGCCACTTAAAACTCTTGTCCTTACCTCTGCACTGCAGTTTATTCTCCCTTCAGGGATGTCCTCTTTTATCCTCACATAGTATGTGACAATAAAATTGGTTGCAGGCTTTTCTATGAATTAGATCACTGAAATGATCTAAAATTTTTATCTCCCCTTGGAAATATTTTTGTCTATCATGTTTTTTAAACCCAGCACATTTTCACGAAGCAGGTGACAGTTCAGTGCCCTAGATAAAACTGTCCTAGCCAAACCTTTATGGAGATCCTGTTCTTCACTACTTTTACAAAACGGCTTATAGTAACACCATTATTACAATTAGCCAACTATTAATCTTTAAAGAAGTCACGAAGAACTACAAGAATTTGGCAGATAAAATAGAATTTCATAATTAAACCTCAGTTTTAAAGGCAGAAAGTGTCCACATGTAAACAGCAAACTGAATAATAAATTCTTCATTAATTTATAGCCATATAATAAATAAAAAATATACCTTTGATAATCAGTTACCAGTGAAATGCCTGACCTACTTAAAGCAAACACTTCTAACTGGGTATGTATAAGCTGAAGGAAGATTTAATTCTTACCAATAAGCTACTCTGAATCTTTTTGGCAAAGATGGATGGAGAGAGGGTAGAAGGAAGGGGGCAGAAATGGAAATATCTTAAATGGTTAGATGCAATTCTAGATGACAGATATTCTCAGACAGATTCACGTAGCAAGTTAATAACTAGAAATAAAACTCTAATCATACAGCAACAAAGTAGAGAATGCAACTGCTGCTAAGATTCCTGAAACAGAATCAGGGAAAGAGGAAAATAAAGAAAATGGAAAATTTGAGTAGGAGTACAAGAGACTTGACACTAGAAATAGAGCTATGATGGGGAAAACTACATGTGAAGGCTGGAGACAAAAGATTAAGGAAAGAGACACCCCCTCCTTTCTAAAAGACTTGCTGATTTTTTTCAGAAGCTGTATCAGGCTAGAGTAGAAATGGGAGGTTCTACTTTGCAATGAAAGCCACAGAAAAGGATACAAGATAAGAGCTCTAGTGTTAGCATACAAAGCATCTCAGCCCAAGTCTATAAAACTTCACAAATGGTATTTCCAACTCAGCATAACCAATGCCTGTGTGTCAAAAGAAAAATGAAATGTTGAGTCCTCTGTTATCAGGAAATAATTTAGTGCCATTAACTTCAAATAGAGATGGAGCAATTAACACCAGCACAGAACCTGGCTTGATCCATTAGTTTCCATACTAACAAGGGGGAGCACAATTCCCTGTTAATTTGTGACAAACTTAAAATAACTCTGACTGTTGCAGCTCAGAATGTGGAATATGAAACAAGCACTGCAGAGCAGTTGGAGAAAGTTCTTTTTATAAGAAACAGCTCTTCATTCTCCTTGCAAAAGCAATACCACTGCTAATAATCTCACTGTTTTTACATGCATACAATGAGTATATATACACTGAGGAAGGACCAGTCCTGTCCTGATATCTGAGAAACACAAACATATTCAGGAAAAACAAAATTTTCTTTAAGATGTTAACACAACACTTAAATATATTCCTCAAGTCTCAGCTAACTCCCACGGGCTGAACACTCATGGTGACTGATGCAGTGGGTCCTGGTACCTTGAAACTCCAGATGTGAGAGATTTAAACTGTTTAAGCCTGAAAGTGGCCATACACTAGGACACATACTGTCCAGAAGTTTTACTTCTTTCCTTTTGGTTTGGGCAAAGGAGAAACCCTGACTTAGCGTCTATCCCTGCAAATTAATGGAAGAGTGAGCTGAGTTGAAGCTCTGCCCATTCCCCTGACAAAACACAGCTTTTAGTTATCTTCCCATGCCTGGCAGAGTTAGCTAGAAATTTTTCCATTGGACTGCTATGCCAGTGTAGAAGTGTTCCACAAGAACAGGATGTGATGAGCCATTTGACAGATGCAGGTAGATTTCCTATAGAGGATAGCACACTTTACTGGCAGGTCACCCGGCTTCCCAGCACTGTGTCAGACAAGCTAAACATAGACAAGATTCTGGCAACTGAAGAATAACAACTAAAGCCATGACTGGTAGGGCTTTAGGACTCCCTGCCAGGGAGTTGGAAATATTTTGGTCATCGGCTTGAGTGAAGCCAAGACTGCCATGTTGGCTGGATGTGACCAGGGATATGTAAACCACCACCACTGTGGTGTCCAGGGAGTTTAAGGAGGTTCATCAACATTTTGCTTTTGAGAAAACTATATAAATGATTCTTTGTTTTTTCACTTCTTCATATACATACCTTTCTAAAAGAAATGTCATTATTTTGTTCAAATGCAGAAACATTTTTTAAACCTTCTGAATCTTCTACTGAATGTAATTACATATCACAATGAGCATCGGTACATGGGGACCCAACCATACCATTAGGCATCTTGAGAATCTGTGAGGCTTCGATGTCTTTGATGGTCTGGGCCCTAAAATACCTTCAAAAATTAATTTTTTATCTATAGAAGGCACAGAAAGTGCAAGCAGGCAAATTATTAACCTGCAGAAGTTAATACATGTACTCAACTTTGCTGTTTCAACGGAAACTTTTGTACAACAAAGTTCTAGGACTGGATCAAGGTGTCCGGACTGCAGATGATGCAGGCCATCAACCTCTCCCGTCAACATCTATTTCTTCTACAGTCCACAGATGGTTAGGAAGATCAAAGTCTTGAAAAAAATTCCTGGAAAAAAAGAAGAAAAACCCCAAACCTCTGAATAAAATAAACTATGAAATTGAACAAGAACTGTTTAGAACTGCTTAGACCATTAAAGCTAAGGGGCTGTCGTGGTTTAAGCCCAGCCGGTAACAAAGTACCACGCAGCCGCTCGCTCACTCCCCCCCACCCCACTCTGGCCCACTTCAGCCCCGGTGGGATGAGGAGGAGAAAATACAAAGAAAAACACTCGTGGGTCGAGACAAGGACAGGGAGGGATCACTCACCACTTATGGTCACAGGCAAAAGACAGACTCAACTTGGGGAAAA
>JAVKLA010000053.1:32669377-32686493 GCA_034782735.1 Sagittarius serpentarius
CCCCGGGCTGCAGGTGGGCATCTGCTCCCCCGCTCCCCTCCATGGCTGCAGGGGGACAGCCTGCCCTCTCACCAGGGCTGCAGGGCCACCCCCTCCGCCGGCCCACCTCCTCCCCGCCTTCCTCACTGACCTCCATGTCTGGGTAGGTGTTCCTCTCACATCCCTATCTCCTCCCCTGATGCAGGTTGCCCTTCTTAGACCTGTTATCCCAGAGGCACTGCCGCCGTCCTTGATGGGCTCTGCCTTGGCCGGAGGCGGGTCCGACTTGGAGCCAGGGAAGATTCTGGCGTCCCTCCCCTGCTACCAAAACCCCGCCACTCAAACCCAAAACAGGGGCCTAGTCAGGATAGAAAGATTTCTTTCCACATACAAGATCTGCTTATTCTTCCTTTCATTCATGGAACAACTGTCTCCTTCCAACTCCCCGAGAACTGGTATTTCATGAGTGGTTACCTCTCACCACCTCCACAAGAAGATCTTCTGCTTTATATAAATAATTAAATATTTATTGTACATTGGACTAAATAGTTCAGCATGTAGATCACACACTTGAGAATACAGAAGGCCAAGTGTTTGACTTTTCAATATAAAATTTTATCCTGGAGTATAAATATATTTCTGGGGGTCGGGTGGGTGGGTGTGGGTTGGGGGCAGGGAAGCTGCTCAAAATTGTACACTTCCTTCAAGAACTGTCTTTGGAATAAATTGTTATTTTCCCAGAGAAAAGGCTTGTTGCAGATATTCAAGTCATTCCACTACTCAAAGATCTCCATCTCACATCAGTCCAGCTAGCAGACAGCTCAGGGACTTGCACTGCCAGGTTGTCACTTTCCTGTTCCTTTGGCAATCCACCAAAAAAGCAGAGCTCTCCTAACTCTTGATTTACCTGCACATTTCCCTGGGCTGCCAGACCTCCCTGCCAAGCTCCTCGTGTCTCGAGTGGGACCTGCTTGCACATGCCAGCCACCTTAAAGCGAGACTCATAACAGGGCTGACAGAGAGTGGTCAGAAATATTTTAAGAGCTCCATGTTGGAGTCTCCTAAAATACAATGTTTCAAATACTTCCACTGTACAGGAAATCTCCTATTTCTTCATTTCTGCTCAAGTTTGAAAGAACATTAAAAAAAGAGAAAGGTCTTGGGAGAATGGTCCATATAATTTCCTGCATTGATTGACTTTTTAATTTCATTTCCAGCTTGAAACCCTCTCCATACAAACAGACACTCAAGCTCTGCCGTTACCTAAATAGGTCCAAAAACAGATCCACTGATGTCTTCCATTATAAACAAAAAACCCTGTACTTACTTAAAAGGTGCTTACTTTTCACAGCTTACTTTTTGTCATAGGATTCCTCTGGAGGCCTAACATCAGGAAAGTTCTTTCAAATCTAAAATTACAGTTCCTAAAGTGTGTATGCTGAATGTATCAGTGACATTTTAAAAGATATTTTACCTCATTTGCTGTCTTCTACCAGTAATTTGTCAAAAAACAGAGAAGAGTGCTGAAATGCATAGGCTTTTGGAAGCCAGCAGCTCCATCTAAGGAGAAATTAGCAAATAAACCATAAAACAGTAACAGATGCTGAGCACAGCGAATCTACCAACAACTAGGCAAGCTGAGTGAACCCAAAAGCACTGAACAAGAAGAGAAATCGGCACCACAGTATGATAACAGAACAAGAGATTTGACACCCATGTGGAAGAGCAGACATGGGCTTGCCTATACTGGTGATGTTGCATGGAGGTTTTGGTTTTGGTCAGAATTTTGAAGACATACACCCATTTTTCACTACATTTTGACAACTTCTAGTTCTAAACCAAGGATAGTTTCATTTGCATTATGAAAAAATTACCAAAAAAAAGTTATTCAGGAACTGTAAATTCAACGAGATACACTTGGGCATAAAAGCAAGTCAATCTTCAGTACTGGTAGGAGTTTTCTAAAACAGCTGGAGACCAAAAAGTTCAATAATACAAGAAGCTGTTCCTAGTTGATGAGGTAACAGCATTCAGAAGAAGTCTTCTAGAGCCAATGCTCTGTATCCTGCCGTATTTCCTTTGTTTAAGTTCAATATGATCTGTGTGCACAATGTAAACACAACATGCACATAGTATGGATAAAAAGGGAATGTTATATGCAGCAGCGTCACTGGATTCCCTTACAATAGCAACAATTTACTTAGAAGAAGGCCCCTATAACAACCACAGCATGCTCACTGTGCAACAATTCTAAATCCAATGTGCAGATATTTGGTGTCTTTGTAATTTAACCTCAATTTCATCATCCCATTTCCTGTTTGTCTTTTTTGAGTATTTACATTTGCCTGGCAAATAGTCTCACTGGGAAATAGTTTGCAAACAAGGAAGAAACTGGGCATGTGTAAAACATTTAACATCCTTAGGATGAAAAATACTCGCTGCTGAAATTTCTCTCCATAGCAAAAGATGCCCCTTTAACAAAGAGAAAAAAAGCTGAAGTGGTGTTTGCAACCCCTTCTTCCCCATGACTTCAGAGGAAGCAGTGCACATATTTTGCTGTTGGCTCACAGTGCATCATATGAGATGTCTAAACATCTGCTGTATGTTGGTGTGGTACTTCACGTAACTGTGCCCTAATCCTCAAGTAGGGTTCAGTCACCACAGAAAAAATAAAAATCACAGTCATGATAACAGTAAGGCAGCTTTGCTTACTGATAAAATATCATGATGTAATTTGGGTTCTTTCTTTCTGACTGTTTCATGATGAAAAGTTCCTTCTGCTCCTACCATTTCCATAGCGTTGAATGAGGTCATCCTTTGCAAACACAAGGGAACTGAAATAACATTTGTAATGAGCTATTAACTGTAGTATAATGGAAAAAAACCTTCTGAACTTTACAAACTGCCCATGATTTATAATGATTGTATATCAAAGGATGTCAGGGGAGGGAGTGCAAATGAGACTATAACTGAAACAAAGACAGAAGAATAAAGAAATAAAGATAAAAAGAGGCAACCACACTGATAGAGTTGCTAGGGCATTAGAAGAAAAACAGCACTTGCAATTTATCAAGTGATTAAGCTCAGATACTACTCATTAGGGAGACTCCGGCTTTCTGGACAATAACATTTAGCACTTGCTAAAAGCAGAGGTGCATTTTCCATTAAGAGTTAGCATCAAGAATGAAGATACACCCTCTTAAGACTTGGTAAAAAAAACCAAACTTGAGCACCTGTGTAACTGAACACAAACTGTCCCTTTTAATTCCAGTGAAACTACTTAGGGTTTCAAAGCCTGGCATGTACATAGTGTTGAGCTTTTGACAAGTTTGTTTATCTTTTATACTAAAATCTTGTTATCAGAAAAAAAGGGAACACACCTTAGATACATAGTTAAGATTTTATTGTTAGTCCAATTGATATTTTAGTGTGTAATCAAAGTACAACATCCAGTTATTTTTTGCCCAGGTACAATTGTACCAATGCATATGTCTTGAATTATCTAAGCGTTATGGAAGAACCCTCTTAATACTACAGGAAATTATATACTATCTTCCTCGTACCTACACCTTTAATGATACTTGCACTCTTTTAATGCTCCTCTAGGCCCTAAAGTCAACAGCTCCAGGCTTCTGTAAGAAGGAGGGGGCAGGGGAGCCTTACTCGAAAGGACTTGAAAGCAACTTTATTTCTTTGTTCCAATTAAGAGAAAAGGCTAGAATACAAAAGATGTAGTGTACCAACTATATCTACACACTTCTAAAACAAGCCAAAATCAGCTCAGGCTAAGACAAGCCCAGACAAGTTCTAAGACCCTGCATTCCTAGGTCAATAACAAGCCTGTGGCTTTTTACTAGTAATGGCAAAAATTATTTTTACTGGGCTAGATATATGATTAAGGCATGTAGATGCTTGTATACAGTGCAGAAGAGAAGGGCAGGTACACAGAAGTGCCTTGCTACAAAAAGAGGCCAACCTACCGACTGTCACTGTGAACACACGAACCCTAAATGTAATGGAATTAAAAGCGATGCATGCAAACCTGCTATCAGAGCTATGTTTTGAAAATCTGTTACCACATCAGAGAGCGAAAGCACAGGTATAGTCACATTTCTCTCACATCTGACATGTGGCTGATTTCTAGAATTACAGAACCCTATCTGTTACTTCAGTATTGTATAAATATTTGACATCATGTTTCTAAGTATTAAATATGTAGAATAAGATAACTTCTCCTGAAGTCAGATGGCTTTGCTAGTGGAAACTAATGTCCCTCTTAATTATTTAGAACTTCTGAATAATTATCAGCTGAAAGTACAAAAAGGAATGGGAAAAAAATCTGCTTGGATTTTTGAAAAGTCTAGGATATTAAACTGCCTTGAGTGATGGATACAGCTTTCCCTTGGGACAGTAATGACGGATTATGTGCAGAAAGGGTTAGTGGTTAGAACAGCAGGTGTTAACAGTGCTGGAAAGATTCAATGATGTAGTTTATTTACAAATACTCTAAAAAGATAATAAATAACAAAGCTTGCAGAAGACAAAAATTTGCATTAATCGGATTTAGACAAGTTAAAACTGAAGAAAATTTAGATGGCTTTAACAAAGGTAGCCAAAAAGACAATAGGGACTCAGGATCAAATTACCACAAAATTTGATGGTATAATATAGGAACCTTGATACTATAAAAACTTTCTTTTAGTTTCCCGCCCAGCTTTAGGAGAAAAAAATGCCCAGAATAATATCCTGTATAATTGATCTTTACATCTCTCAGTGTAATATATAGTCACTTAGAGAAAAGATACTTGATGAGATGGACTTCTGGTCTGATCTGATGAATGCATTCCAGTGTAAACATTGCAAATATAAGAAAGAAATGTTCAGAGAAAACGTACAGCTTGTTACTCAAATAATTTTAATAACTTTTTTTGTTATTAGGAAAATAAATGGGAAGTTGCCAAACAAGCATAGGGGGAATTAGGGTTATACTGTCTCTTGGAATTGTCTCTTGGGCAAATTTTAAAGAATAAACAAAAAGAGGCCAAGAACGAAGTCACAGGACAGTTATTTAAAGAGTACACTAGAGTAGCCATGTGAGTCAGGCGTCTGTGATAAAAAGCTGGTGAGCTATTCTAAATGTTATTTGTACTGGAAGTTGAGCAGTTAATTCTAAGGTTGTTAAAGTACTGAATTTAAATATATTAGTTACAGATAGGCATTCTATACACTGAATTTATTGCTGGTTGCCAAATTCCTTGAGTTATGTCAAGACCAACTCTCAGCTTCAGGCTTGACTTAATACTTGACATTTTTGAGTCATAACTGCTTGAGCAGTACTATAAAATACAGGGCTAAAAATGTTTGTGTGGTGTTGCAGCACCTCAGGTTTTCTGTTTCAGATTGCATCTCAAAAGTGAACTTGTTAGTGCTGTGGTCAGGAATAGAATAACATGTTGGACCGACTAACACAGAGATTTTGATTCAGCTATTCTTAAGTAGTTGACATGAACAGACAGATGACATTTTCTCTTGAGATTACCAACACATGAAACATGAAGCACAGCCTCTCAGTTACATCAAATTTCATCTGACATTTTTAAAACAGACCATCTACTTCCCACTCCTCTCAAATGGTCTGCAAATAGCAAGATATCATGCAATCCCTACACCGTAGCCACCCTGCAGACTAGGGCCTATCAAAGATTGGGCTTTTTTTGTTGGGTTTTGGGTTTGGTTGGGGTTGGGTTTTTTTAGTTTATGCTAAAATAACTGTGCAGCTTATGGGAGTTTGGCTCTTTAAACTTCAGTTCTGTAACACACAACATGAACATGAAAATGGAACAATAACTTGCCCTTGCAGAGAAGTCCAACTGCATACCAGATTGTGTTATCAAGAGTGTAGACAACAGGTCATGGGAATTGACAACTCTCATTTACTTGACACTTGTGAGACCGCATCTGCAGAACTGCAATCCAGTTTTGGGTTCCCTGAGATAAGTAAGATGTTGACAAGCTGCAACAAGTTCAAGAGATGAGCCACTGAGACAGGCAGGGAGTTGGAGCACATAGTTCATGAGAAGAAGCTGAAAGAGCTGTGTTCAGCATTAGGAAGAGAAGGCTTAGGGGAGGTCTTATTGCTATGCACAACTACCTAATGCAAGGACGTAAAGAAGGTGGAGGCACAGTCTCTTCGCAAAGGTGCACAGTGAAAGGACAAGAGGCAATGGACACTTTCTTACGTCAGTGAGAATCTTGTATTCTCAAACACTGTCATAACAGGGCCAAAAAAAGACCTCTAAAATTCTGAACTGTTTTTTAATAGTAAAAAAAAAATGAACTAGCTTACTATTTTTACTATTTTACATTCTTCTAGAATCCTCATTTTCACACTGAGAGATGCATACCCCACACTTTATCCCAGACAACTACTTATGTGGAGATGAGGGATTTTGAGAATTTAAAAGTGTTTAGTGATATTTGGGAGCATCAATTTTCGAGTGTAGCAACAAGACAAACAAGGACATAAGATCAAACAGTGAAGAAGCTGCAAAAGCCTCACTTGGAAGCAATAAACCTGTCCTAGGAGGAAAGAATTTCCTTGCTAAGAGCTGCACAAATTGAGGTCTGGAGAACCAGATGCCAAATAAGAATAGTCTTCAGTTTAACACTAATAATGAATTTGTATTGCTGGGGACTCAGGGAGGATGAAATCCCTTTGCTTTAAAAGAACCATCTTACCGAGTGAGCATTTTATCAAGCTTTGCTTGATAATACAAAAAAATACTAAAAACTGCATGCAAAGACGCAATAACAGTACCAAGCTCATGGATAGCTTGCTTTCTGTCATGGATTCAAAGAACTTTACAAGATAAACTGTATTATTTCCCTCTTTGAAACAGAAGAAACTGAGACACCAATGCTAAGTGACTTGACAAGACACCAGCTGATCTTGGATTTAGACCTGGATTCTCTGAATATCAGTCCATTGCCCAAGCCACTAACCAACACTGTTTCCAGTTGCCTGGCAGTATGTTCTGAGCATGTCAGTATAACTGCATATATATTGTATGTAAAATAATAGGCTTTTTGGTCTTTTTTTTTCCCTGGGAAAAAAACCCAGGTATGGTCAGTTTGTGTTCTAAGGTGTACGCAAATTGGCTGATCATGTCTCTACTAAGTCCTCTAACATTTATATAATCCTTAAGAGTCTCAAGACTTTTGTATTTATATAAGCAATCACTACATTTCACAGTTTGTCCTGCCAGCTTCCTTGAGTCCTGTTACATATCTTGGCAAGAGCTACTATAACCCCAAAGGAATCACTGATTACTTTTTCAAATGGAGCTGCCACTACATTGGAGAAAGTTTTCATAACAATGGATTATTTTTGCTGTAGATGGATTTCTTTGTCCCCTTTTATAATGAATTTGAAACTTGAACATTCAGCAAAACTGCAAATGTAGTGTGTCTCATTTTTCTCAATGGGAAGGCATCTGCAGTGAGTGTACTCCATATTGAATTAGTTTCTCTATTCAGTAAATGAATGCAGTATACAGTATCATTCGAGCAGGGTTCACATTCAATATCATCTGCATAAAGAAAATACATTGTATTAGCATTCAGTTTTGATATCTTTTTATGAAAAATTTAATAACTTGTTACCACAGTTACCATAATTAGATGTAGCTTAAAAAGACACTATCACGTGATGGAAATTTTTTTATAAAGTTAACTAGTGTTTTATATTTTGCCATTGTGAGTGATGACATCAGCACTGCCTGAAGTTATCACAACAGTAATGTGCAAAATAGAGGAGACTGCCAGGTGTTACGTTTGACTCCTCTTTGAAGAATCATGCTTTAAGTCCAGATCTATCCAAAAGTAAACTTAATTAGTGAAGTGCCTTGCATGGCTGGAATCACAATAATATTAGAATATGCTGAGTTTGATGGATTCTTGTGGGAGTTAAAATATCTGAGACAGATCTTCAAATTTCTTTTCTACAGGGAAAGACAGACAATATGCAGAAGATATAAAATGACCACCTACGTACTACAGATAGCATAATTATTAGCAACAATAATGAAGAAGAATACAGTAGATCAAAAAGCATCCCTTCTATACACCCTAAAAAGATTAAATTCACCTTGCTGCAGAGGATAAGAACAAAGTTAATGTACCGTATAATCCCCACATAAGTCCAAAAAGCTGTGTTATTTCAGTTGCTTTTCAGTCAGGAAGGCAAAAGCAAGGTACCGCTCTTGGAACAAATAACTTCTATCTTTGAATTGATTTAGCATGCATGCTTAGATTCAGGGAAAGCACACAGTATTCATCCTGATAATTGTTTTGCAATGCATAACAGACCCAGATGAGCCACAGAAGATGCCTTAAAAGGTCAATTTCTTCCACTGACTGTATCTCTTAAGTCCAAATAAACAGACAGCATTTAGCTAGCTATGTATGTGCTTTGCACAGTTAACAATGTGCGTGCTTAAGATCATGACTCTTTGCTTAAAAACATTCATGAGTAAGCTTTTGTCGTCAATACTGGGGTTGACCCTGAAATCTTAATTTACGAAAATCCAACTAGTACCACTTTGTGATCCTGCTGCTGAACCAGAACCCAAGCTAGACAGCCCATTGGGTTTGTGCAGTATAGAAGGAAGAGGTGTTAGGAAAAGCCTTCCCATAGTTATGTGGCAGGACAACAAGGCAGGGCAACAAGAGACACACTCCCTTAATTCTGAGAATAACATTGCTTAAAGGGGAGAAATAGTGTGGGATGAGTTACAATCCTCTCCATGCCAGACAATCAAAATGGTCAATTGGCTACACAGAGGGCATAGCAGTCCAGGGCTCAAAGATTATTCACTCTAGTTGCTTCCCACTGGCTCTTTTATAGTTTCTGAAAGAACAGGCCTTTCCCCAGGAATCCAGAAAATCACTGCATCCAGCATTTATGATTAGTGAACTACCTGTTCTCCACTAAGCAACCTTCATTAATATGTTTTTCCAGTAAAAGAGCTTCTCCACAGTTTGCATAAGTAACTTCACAGAAGATTTTGTAGCCATTCTCACAGTTTTCTAAGGTGTTATTTGTGACCAAATTATTGTGATTGGTTTAGCAGTGTACCTGCTGTCTGTCGCTCTCCTCCCTTTACCCCAAAGAACCCTGTTTAACTAAACAATATCTCCCTACTTCCCTCCCCATCCTTCAAAGGCACAAGAAATACAGTAAACACAATGGTCAAAACCCACCCTTTGCTTAGGTTCCACTGGGCAAAGACAATTCTGACAGTACTAGAAGACAAGTAGTCCCTTCTCTGTTACACCGAATAAGATCTCACAAGCTTTGTATGACCTCTACCAGTTTGAGTCTTCTTGCTGGGCTCCAGTTTGGTCTCATTGTGTTACAGCTCATCTGCAGTCCTTCTCAACCACCAGCATTATAATGGCAGATTGTTAACCATTGCCTCTCTGAGGTAACAGCAACAGTACGATTTCCCACATCCCAGTCTCCTACTCAGGGTTGTCTGTCTGTCCTAGGCAGAGCTCTGGTCTGTTCATCTGCTCACATTTATTCCCTCTCTCTCTCTTCCTCAGACTCAACCCCCTTCTTATGTCTCCTTTTATGGCCAGCTTTCTCTAGGAAGCAGGTGACATTTTTTTCTCTTTTTTTTTTCCCCTCAAAAATATTGGTTGTGGAGTCTTCAGCTGAATTAAAAATAAACAAAACAAAACAGGGGTGGGTGTGTTATAATCTGTTGTTCCAGGAACACTGAATCTCCTCTCCACAGCAAAACCTGAAATATTACATGCCTATTCTTACTTGTCAATTAAAATAGGGGAAAGGACCTTTTCCTTAAAAAAGTAACACCTTAAAGGATAACCACTAGCAGGTGTTTATCTATCTGCTGAAGTCCTGTGCCCGTTGCCTGAATTTCACTTTTCACCAGATTTCAAGAGCAAATACTTGGATGGGAAAAATAACTATAGGTAAATAACTGTAGGTAATAACTCCAGGTACGTTACTCCTGAATTATCTACCTGCTGCAGAACTGTTGAGAAATTGTAATGCCAAAAATGCATATCTTTGTGAAATGCTTAACCAAATTAATGTGTTGAAGTATTTACCTTCCAAAGCTTTATGAGTAGCAACATTTCATGCTATATTGAAATAGGACTATTTTTATCATGCCACAATCAGAGGTCTGTTTCTGTACTCTGCTGGTGATGTTGACTAGGAGCAAATCCTAAATAATGTGAACTTGCTGGGAGTCTTGCCTCTGATTTCATCAGTCTTGATGAAGGCCCATAGCTGGTCAAAAGAGCTTGAGCTTTTTCTGTGGTAGTTATCTGTAACACACTTGAACAAATAACTGTAGCTTAAGCTATTGGTCAGAATATCCTGAAGAGTAATTTTTCCTCTAATACATACAATTCACAGAGTGACTACTACTGTTTAACAATGTAAGTGGAAGATGATGGAACAGTTTACAATTGAGAATCAGTCCTTAGAGTTAATTTACAATAATGCAGTTCTGTGTCAGTTTCTGTACAATTTTTCCAGCTAGTTATGCTTTACTGTATGGTTGTACATTGATCTTTTTCAGCAACTGGCTGAGAGAAATTCAAACAAATTCCTTTTTTCTTTTTTTTTGGGGGGGAGAAAAGGTGTGATAAACTGTTAGATGGTATCTTTATTTCAGACTATACACTGATTGAATAAATGACCCAATATAACCAGGAACTTGGTGTTGATAGAGGTGCCATCTTTTAAACAAAAACCAGAAATGGGGGTCAAAACACATTAGATGCTAAATCTTCATAAATATATGCGTAACAGAGGTGAAGAGAACTGTAAGACAGATGCATACACAAAAACACATGCACAATTGCACAACTAGTTTATGCAAGCCATTATTATGATTGCAGATGCAAATGGTAAGTCAGATGTTTAACTGTTCATTTACTCATGTAAGTACTGTTTTCCTAAGCAATGACATTGTATATATGTAAATGAAGAAGCAATCTGATTTGTTAGTGTTATGCTCACTTTGCACAGGGGTAAATAACTACCATAGATGAAAGGAAATAGAAAATCATGGCTGCAAAGTTGAATGGCATTAATTATTGGTGGCACTGCATCTCATTATATTGCAAAATCTCTTCCTGATTAGATGCACATTCAATAGGAGACATGACTAGAGAGAAAAAAAAAAGACGACTGCAACAAGGAATATTTCAAAGCTTCTGCAAAGATGATAAATGTCCATTACCATGGTCTGGAATCTCTCAGATGGAAAGACCTCTTCTGGGATATAAACTGCTTCCATTACATTGATTATTTTTCTGTCAGGAACATATGTATTGATATACACCCTGTTTGTTTCAGTAAGAGACTGCTGGTGAGACAGGTATATCATGCAGTCAAAGACAACATAAGCAGGGATGCCTCTTACATTTAAGATACATCTTTCAGTCAACATACTATGCATAGTCAGCTACACAAAAATTCATGCTATACGCAAATGCAAACCTCAGTGCCTGGGGTATGAATAACTATAAAGATTTCAGTAAAATTTCCATCTCTGTGTTTTTCATACATTTCCTGAATCCCTCCACGTGCCTATCCTCTGAAAGCAACCTCATACCGTCACTTTGGCTGCTCTCTGGGCTTTATTTCTCTCAAAATGCCAATCCTAATCCTAACCCTAACCTTAACATGAATCCTAAACCTAGATCTGGGGCTGGGGCTTGGCCTTAGCCCAAGACCCTGTCCATGGCAAGATGAAAAGGTTCTCAGGTGAGAATTCTGAAGCCCAGCACTCATTTTGGCAGCCCCTTCCCAGCCCCATTCAAGTTACAGCTCTAGGCTTTTTCATTTTCCCAACCATAAATACAGAACCGACCCTAACTTCAGCTCATGAGTTGCGATAGAGACAGAACCTAGAGTGGCAGCTGGAATGAGACAGGGATTGGTGACATGGGCTCAAAATAAGCCAAGGCAGTGTGCTAGGTATAGTGTTAATGTGTAGTGCTAAGGTTGGGAAAGAGGAAAAGAATAAAACTGCAGTTGGAGCAGGGAAGAAGTGGAAGAAGCAATGGACTGCAAAAGCAACTCTTCCCTGAGAACTTCTTCCTGTGTGTGGCTGGGAACTTTGATCTCAAGGCTCAGTGTGGCTCTAAGGTTAAGATTAGGGTTAGGGCTGGCAGAGAGTCAAAGCATAGAGCTGCAGTTGGTGTGGGGCTAGAAAGGGGCTCTGAGAGGAAGGTGCAGGCTTCAAAAGACCTCTCTCCTGACAACTTGTTCATATCAGACATTGGGCTGACCTTTTGGAAAGGCTCTGCTGTTGTACCCACTGGTTCTGTGTTTTTGATCCCTCTTGGTGTTGTGTTGAGTAGACTTTGGGGAAAGCAGAATAGCATTATTATAATTTTTAATTGCACAATCCCAATAACAATTTCCAGTCTAGTTTAGGAAGGCATTTCAACATGAAAAGTATGTAATGAGGATGAACAGGAATTATTTAGCATAATTACACAGGAAATATGTGAAGTGATGGGCTTGGGGGACATGAGGAAAGAGAAGAAAAAGTAAAAAGAAAGTTTAGACTGAGTTTCAAGGAAAACTCTCTCACATTAAGATTCATTAATCAACTACACAGGTGAATGTGCTCCTACTTATGATATTGAGTAAAGGATGGGATGCTAAAAATTAGGCATTTGACAGGGAATATTGGACATGGCTTAATAAGTCTTTCCATCGGTCATGTCTCTTTAAGAAAATGCAATGTTTTCACACTCCATTTAACATTTAAAAAATAATATCTTTGGATATTTAGGCTAAAAACACAGATACCATTTTGTAGGGAATAAAATTCTTTCTATGTTTTCCAATGCTTTTAATGGGTGCCATAGACTACTTTCCCTGCTCAATAATTCAGTATTTTTATTTTTCTCTGATTCCCTATCCACAATTTTTAAGGATTTTATGGTAGTAAGGACATTTCTCACTGGCTGAACAAATTTAAAGATCAAAAAGCTTAAAATACCAGGGACCAGAAGTTCTAAACAAATTTGGTTCTGGGAAGAGAAGGAAGGGATCAGCCTCAAGGGAAATTTAAGCAGAAATTTAATGCCATCAGGACTATTGAAAGTATTGTTTTCACAATTAATTTATAAAGAAAAGAAATACTTCCTGCCTAATTTATCACTATTTCATTTATGGTAATAATTATAGGTGCCTTTTTTTGCATTCACTTAGCTTTAACTACTTGCTCCTGTTTATGATATCATCATTCAGCATCATTTAACTCTACATGCCAAAACTGACAAAGTTGAGTGGTTGCCTGTACCTTGTCCACCTGCTGCTTACCTGGACTCATCTGGAGAGGATTCAGTAATATTTCTGCAAAAGAGGCCTTGCATTGCATACATGGAATAAATTAATTATGTGTGTGTGTAATGAGGCCAAAAGACCATGATTCCTTTAGAGACTCCGAAACAGCAGTTTTGCCTAAGTTCTAGTGACTCTTCAAGACGAATTGTCTACTACGGAACTTTGCACATCTCTGAAGCAACACAGCCAGCAAGCTGGACTCTTAACTCTGCAGCCTAGTGTTTAGATCCCTCAGCCAGGAAGAGAACTTGTCCAGCTGCCACTGGCTGAGAATCACCTCTTCTTCCTCCCTCTTTTCCTACCTTTTGGTTATAGCTTTTGTTTCACACTAGGGGACCCACTATTTTTTGCCTGCACAACCCTTAACTATTAACCAACATGCAGCAGTTGCCCTTATCAAATCATGCTCCAATCAATACTAATAGCATGACAAACAGGCATTACAAAAAGGGAGTCAGTGTGTTATAATGACTACATAGTTACTATGGGGAAAGTATTATGTGGGGAGCCTGCTGCACTATAAAGGACACCCAGGAGAGGATGTGTATCTGAGAACAGCTCCCTCTTCTTCTTTGTCTTATGCTAGATGGCCTAGGACTGAAGGAGAAGCTTTACACTCTCTTTGTCCTCTTTTGCTTTCTTGTTTTCATTCTCTCCCTTAAGCTACTTTCACCATTTTAATCAATGCATGTCATCAGCTATGGACCCCGCTAACAAATCTTTGTGCAAGTGAATCTATCTCAACATCCTGTGTGCAACAGATTCTTTCCTTGGCCAGGGCCAAGCACTGATTTATAAGTCCCAATATGCCCACAATGATACTACATGATGTCAGTCATACAGTATGGTAGCATTCCCCACTTCCTCAACATTTTAGAGCTGGGCTTCTCCTAACCTTCTTCTCTAACCTCTGAAGCTTGCTGCTTAGAGGACTGCTTGGAGTGTCAGTTCAGGCACCCTGAGTTTGAGGCAGGCTCACAACACACATCCCTGAAAGGTGATTATTCTAAAGATTCTCATCGTTCTTGTTGAACTCCTAATGTTCTTAGTAACTGATGACCACAGGTTAGGAGTACCTCCTTATGGATTCAGACCTGTTTAGATGTTGCATAGGCACTTTGATGCCTAGCTCAGCCAAGACCCTGTGAACCTGTGGACATCATCAGAAGCTTAAATGTCTGCAGTGAGTTAGGTACAGGGAACAAAGGACGGGGTTTGGGACAATGTTCTGAACCCCTCATGTAAATTCTGCTTAAACTGTACATCAGGAGTTGTGCTCTTATCTCTGCCAGTAAATGGGGAGTGTCATTATTCTTTTCTTTCAAATCTTATTTATCTTGGCATTTTAGATTTTGCTAGAAGGCTTTTTCCCTCATTGCAGTGACTTAGTGAATGGTATCCCACTGGAGGACAGAGGAAGGGTATTCTTCCAAAAGCTATTACACTACGAATAGTAATAATAATTTATACCATCAACTAGTTCCTAAGGCACATCGTCTTCAAGCATAGGACTGCATTTGTGAGCTACTGAATCTGAAAAGACCAGTTCCAAAACTCTAGATACTTGGTTTTGGGAATCATACAGTTAAAAAAAAAAAAAGGAAGAAGAAATTACGTTCATATTCATTGTAAACCCCATACCTTCTGTTACTAAGTAATTCAGGAATTGCAGTCTAATATTTCTTCTCTTCCATCACCATGGCAGAATTATATCACTGAAAGTACACAAGAGAAGAGGTTATTTCTTCTGTTGCTTTGAAGCAATGAATGGAAAAAGGTGCTGAAAATTGAAGCAGTTACTGCCAAAGTTGTGCATAAGTCTGCAGAGAATCTTTCTGCCAATTACTTTTTTATCCTGCCTAGTGGCATAAGTTCCCAAAGTGTCCTGTTGCAGACTGCATCATCTGTTAGGGAGTCACTCACATGATAAGGACTAGCAAATATCACAAAAGTATTTACGTGAATTTTCATCTGGTTTGGGAAACAAATTTACTTTGGCTATGGTTTGCTCCCCAATTGCAGTCTATGAAAATACTGAATGGACACTGGGTCGGAGAGGACTCTTGGGGGTGTGGGGGGAAACAAATTTTCTATTTAGCCCAAAAAGTTCCATATTTGTGCCAGAAGTAGCTGTAGTTATTCAACTTCAGGATAGAAAAAATATTCTCTGACACGACTAATTCCAATAAAGATTCCCAATTTATCAGGCAGAATTAGAGGTTACGCTTGTCATTGGAGTCCAACGGATGTGTAAACCCCACTTTTCATTTGTAACTCAGGTAGGTCAGCTTCGCATCAATTCAGTCCTGTACTGACATCATTGTAGCTACGTAAAGTAGATTTCCACCACCAAATATTTCCCAGGGCTCCAAACAGGCTCATGATACCTATGCTGCCACCACAGATTTTTTCTGCAACCAGAGCTGGTTATTCCACTTCTGACACATCCATACGAGCTGCAATCATGTTCTCCAGTACAGCAAAACCTTTAAACGTATTTTGAATGTTATCAATGTATTAAAATTATGTATGTTCATTTACATGAGGAAAAAGGAAGCAATGCCATCAATTAACTTATCTAGTATCACAGAAGGACCATAGTAGAAAAAGTTTTTAAAGCTCTAGTCTTATAAACTGCATTGTTTCATACCAATAAAATGGCATGAGGTAGAGTCAGGGCACTAGTTTCTACAATAGTGATGAAGAATAAGAAGAATCATGAACCTAATAGCCCAGCAGCTATGCTGTTTCTTTTGGTATTATGTAAGGTACATCATATAAATGAACTAATTCTTGTTCAGAAAACCCTTTTAGAGCTTACAGCTTTTGTTGTTTTCTCTTGATGCAGCTTTTTGCTCTGAGTGCTGGCAGCAAAGTGAAAGTTACTCAAAACCTGATGGCCATGTGAAGCTGGTGCTTCAGTGAGCAGAATTTGAGTAAATTCTTCTTTGCTGCCAGCACTCGAAGCAGAACATACACGATTTCCAGGGAGAATGCCACATTTGGGAATGGAAGAAAATACAGATGGCTAAAGAGAACCTAAAAGCTGGGCTATGAGAAGGAAGAAATGGAGCGGGAAGAGGAAAGAAGAAAATAGGAGCCCAGAGAAAGAAAGGAGAGAGACGAGGAAGAAATGGCCAGGACCCAGGAAAGGGGAAGTGTAGTGAACTTCAGCCAGTGCAAATAAGGACAGTTCTACATATTACAATATGGTTACATTTCTATCAACTATAGCTGAGCATCCAACTTGTAAATGCAGAAGGGAAGGGATAATTATTTTTAAAAGTGTCAAAGTGTCAATTTGATATCTTGGGTCATCACTGTATCCCATTTCCTTTCTATTGTCTTTTGTAAATGTAGTAGTTGCTTTTTCTCATGTTGACAATCTCTGAAGAAGACACAGCAGAAGAGAGGCCCCTCCTTTCAAGTGAATTCTTAAAGTCTCCTTGGAGTATCCATGTAGGAAAGGTACACTTAATAACTAACCACCTACATTGTAAAGCTGCTAGAACATTTTAAGAAAATGAAAAGCTGACAAATCTGTTTCAACAAAGTTGTCAGCTGTAAGATTCTGTGAACAGGGAAGAAGACAAAAACTGACCTGCCTCACTCTAAAGAAAAGAGAAAAAGGGAAGGGAAGGGAAGGGAAGGGAAGGGAAGGCAAGGGAAGGCAAGGCAAGGCAAGGCAAGGCAAGGCAAGGCAAGGCAAGGCAAGGCAAGGAAAGGCAAGGA
>JAVKLA010000053.1:32686593-32706409 GCA_034782735.1 Sagittarius serpentarius
GAAAAGAAAAGAAAAGAAAAGAAAAGAAAAGAAAAGAAAAGAAAAGAAAAGAAAAGAAAAGAAAAGAAAAGGAAAAGTTGTTTCTAACATGGAATGAAAACAACTTTTGAAATCTGATGAGCTGCTACAAAACAGTATTGTGGTCTCCTAGCCACCTCTCACATTCTTTGGGCTAGTTGCAAAACTATTTCCACTTTAGCAGGTTCACTGTATAATTTTTCACCCCAGTATGGTGAGAGGAGAGACCCTTTCCTGTTCCTTTGGTACAGAGATGCTTTCAGTTTATAAAATTAATTGATTGCTTGCCAACATGCATCTAAATCCAAATATTTGTGCAATCCAACATAAATTCACCACCGCACCTTGCTGTGCGTCGCTGAGCTCTGTGGTCCAATTTTAATGGAATACTTGATGAAGCTGATGTGCATATTTTCATCCCACACATACAAATTCATCATGAGAATGATTGCCTTCAGCAAACAGAATACCACATGCGACATTACAAATTTAGATATACCTTCCTGAAAATATAGTAGGAACAAAATGAAAGAGATAATGACCAGCAAAAAATCTTCCTGAAATTCAAGCCTCTGAGAAATGTCCTACCTTTCTCAAAATTAGAATGAAAAGTGGAGGAAAAAAAAAAGAAAATCATAAAGTTATTAGAATTATACATAAAATAACTCAGTTTGATAATCTGAAAGCACAAAACACTATTCAGCTGGTAGACTTCTACCTAGTTAGTGGATTAACACAGTTCAGTTTTTTGCTTTTCATCCTCATCTATTTGAAAAGTTGGATCTAATTTGCAAATCATTCCCTTCTCTAGTTGAGGATCAATGTTTCTTAATTTTTTTCAGTTTTCTTTCACTGACTAAATATATTCCCATACACCCCTGGAAGTTTCAGCCAGCAGTGTCCCAGATGAACCTTATTCTAGAAAAAGGACTACTTCTTTTGCTCTTTCTCCTATCACTTTTAATTTATTCCCTGGATGTTTCATTTTAAGGCTTCAAGTTCCCAAAACATTAATAGAGGTTTAAGTAAGACTAGTCTCCTTCCACTGATCTCTCATGTCTCAGCCATTCAATCTTTTCACCTAACCTGATACACAGTTGTAAATGTACTTTTCATGCGTGCTGCTTTTCTCAATTTTTTTTTTTCCAGTGAGATTGCACGCCAGAGAAGCAAACACAGACACAAACAAAAGGGACAGTTCCTCATCTACACTAAATCAGCAAAGCTTACTGAGGTTGACAGATAAGACCGTTCCCAACACATAGTAATTTTGTATACACCAAAACATCATTTGTGATGCAAGAAGTCAAGACTGATTCTGTTTCTCCCCTGTCTTCATACTCTTCCTTCCTACCAGCTTTCAAGGCTCAGCTATAGTATACAATGATACCACTTGGGACAAGAAGGAGCACAAAGCCACGCTCTTCCTTTGACTTTTATCCTGGAAAGCGACTGAACTCTGAAAGAGTTCCAGTTTGGTACTGCATAAGCTATACAGCATGCTACCACAGCCAGCCCAGTGCTGCGGAGGGGCAAGCCCAGTCTCTCATGCCAGTGAGGCAGCAGCAGTTCTGTTCAGTTCCCAACCCAGAGCTGTCAGCTGTGATGTGAGCAGACCCAACAAAAAAGTCGTGTCATAGCAAACAGCCCATTCTAGCAAGGGTGCTGGATTTGGGGGCAGGGAGTGGGGGAAGTGGAAGCTCTTCCTTCACTTTGAGGTATTTCTAATGCATTAGTAGATGTGCAGGAACATCTATCAGGAACAGAGCCGGACTTTATAGGAACCAAGTGATGGAGAAACCTCTCTAACTCAAAATAAGCTGCCTAGTGATTTATTACTTACCCTGTTAAAAAAAAGTCACATCATGTTTGTAGTTTGAATTTATCTCACTTCAGTGTCCAGCAGTTTGCTTTGTCTGCCAAATTAAAAAAAAATCTGCTATCTGACTTTTTCTTCCTTATGTAGGTACTTTTATAGCAAAACATCTCTTGAACTCCTTGTTCCCAAGTCAAACAGTGAGTTTTAATCTCCTGTGATAAGCAGAATATTTCAGACCTTGACTAATTTGTATAGCTCTTTTCTGAACCCTTTCAGGTTTGTCAGCCTCCCTTTAAAGGTGCAAATATTAGCTCTGAAGACAGTGTTCTGTTAGTTAGTGGTAGCTGGCAATGTTCTGAATCAATGGTTTTCCTTTGGAGAATGACAATTTGCTGAAATCGAACAATTGTAGTAATGCGTCTGGTGTGTCAAATCTTTCAGAAACTGTCTGCTTTTCCCTCAGCTAGGCTGTTTTGCTGGCTGCTGCAGAATTAGAACCTATGAGGTTCTGGTACCACCACCTCAAACCTCTACAATTTCTTAATGGCAAAATGCATTGTAGCCTCATACTCAGTCAGAACTTGCTGCTTAGCGTTAACAAATGAGACAGCTCTGTCTCATTTCCTGGAAGGAAATGGGGCTTTTAAGTTTTCCAGACTACTTGTTCCCGAGCTGGACCTAAGTGCCATAAGTTTTTCTGGGATGTGTACCTTGGTTTATTGACCTGCATGATCAGGTTTGCCATCTCTGCCGTACTGGTTACTGGTGATTACTGTAGGATACTTCATTCTTTTCCAGCATCTGTGATACCAGCTTTTAAAACTGCACTTACAGTTTTTATGCATTCCCATTTCTCCTGAGGAAAAACTGGGCCAATGTGCAGAGGAGATGAGCAGTTTATTCAGAAATCAAAATAGCTCTTACTGATCTGAATCTACCTAATCAAAGGTTACACTTACCTCAGACTTAAACAGGAGATAATTTGGAATTTTCTCCCTATTAAATAAGGACTGCGTCAACTCTTTGGATAGGAAAGGTCATATCTCCAGTACTTCACCAGCTGGTAACAACTCCTTCTCCTGATGACAATTAAAAGTCACTTTCATGACAAAAGGTGTAGTTGCACAGGAATTTATCTTGATAACATGTGGTCGAGAGGGCACCTCCTCCTCCCTTGCATGACTACACCATGAGCCACCAGAATAAGCTCATGGCACAAGCTAGATCAGACTGCTTTGCTGTTAAGGAAAAGCTAGGACCATGCAAATTCAGCTTTAGTTTGGTATGAACTGCCCTGGAACCACATTTACAGGCTGTTGCTCAAAGAGCTTTTTTCTGTAACTGTGCCTCAGCTTTAATGGCTTCACCTTTTTCCCCCTCTGATGACTTGCTCATACCTTATCTCAGCCCTGCCCACTCAGTTGTACCAGTATCTGTTTGTGCAGCTGAGCAGTGAATCAGAGAACTGGCCAGGTTAAAAACAACTCAGCAAAAAGAAAATGGTTTTAATCTGATCAGTTCTCTTATCCGGTTCCTTCTGCAGCTGCACAAATAGTGGCAGGAGCAAAACTGGGAAGAGAAGGAAGATTGACAAGAATAATCAACCTGAAGAACGAGAGCAGACCATGAAACCACTGAATGAAGTGATGTCAACCTACAGCCTCTGTGAGAACAACTTTGTATGACATTCCTCCAGTCACTGAACTGTGTTTTATTTTATTCCTTCAATCAATACATATTACTAATTAAAATTACTATTTCTTACATGTATACTAACCAGGCTATTTTGCATAGGTTTCCTGTGGTTCAGGTTGTGAATGGCTCTAAGTCAAAATGTCACTGGATATTTGAAGGTATATTCCTTCTGGGTAGATTATGTTACCTATTCTGTCAACAAGGCTGGAAGTAGCAAAAATATTAATTTGATTCTCAGTTACCTCAATCTCTGTCTCAAGATCTAGCAAGTACAGAAAAGTTTAGTGGTAATGAGGTGGTCCCTGCCCATGATATGAACATTTTGTATAGCTATGTCATCTTCACTAACCCACTGCCTCCCCAGCTTGGTGATTCATGGAGAATTAAGTGCCCATCCCATCAGTAACTTATTTTCCATAATCAGTCTGAACAACATTCTCCATTACCACAGCTGGAACTGCTTTTAGGCAAATCCTTAGCTGCAGAGTTTGATGCTTCTTCATTACACTTAATGTAATCTTAGACACACTCTGAAATTAGAGGAAGTGTACTTTGTGATTTAAATGTCTACTGGATTGAACTTTCTAATGTTTATCCCACAACTTGCAGTTATCTCAGCTCCTGTCAAAATCAGTAGGAGTTAAGAGCACTTAGCACTCGAAGACAGCTCATAAAATCAGCCCCTGAGTGATATGCCATTTCCCTTTGTTACACTATTGGTGTGAGCTTTGGTGCAACTAATAATTATCATAATCACAGCATCATTCACGTGGAAGGGACCTCAGAAGGTCTCCACTCCAGCCTCCTGCTCAAAGCAGGGTCAGCCATCAGATCAGATCAGATCAGATCAGATCATAACACTGAATACCAAATAAGTTCTGATATGTGGTTGATATTTTCTTGTTTCTTATAGTGTTTTCCAGAATTCTTTACAAATGGAATGTCAGGTGGTTCCATAACCAGTGCCTGGGTTGTGGAACGCTCCATTACATGTAGTCTCAATATCTAAGTGTAACCTGAATGTAGGGAGAAAATCATGCAAATCAGGCATAGATCATTTTTCTCTTGAGCACTTTGAGAATCAAGATTACTCTGCCTGATATGTGCATGATTTTCCATGAAGTTATGTTGAAGTACAACAACAATGTAACCTAATGGGTAACAAGCCAATAGCAAGGAAAGAAATTATAGCTGAAAGCTATAAATCCCTTGGAACGTGAAATCTGCACTTTCAACTGTTTCCGTCTCTCCTCTGCTTGCCTCCTGCCCAGTTTAAAAAGAATTTTCTGGTGGAAAAAAATGGACTTTAAAAGAAGCTTAAAGAAATATTTATATGTTTCTCTTCAAAGTATACTTTTCTAGTCTTAACCATTCAATTTCACTCTTAACTCCCACATGCTCCAGTTCACTACCCTCTTTCAATGCATTTTCAATAGAGATTTCTGACACTGGACTGAAGCTACCTTGAGCTGCTGTAGCAGAGTCAAGTCTAGAGTTACATCTCTGCCAACAAATTAATTGTATGTGGGACCATTCACTAGCACTGAGGCCATCTGGCATAAAACAGCCCATGTTCCTGTTACTAAACACTATTCTGAGCTGGGTAATGATATCTTAACTAGCTGCTGATAATGGTCCCTGACCTAAGCTAACTTCTGAACAGTTAGTTCATGGCAAATATTTGAGAGCATAAAGGTTGATCTGGGCCAAAAGCTTGCCAGGGAATGTTCTGGCAGTATAATAGTACATACATTTAAGTTGTGTTTCTGGGAACAGACCTTAAGCATGTCTATATTATTAAATTAAACAGTGCCAAGGAAATGTCATAACAGCAAAGAAAAGGGCTGAGGAATATACTTCTGTTCATGTTCCTGTTTACTGCTTTGAGCTTTAGCTGAAAATTACCTCTGCAACACCTAGGAAAAGTTGAACTCGGGACAGACCCGGTAGCTTGGGCTGTAGTGCACTCAGTCCTTCTCATACCTTATCTGTCTATCCAGACCCCATGAACCTGGACTAAGACCTACAATAAGTATGAGGAGAGGCTGAGAGAACTGGGTTTGTTCAGCCTTAGAAGGCTAAATGGAGCTCTTAACTGCCAACAAGTACTGAATAGGAGGATACAGAAAGGATGGAACCAAATTCTTCTCTAAGTACCCAGTGGTCTTAGATCAATCTGCTTCCAACAGAACTAGAGGACTGCCAGGGATTCTTTTCAGCCTGAATTAGTCAATTATTCTATAATTCTAAGGAAAGAAACAAATCTTTCCAGGTCATTTCTTAAGGAAGACCTGGAGCTTGGGAGAAAGTAGCTCTTAGTATGTGCTTGAGGGTTTATAATATAAGAACAGGCATTCTGTTTGGAGAGTGAGCAGGAAAGCACAGTCCCATACCTTACATGGCTTCGCTGGTAGGTCAGTTTTGGGGGTTTGATGTGGTGGGTTTTTTTCCCCTCATGAAAACACAATAGAGACAACAGCAAACTAAACTGCAACCAGTGCAAACCCACTCACTAGCTGCGACAGAGCCTATGCATGAAAAAAATGTTCCATGTTGTTTCACTGAAACAGATTTTTTTTTCTTTAGCTTATTCTCTTGCCTCTTTAGTTCTCTTCTTCCATAAGATTTTACTTATGTGTACATAAGCTTAGTCTCCTCTGTTGTTTGGACTGTTAGATCTCTCTGATGCCCCTTTTGGGATTAGAGCTCTATCATGTACATCACATTTCCAAGCTAGCCTTCATATCTTTCCATCTCACCAACTCTCCAGCTATTTCCAAATCTCATTTAGAATCAGGCATCTTTCCTTCTTTAAATCTTCATTCATTTCCCTGCCTGCACTCACAAATATTTGGGATACATGGTTTTGTTCGCTTGTTTGTTCTCCGTGATAGCCTCTAAAGTAAAGCATGGATTCTGTGGTTCATTAAATTGCCCCAGTAATAGCCCAAGTAGGCCCTTTTTCCCAGAAACAAGAATCTACAGAATGAACACCATTCCCAATGCCCAGCCCTCCTTCAGCCCTCCCTTGAAAAGTCATGATTTGGAACTCATTCTTTTTAGGAAATTCTTTAGTTCAACTGCCATGAATCTGGCATCAAATTAGAATCTAGTCTTTGAGCCACAAAGACAGATAAACACTAACTCTGGACTCACTTTTTTCATGGGCATTCATTAAAAACATTTTTAAGATGCCAGTACTGAAATTACTCCTTACTTGCAAATACTGCAGTAATTATGCAGCACTCTGGTGCCAGTACACACAATAGAGGCCCTCCCCCATGTCTATGTTTTGTGCCACCTAGCTGTACATTTTTCATTATCATTTATGTTTATTAGCAAACTTAGCCCTGCCTGCCAGTCAGTCAGCCTGCATGTAGACAATGTGCTGCTCCCACAGACAAGAATGGCAAAAGGAGAATTTTAAATGAGCTGTTTCAAACGTGTTTACCACCTAAACCTACTTCCCAAAATGGTACTGAGGATAGTTAGAGTGCATCTACCTACCTGATTTTCTATCTGGGAGTGAATTTCCACCAAGCATAAGCATCTCTCCAGTGGCGATAAACAGCCTTGCCATTCATTTCCATGCATTCCTTAGCCATTCAGATCCACACAACAGATTTTTTTGTCTCCAGTTTGGAACATGGTTTGACTGAAAAAGCTTTGTTCACATGAATCTCTAAACATCTGTTCAAGTTTTGCTCATTCCCAGTCCCCACCTATTAGAAATTCTATGTACACTCTATGGAAAGTTTACTGTATCTTTATCAAATAGGTAAGGAAAAAACAAAACAAAACAAAACAAAAAAAACCACACCAACTTTCTTCACATCAAGCAAATTCAGCCCCATATAAAAGAATCAACTTGAGGCCAGCAGATGAGTCAAATGCTGTTTAAGTCTGGAAAGACAGAATTTAAGAGGATTATAGGTGGTGTTCAGGCCTCAGTGCAAAAGTGAACATCATTCATTATGAAAATTTATTTGTCTTGGATCATTATGAAGTTTCTCTATTAGTAGGCAGATCTAGGTCAAATGTCCCCAAGAGCTGGGCTGCTAATGAAACAGGTTGAAATCTTGTTGAGTTTTCATTATACATTTTCATACATTTTTTATGAAAGTTTGTACATGACCAGTAGAAAACATAGCACAGTCTTTTAAATAGAAGTACTCATCAAAATGAGATTAAAATGTAGGAGTAAGTTAGTTTGGCTTTAATATATCAATGAACTTTTTGGTTTTGTTGATTTTTTTTTCCCATTTGAATAACACTCACAGCATGAGGACATACTGTAATATTTCTAAGACATTTATGTCTTTATTGGGGTCAACACTCCATTCCAACACAACTTTCAGGTGCTTCAGAGAGAAATGTCAATCTGTCGCTCTTGCTAGCTTATTCTACTGCTGGTTATTCTATCTCAAGGCACTGCAGAATGGTACTTCAGAAAGCTAAAAACATCTCAGCCTCTAGTTCCACCAAGAAAAACAAACAAAAAACCCCAAACGGACCGTCACCTATTTATCACACAATAGTATTTGAGTGCCTCATATCTAATGTATTTATGCAACAGGCCAGTAAGGGGGGCAGACATGATACTGCTATATAAGCTGAGAACAGAAGTACAGACTTATTTTTCAGTGTTAAGGAACTGAGCAGAAAAAAAAGTAAACAAAAAGAAATGTTCTGCCACTGAGCTCTTCTACCATTGCCCTGAAATTGTCTACATTGCTAATGATGTTTTATATAGTACCTCATGCAAGAGGAACCATCAGGTCTCAATACTCTCATGCTAGCTGAACTCTTCTGGAAAACATTTAAATATCTTCATCTTAAAAGGATGCAATACATTCTAGAAGCCACATAATTCTCACTTTGCTCCTGCTACCTTAAGTAATAAAAAACAAAGAACAGGTCCCAAGCTGTCAACTCGTTGCATGGAACAATGGTAATAGGATGAAAGAGGCTCCTACTCTAAGGACACATACACATCTGGCATAAAACTGTTATATACCTCAATACGGTGGGAAGAACTGAGCCAAGATAGGTTGCTGCACTTCCTGTCGCCAGCTAGCCAAGGGACCCCTGCTATGCCATCTTCCTGTTTCACAGTGGAGCTAGGAGACAAGTTGGGAGCTATTATCATGCTCTTCCCTCTGTTTTCTGACTTGTGTAGTATCTATTTTATGGTTTTAACCATATAATGATTTTAGTATTCACCTAATGCTACTGTTTCAATTAGCACAGCTCCTATTTATGTAGTGGATAGATTTTTTATAAACTGACTGCTTTGAAACAGAACCATGTATGCAACAGGAAAAGTGACAGTCCACACTACAACGGCAAAACCTACTGGTGCAAGAAATCCATTACCTAGCCTTTTACAATAAGCACCCAAGGTATGACATTTCAGAATAAATGATGGGGAGAAGGGGAAGTGTGTTAAGTACAGTTAGTCCATATGTGAAATCTGGCAAGTTGTATGATACCATAACACAGGGCAAGATAAGCTACTGAAAACAGGACAGCAGGGTGAGTCTCAGAAGGAAGTGAAAATGTTTTCTCCTACCTGCCCCCCGCTCCAATGGTGAGATTTCCTGTTTCCTACAAACGTCTCCTTCAACCAAGAGATAATTTCTTTAAAATCTTGGAGATTGGTGTTATTTTTGAAAGCCAGTTCAAATGAACGGAATTTGAACTTGCTATTAGCATTAGGAACTGCTTTCTTTGCCTTCTCTTTCTTTTCAGTTACCACTCTGATCATATCTGTGGCCATTGGCCTCTACTTGGCAGCTCATCTGGCTTGGTTGTTGCTATGGTAGCCAATACTATTTTCATTAAAGTATGACTTTCCCAGTATGTTTCACAGATATTTCCCGAAGTGTTACCTGAGCCAAACATAAAACTATTTCATAACTGATAAAAATAAAGCATATCTTGGTCTGCCCAAGCTGCAACTGATGGATAAATGTGATGTGCACCTGTTATACTCATTTGCTAACCCTGGCCAGTGTTGATCTCTCATTCTATGAAGGTGTTCCCACATGCCGGGAGAAAAAAAATTGAGAGATAATCCAGTCTTTGTGAGACCTGACAGTTCTTCCAAAAGCATGGAATTCTCCCCTGGATGGAGGTAACACTAGCTTCAAAGTCACCTCACCACAGAAAAAAATGAAATGAAAGAATCCAGCCTTACAGTACGCTGTTCACTGAGTACAGTGGACTTGCTTCATAATGAGCAAGGAATTAAGTGAAAGAATACAAAATACTCAAGAGGAAAGCACACAAGTATAACAAAGCCGCTCACACCTTTTCAATGTGTCAAAAATGTTCTTTCTCTGACCCCCATAAAACATAGAAAGTTCTAGACTGCTTTCAGGAATATGAGAAAAAGCCGCCAAACAGAGGAACAGACAAAGTCACCAGCAAACCCCTACAGTATAATGATCCAAATGTCATTTTTTTATTTTTCTATTGGGTTTAATTTACCTAGCTTTTTACTTTTTTCACCCTTTAAGCACTTTGCTAGGTAAAAAGAGTGGACCACAGAGTCCCGTTTTCTTTTAAAGAAGCCACAATAGCTTTTGATAACACAGTTTTGACCTTATCCCATTTTTTACAGCCTATTTGCTATTTCTAAGGTATTATTCATTGCCCATTATTATACTAATAAACTTTATTATCTTTTATAAAGCCGCCAATTGTTACATGCTTGAATGGCCTTCACAAAAGAAAGCTATAATGACAGAACAAGGTAAACCTAATAAACCACTCTTTGTTCTCAAAGTGTATTTGTGATAATGGGTCATTACCTTTTATTTATTATTCACATAAATGTATGATGGGATTTGTACCCTCTCCCATATTAACCATCTCATCTTGCAGAGACCATCCAAGTTTTTTTGTTAACTATGCTTTGAATTTTTGGTCTCTTTAGTAAGAAGATAAAGAATGTGCTGCAAAAAATGAATTTATGCAAAATTTTCCCATAATATCCTTTTTATAGTCTCAGCAACTGTATGCATGTACACTTATCTACATGCTAAACTCACTTTTCCTAGTTTCACACTGAGCTAATACTACAAGCTTATGTCACTTAGACATGTAATAAACAGGCAAATTTTAGAAGGCGAAAAATTGTAGTTTGGACCTTTGAAATACTGCTGAAATTTAATGGAATGTCGCCTACTCTATAGTTTTATATCAGAAAACAATATTAGACCCTGTATGCATGCAACAGGCAAAAAAAAGGAGCATAACTAAAAAACTGATAATAAACGTCCATGGTGCATGCAGTTCCCATATCATAATGCCAAGTACCGTCTTGATACATGTCTATATACAATTTATTAGCTTCCTATAGATGGTTTTCCTATAGCTACATGGGAGCAGACAACCTCTTTCTTTATCATATAACTACTTAAAACTGTTTATTTTAATAAAGTTTGAAGTCCTTTTCTACTTGAGTCTGTTAAGTATCTCTCTATTAGCAAGGTCTAAACTGTTTCTTCAGTTGAGTCAGATAGATATGAAATACTGGACTGAAGTTTTATCCAAACCACAAGATCTTCCCTCTTCAAATTCCACTGAGGAAAAAAACAAAAACAAAAACCAACAAAACAAATCCACAACAACAAAATCACCCAAACCAGACATAGAGCTCAAAAGAGACCATATTTCATAAAGGTCTCTTTCTCAGTGGTATGAAAAATCAGAAAGTCGATTTTTAATCCAAAATCTAAGCCAAACATGTAAAAAATGCCTCGGAAAACAGTCAGTGGTATCAGACTAGACATAGGCTTGGGCTGCTCCTCAGCAAACCATGAGATCCCTCATAACTTCAACAGACTCCAGGAGACATCACAAATGCAATAAAACTGAGCTCCAAGGTGTACATAATCACATTTACCCTGACCTCCTCTTCTCCTACGCCCCTTCGTGCTTTCCCTGTCAAAACAGTGGTAGAGGATGAGCTCGTAAAGAAGAAAGTAATGGCTCAAAACAACTCTGTGCTAGGTATGTTTTGCCATAGAGCTCATCATTATCAGTTTTATTTTTCTGACATCAGCATCTGCACACCATTTCCATCAGCTTTCATACTGAAAACCAGTGTTAGAGAGGGGTAGGTCACATCCTAATTTGAACCAACACTTTTCAGCAGCATCTTGTACAACACAAGCCCGGTGTTAAAGACCTCTGATGTAAATTTAAGTGGAACACTCATCAAATGCAAGGCAACCATTTTTTGCAATCAGAATACCGATACAGCAGAAGTATGCTCAGACCATAGCTTCATGTAATATATATTAGTCAGCCAAATAACACATTGTAAATTATTCTTGGCCTAAGCATATAAAAATCTTGTGAAGGTTCAGATTATCTTCCTTTTTGAAAAGCACAAGGTATTTCTCTGGCTAAAGCAGCATCTGTTAGCTGGAAAGAACTTGGCGGGGGTTATGATGCCCCAGTAACATTTTCTTATTTAACTCCATGTGTGCTTGTTCTCCCTTTAGAGGTAACCATAGGAAATACCTCATTGCACTATTCATTTCTATTGAACATTGCAGTAATACATTTATTTTTAGTAAGTATTTTTGATGCACAGTACAAAGGATAGAAGGCAATATATTGTCTATCTGATCAGACAGCATAACACACCCCACAGAACCTCTGATTGTGCCAGATTTTAGAATATCTTCTTATTTGGTACGTCTTGGAATAAGACAATCTGCTTCATACTCTTGTAAATTGTTCCATTAGTTAAGTACCCTAGCTATTAGAAGTTCACCCACTAGACACAGACATCACAGTCAAATTCTCTCCTAAGTGGGTAGATAACCTAAATTAAACAAACACTTCAGTCTCTCACTATTATTTTCCTTTTAGATTCACATCAGTGTTCCTCTTAATTACTGTAAGTTATTCTACCACATGCTAAGTAACCTCTAACAGGATCTGAGACACACATGAATATGCTCATTACTATAGAAAAGCAATATTATTTTTAAATTATTCAGACTGGTAAGGACAGAAAGAGCTTTCCATTATTCTTATCTGGGGAACACAAAATAACAATGAATTTCATCAAATCAATATTCTTTGAAACAACATGGTTCTGCTTCTCACTCAATTCTAATTACAGGTAGACAGCAGGGAACACATAGCTGCTCTGCCATTTTTTGTCAGTAACTGCTTACCCAAATGATGGTACAGTGTCATACTTTGCACATGAATTATCTACGTTTCTATTATTAAGCCAGTTTTGCAAATATTCAGAAAGGGCCACTGACTGGCAAGGTTCTCAGAGATGCTATGTGTCTTTGTCATAGGCCAAAAAGCTGCCCACACTTATTAACAAAAACAGTAATTTAAAGACATATAGTCGTCAGCATTTGTAAATTATTTCACATAAACTCCCTATTCATCACAATCAATCCCAACTGTAATACAATTTTTAAAAAAGAAAAAAATCAATTAAAGCAACTTACCAAAGCTGCAAGTTCAGTGCGGGACGACAGCTGACTGCATCCTCAGCTCGCTATGGGTCCTTTCTAACACCACAGATTTCTGCTTAGGAAATCTGTTAGGAAATTAAAGTCAGTAAGTTTCCATTTCTCAGGTTGCAGGTCTCATTCTGCATTGTCCTGAGCAGCAACTGTGAAGAACTGTGTGAGCTAAACAGCTCACAACTCTGCTGGTTTCCCTTCATAGAGCTATAATCAACATCCTTTGGAGAAAATGCCATTGGAATCCCAGAACCATTCAGGCTGGAAAGGACCCTGGGATGCCCTGTTCAAAGCAATACAAACACTGAATTCAGACCAGGCTAGAGGCTTTGTCTAGTCTGGTCCTGAAATGCTGTATCCAAGGATAGAGCATTTCCAGGCCACTTGTTCCAATACTTAATTATTTTTATGGAGATTTTTTTTCCTTATATCCCGCTTGAACCTCTCCTGATTCAAGGTATGACCACTGTCTCTTGTTCCCCTACTGTACACCTCCATAAAGATCCTGGCTCTGTCTTCTCAGTAACCTCCTCAAAGGCAGCGTGCCGTCAAGCATACTGAACTACACCCTCTGTTTTGGTGTCATCTGCAAGGTTGACGGGGCTGCATTCTGTTTCCAGGTCATTTATAAAGATATTAAACAAGCTACATCCCAGAGTAGACACTGGAGAACTTCACTTGTAACCAGCCTTCAGGCAGGGTAGAAACTACTGAACTACTAGCCTTTGAGCCCTGTTTTTAACCCATTCATTCTTTGTAGCCTTTTATTTTGCAGAATGCTAACCAAGGTCAGATTTAACATTTAGCTCAAGACAAAAACCTGTAGGGCTGTCAATGGGGAGTTCATTTCCTCCAAACGACCATGTACTGCAAAATTGTTCTAATTTACGATGCAGACTGAACTGGTGCCGGCTGCTCTGAGGCCTGAGTAAGTATGAAAATGGCCCTAAGAAGACCTAAATTCATTCAAATAAATGTTTAGGAAAATGAAAGTTTCTGATTTTTCATCAGCTTATTACTTCAGAATATTTTCCCTATTTTTTAGCTAACTGCAATATGCAAAGATCTTATTTAGCAGATGGGTATGCAGGGTACATAAAGACTTTGGGGCCCACTGTACAAACAAAGAAGAGCTTGAAACTGAGTCAACAAAACTGAAGAAAAGACATTGGAAGGAGAGAAACTGATGAGCTGGACTCTGAATAGCTGCTGTTTTGGACAGCTTCACCTTTCCTTCAACAGCAAAAGCATATGCATCAATAAGCTTTAATAGCATTGACCAGCATCACCTGAGACTCCCACCCACATCCCCTCTGCCTGTTGGCTCAAGATCACCATTTATGCTGAGGCCTGGGCACCTACTCCTTGCCTGAAGATACGTTGTAGGTAGGTGTGGGCCTGGACATGTCTGCTACTGCTGCTGAGCTTCCTTAATGACTGGACTGACTTATCATCTTGGTTTTGTTAGGTGATCCTTGAACTGTTGTTTAAAACCTGTTGCGGTCATCAGCCCTGCTCTGCTTACCCTGCTTGGAGATGTGGAACTGCACCTTGATTGGTGATGGTGCTGTCCCTGGCCAAGCTGCCCTGCTTTGACTCCTGGCTGGTCTTCCCTTTTGAAGCAGCCCCACTCTCCCTGCTCCCTGACAAGAGTACAGCCAGTGCTCTGGTGGTCTACACAGCATGACCACCGTCCATAAGACTAGGAGGGAGTTAACAATAGAAATTTAATCAAATTTGGATAGCTGTGTGGAGCTGGTCCTTCAGTGAGCAAAATTTGAGTAAAGTCTTCTTTGCTGCCAACACCCGGAGCAGAGCGTACAGGATTTGGGATACATTTGTGAATGCAAGAAAATACAGATGGCTGAAGGCAACCTAGAAGATAGGTTATGAGGTGGAAGAAGGGGGGGTGGAAAACAAAAAGAAGAATTAGGATACAGAGAAAGAAAGGAGAGAGACAAGACAGACACAGACAGGATGCAGGAAAGGCAAAGAAGTGTGGTGAACTTCAGCCACCTTCCCAGGCTTTTTCTCCTATCTGTAAGTGAATCGCTGCAATTTCTTTCTCTTTTTTCCCCTAGTTTCTCTCTCACTGTGGAAACTCCTGTATTTTGGCTCTTACTGACAGCCTGTAATTTCCAGTTTTTCTTGAGAATCAACACAGTTCCCACTGATGGGTTGGACCCAGGATATGCTTGACAAATACTACTTTCCAGGGCCAAAACATGCACTGTGACTTCAAGTATTTCACTCTGCATTGTCTTGGAGGCTCGCTCCAAGAAGACCAGTTTTCCGTCAGCTTTAAGCCCAGCATTCCTGCACAGCAAAATGTATGGAATCAAGCTTTTGGGATAGCAGTAGAGAAATTCTCTTCTTCCTAAATTAGTAGAGCTGTTTGGCTTCTTTTTCTAGGTTAATGTGCTAAATGCTCGACAGATTCATTGAACTAACATTTGCTTTTACCTCCCATCAATACAGGCAGAATAGTCAAGAGAGAGGGAAAACAGCGAGCAATAGAAGCCCCTAAACATATCTCCACTCTTGGGGACTATGCAACATTCAATCTCACATCTAACATCTAAAGAATAGCTGGGAATCATTTGGAAGGGGTCTTCTGGCCAGGGCTAAGCCTTTCTTCTAGGTCACTGTCTGAATGGCCTGAAATCGGCTATCGGGGAAGCATTAGGCCTTGCTAATAAAGGTAGACATATCCAGTGATTTCACAGTTATTCAAAATTTACTGTGAAGAATGACAGCATGAAAGCTTAGAGAGACATATAAACCCCACTTTTTTACTAACACACTTTTCATCACAACCAAAATCAATTGAGTTCCACACTGATCCAAACATGCGTCTTCTCTGGTACCAGTCAGAACTTCAGCATACCTTTATTCAAAGGAGGGTGGGGATGAGCTTCCCTGTTTCTGTGTATGCCTAAAGACCTGCTTTCCAATAAGTTCCAGGAACAGTATAAGTCTTGACACACACACAGAAACCTTGGTGCAGAATATTTGTCTTCTGTTTAACAGGTTTTTCACTAGAAGATATATAACATTTATCCTATCACTATGACAGTGAGAGAGAATGAGTCTTATCTACCTACCACATGGGTTGCAGGATGAAGTAAAGCCAAGTGGGGAACCACCATTTGTGGTTTAGGCTTCCTTTCTTCTGCAGTTCTGGTCACAGCAGGACCATAACAGCTCCTAAACACCACAGCCAGAGCAGTGGGGCAACAACCACAAAATAGCAAGAGAAATGCATACAATTTCATTGCCATCAAAAACCAGAATCAATCATCCAAGTCCTTACATGTGGGAAAATGCTCACCTGTCTGTCAGTGCTAATAGATTAATATATCTCCAGCTTTCTATTAAAACAAGGGAAAAGACATTTATCCCTCCACATTATCTTCCCATAAGATGTCTTGGAGGAACATTTACTAATCAATATGCACAGTCTGTCTCCTCACTTCCTTTTAGTGCACTTAATATGAAAGAAAAAAGATTTTGTTCTTGATTTCATTTTTCTGTGCTACATGAAATGAAGAAGACACAGAAGTCAGCTTGTAAAGATTGATGCAAACCTCCGAGTAAACTCAAGAGCACAAACTCTTGGGTGATCCTTCCCAAATAAGTAGTTGTAAAATTTGGTGGTCAAGGGAATAATGTTGTTTCTATATTCACTATAAATACGTCTCCGAAAACATTAATTTACCTATCTTTGAAACATTTTTAGTGTTTTCTCACTGGTACTTCAAGCAATGTATAACTCTCTGGAAATGGAGGGTAGGTACCCCTAATGCCTTAAGCAATGTAATACCAGCCTCACTCAGCCACCCACTCTTCCTACAGTTCCAGTTGTCTGAGGGACAATTCTTAGCTCTATGCAATCTCCTTGGCCCTTCCTCAGTTGCCTGGTGAGCCCCACTCCGCTCCTGTCACCATGTTGCATTAAGCACAACCACCAACAGCCTCTAAGGGGCATAAAACAGTCAACAAAAGACAGCTTTTAGGCAGAGAGACAATGTCTTGAGAACCAGTCCAGAAAGAAGCATCTGTCAAAGCTAAGCTTACTCTTTCCTGCTTTCCATGACACTTGTTTGACCTTAGGAAGGTTTCCAGTACTTTGGTAGACAATACAAGCATAACATAGCAGCACAAAGAAAAGTCAGCTAGGCAGTCTCAGAAGCTGCATGTATTCCAGCACGTATTTTACGCACAGCCAAGTGGACAGGTCTTCCCCTTTGAGGTGAAATATTTTTCACTTGGCTACAATTCTGTCTTAAAGTCCAGTCAGGTGAGACAACTGGTTTAATAATGTAGCACACACACATGCTTGTATCAGCAAGACATAAAAGAGTAAGACGAATTATTTCTGCAACATGAAAACTGCACATGACAAAGGCCATGCGATCCCAGGATGGAAGAAGAGAGGTGAGGGGTTTGGGGTTTTTTATTACTATTATTTTTAATGACTCAGAAAAATAAGCAGAAAGTGCAATGGACATTTTCTGAGTCGAGCTAGTTCTTGTTACATTGTTCGCCTAGAGTGATAGTATTAAACAGCTATTCACAGCTGCTTCACATTCACACTGTGCTGTCATTTCGTACCGTTACTGGGCTTCTGGGAACTCTTGGAGATAATGACACATGCTCTCATTTTAGATAGAATAATCTGCATGTTCTTGAAATCCACAAGAGAATACATCAATTAACATATCCCAGATACTAATCCATAAAACATGCTTGCATTTTGGGGGGTTGATTTATTGTATTTAAACAGTCTTATTCTTTCTGCTGCTTATTTAATCAAAGATCTGATGGTTTATTTAAAATAAAAAGACTGAACAGGGAGAACTTCCAAAACTCCTGAGGAACAGAGGAATTTTTACTGGGGAGAGACAGGAAAGTGAAAAGGGAGAGGTTTTGCACAGTTTCTATTTAAATATGCTATACAGAGCACAGATGTGACAAATTCTTTATTTTTCTTTAATCATAAGATACTTTGATATTAAATTTGCCAGCTACTACATATGATAGAGGGTAAAAAATGCATCTTACTTGTACAAAATGGTGTTTTCAGTACTTGTTTCTGAATTCAAGTTTTTTTGACACACTACATCATGCTATAAGGGCCAAATTGTACTTGGGTCCTGAAGAGAAACATGGAAATGGAAGTTGAAGGAACCTATCCCCATATACCTCTGTGTCCTTCTAGTCCTTTTGCTAGGGATGGATGGGTGCAAACCAGTGTCAATAGTGGCGCAAATCTAAGTAATTTTGATGTCGTGAAGGTAGCTTTCCAATTCATCTCCTCTCTGTCAAACACACCAGAACTTCCATCACAAAGGAAATATCTTCCACCCTCACAGAAGTGAGGGCCATGGCACAACCCTCAGAAATATCCCCTGCAACTTCTACCTTTCACAGATAAAAGCATTTTAGGAACTAACAGATGCTGTGGGCATTCAGCTTTGCTAAAGATATTGAGGTAAGTCATACTCTGTCCTAGAGATGACAGAAACCGAGTGCTGCAAAATGCTGACTTACTAGGTTGTTTTGCAGGATTTTGCAAACCTTTTGGAAAGCTTTATTGAATTTGGCATGAATTTCTGATCAGAAGAAGTAAGACCTGTAGCCGGACAAGCAGACCTCTTACCTAGAATGAGAGAGGTTGATGCTCATGGCCTTTCTCTGACTGGGTAAGAAAGACTAAGAACCTCTACCTGTGTTCTTATACCCCAGTTACAGGTTATGGTAGTGGTATGTGGGTAACGTATATCCAGTAAGGAAGCTCAGACATTCTTAGGTTTGACTTAGTATGGAATTGGGGAAAGTGTATATATTTAAAATGTTCCATAGTTAGGAGACCATCTTTTTGACTAATGAACAGGTGTTGAATAGAAGAAAAGTTTAGTTCATAAGTCTGAAGCTTGTTTTTTTTCTACAAGATCAATATAGATTGTATTGTAAGTATAACGGCTGGCCCTAAAAGTGCACAGCAAGCATTTTAAAAACAAGATTGTGATATTTCAGTTATGTTCTTAAGAATGCATAAAAATCTCTTATGATAAGTCTGTGAGAATTGTATGCATTAGCCATTATAAAAAATAGTTTAAGGAAAAAGCAACAACAACAAATAACCAACAAAAGTCTTTCTGCATTTCCTGGAAGCAGTTTGTCAGGTGTTTCATCTTCAGCACAATTAAGGGGGCTTTAAAAAGAAAGGATCATTCACACAGGGGCAGGTTGTCAGCACATAAAATCTTGATTTTTATGCTAATTCCACTAGCCATTAGGGTCTTTAAACCTTGTGACCCAAGAGTCAGTGAAACACAAGGTTCATGCAGCAGAAAAAAATGATAAAAAAATTCAAAACATCTCCATTCAACTCTTCTTTGTAACCTTATCATAGGATTATAAAGTAACTGAACATTTATACAGGCTCTATAAAATATACTAGATTATCACAAGATAAGGACCAAACAATCTCAGAATATTCTTTTCCAATACCTGTGTGTTCAGTGCCTCCTTCAGTAGGATTTTAGTCTGATTCTGCAGGTCCTACATGCCTGCTGTGGTTTAAGCCCAGCCGGTAACAAAGCACCACGCAGCCGCTTGCTCACTCCTCCCTGCCCTCCTTGGCCCCGGTGGGATGAGGAGGAGAAAATACAAAGAAAAACACTCGTGGGTCAAGACAAGGACAGGGAGGGATCACTCACCACTTATGGTCACAGGCAAAAGACAGACTCAACTTGGGGAAAAAAACAAA
>JAVKLA010000053.1:32706509-32767657 GCA_034782735.1 Sagittarius serpentarius
AGCAGGTTTGCTGGCAGGAGTTGTGACCCCGCGGGGGACCCACGCTGGAGCAGTCTGTGCCTGAGGGACTGCAGCCCATGGGAGGGACCCACGCTGGAGCAGTTCGTGAAGAACTGCAGCCTGTAGGAAGGACCCACGTTGGAGAAGTTCGTGGGGGACTGTCTCCTGTGGGAGGGACCCCACGCTGGAGCTGGGGCAGAGTGTGAGCTGTCCTGCCCCTGAGGAGGAAGGAGTGGCAGAGACAACATGTGATGAACTGACCGAAATCCCCATTGCCCATCCCCCTGTGCTGCTCGAGGGGAGTTGGTAAAGAATTCAGGAGTGAAGCTGTGCCCAGGAAGAAGTGGGGTGGGGGGAAGGTGTTTTTAAGATTTGGTTTTATTTCTCATTACCCTACTCACATTTGACTGGAAATAAATTAAGTTTATTTTCCCCAAATCGAGTCTGTTTTGCCCATGATGGTAATTGGTTAAGTGATCGCTCCCTGTCCTTATCTTGACCCATAAGCCTTTCATTACATTCTCCCTCGCCTGTCCAGTCAAGGAGGGGGAGTGATAGAGCGGCTTTGGTGGGCATCTGGCGTCCAGCCAGGGTCAACCCACTACACCTTCTTAGATCTGTTATCCCAGAGGTGCTGCCACCGTCACTGATGGGCTCAGCCTTGGCCAGTGGCAGGTCCAACTTGGAGCCGGGGAAGCTTCTGGCAGCTTCTGACAGGAGCCACCCCTGCAGCCCCTCCCCCGCTGCCAAAACCCCGCTACTCAAACCCAAAACAATGCCAAAGCAGTGCAAATACTACAGACAGAGGTCCTCCAGTTTGGATGCCTCTGAGAAGAATTAATGAGAAAAAGAGCAAGAATAAGGGTATCTGCTGGCATGCCAAACTCATCCTGCAATATCTGGGTAAGTACGTACAGTCCTTCTGTAAGAAGTGCTTTCATGAGTACAGTTAGTTATTGTAATTTGGACATAGAAAAGCATTTTCAGTCTTAAATAATCACACCATCTCTATACCAAGGTGTCTGAATGAATGCATAAAATCAGTATATACTGGCAATAGGCTTATGAAATGGAATAATACTGACATAATGAATTTTTCTGGGAAAGAACTCAAAAAACCAGTCTTGCCCAAGTCATAGTGACAAAAAATTGTGATGCAGTGAGCAGAATTTAGATCTTCAAAGTCACAGGCTAAATGATTCTCCTACTAGAAAGATCTCTCGTTATTGAAACCAAGAACACACAAAATGAAACAAAAAGAGAGGCAAGCTCATGGATCTAAAAGACTTCTCAGAAATCATTCTAAAAATCTACAGAATTTAACAGAAGGCAACAAATGCTATGCTATTATTCTTGAAATTGTGCCATAAAATTCTAATCAAGATATTAAAAGGCTCTTAAAATTTAAATGGTAATTTAAGAAATCCAAAGAGAATTTGTCATCCTTGGTTATATTCTAGGGAATTTTTCTACAAGTATATCTAAAGTGTACAGAATGGGAAAGCTGGACTAATATATCAGTTTGCCTCTGATTCAGGAAACCACAGAAATGGATGAAAAACAGACAGACTGAAAGATAGACATTGATTCAGATTCATCAAAACCTGGACACACATGATATGGCCAGACATTATTAAGGAATTCATCTTAATGCATTAGATTCTCAGCCCAGTTATTTTCAAGATATAGAGGACTGCCTGAAGAGCCCATTCAGGGCTGTGATTCATTACTGTTCTCAAATATATAGACAACATGCACGGCATGTGATGCAGCCCTCCGATGACTTACCAGTTTAGAACCTATGCTGTTTTGGTCAAAAATTATTTAAAATTAATTTCTTAAAGATTTTTCTTCAGTCAAAGTTTTGTTATTTGCAGAGATGCAAGAAGCAGCAGATTTATCAATGACAGGGTACAAAGTGTCCACGGTCACTATGTATTCTAAATTGCAGAGTTACTGGAATTTACTCCTTGAATACTACATCCTGCAAAACGTCTAAGCAGCAATTCTAGTCACTGAAATTCTTGTGCTATCTACTCAATACCTACAGCACTGTAAGGAGTAATAGACAGCTTCCTGCCTCTTGAACATCCAGTGTGTCTCTGTTCCCTATATCCATATATGTCCATATTGGAGATAATTTTCATATGTCCATATTGGAGATAATTTTCACTTCTCATGAATTGCTACTGAGACTGTTTCAGAGGTGTCTGGTGTGTCCGACGGCTAGTTCAGTCTCCACATGAATCTCAAAGATGCCACTGATTGGTGATGAAATGGAAGGGAGTTTCAGGGGTTGACCTTCTAACGCATGAGGTATGAATTCCCGTTTGATTTGTTGATGTTACCAGAGTTTGCTGTAGGCTTATTTTATTTCTCTAGCCCAAAGTGTGAAATGGTTAGGAGTCTGTCAGTTTGAAGAAACTTGTTCTCTCCAGTCTGGGTTCCAGGAAAACAGATGTGGATATCTTTGGAAAAAAAAAATACTTAGATGTCTTGAACAAATATTTTCCTTTTTAATCTCTGAAAAAAAAATGAAGGGTAGCACTAAAATTCCTTCAGCTTGCAAATGGCTACCAGGTTGGGAAAAATTAAACATACTTTAGCTCAGCAAGTCTGCCTTTCTCCTTCACCAAAAGAATAATCCTGGAGTCCCTAGACAGTGTCTAAGGTAGATCTCAAAATTAATGGTAACTGTTCTGGCAATTATAATACCCTGCAACCGTATTTTTCATGCGGTGAATATTAGAAGTAGTGCAGTAGTGTGGAAACCAGCTGTGACCTGATTAGCATTGATGTAAAATGGGAATAGATTTAGTCACACTGACAAAAGTATGCCAAAACGTACCTAATGTTAGTGACATCAGCAACAGGCTCATGACGAATGGCATGTTGTGATGCTATCAGCCCCCTTCCCTCCACCCCAATCATTATGTGTGCCCCAGAAAATACAGAAATGACAGAAGCAAAGCACCAACTCATGGAGAGATTTTGTTGAACTAGACCTGTATGTCACATTCTTACAGTGTTTAAATGTGTTCACATTTGATATTATTAAATAATATCATGATACGGACACAGGTCTAAAACTCAACTTGTACTGTATTTTATTACCTTATTATTATATGGTAGGTCAGTGCGCATAAAATGGACTGTAAACTCTAAACAACCTATTTAATCATTCTGGATTTATTGTGACAACCACGTGTGAGACAGAGATGCCCAGTGTTGGCACCTAGGCTGACCATAGCATTGCCTGAAATCAAACTGTAGCTAAGGCAATAATTTGTAATTCAACCAACCGTATCAAACAGTGAAATGGATTTATGATGGTGTTCTGTGAGAGAAATGAAGGTCAGTTTTCAGCAGTGAAGGTGCTGTTGACTGCAGAAGTATGTGATGAAATTATATATAAGTTTCTGTCATCCTTAAAAAAGAGAAAAGAAGCTGAATGAACTTCTGTTGCTCTGTGGTTTAGATTCCCTCTGTGGTGGAAAAGATTCCCTCTCCCTCCCCACAAGACAAGCTAGATGATCATGTCAAGAGAGTGGTATGTTATTATTCATCTTACATCAGCTAAAAATGAAAACATTATGTCTGGCTGAATCTAATGTTGGGGTGAATTTCATAAATTAGATTTTTTTAGTATTTCACCAATAAAATTAATAATAAGCTTAAAAAATAAAACCCATTTTGTCATAGATATCTTCTGCACAGATGGACAGAATCTTGCCAGTGGTTGTTTTGTAGACTACTGCAAAAATTGGGGCATTTTGGAACTAAATGTTATCAAAGTTCTGGGAGGGAAGAAAGCCTGTTGCCTAATATCTGAAAAACTCCTTTCATTTTCTATGTTATTTCTTATTATGTTAAATATGTAACTAAGATAGGAGCATCTCACCACCTTGTTTCACCTCACAGCTGCCTGCTAGGATCTTTTACCTACAGATGCTCACCTGCATAAATACCTCCAAAGCTGTCAGTATAAATACAGGCAAATCTACAACAGATGCACCAGTGCACCGTGGGAAGAATTCTTCATGGACATAAACCCAACAACTCTCCTCTTCCCATCATATTTTTTTCTTTTTGATCTTGAGGTGCACATCTGTGCCATCTTCATTTTAACATAGTGCTTCACCTCTGTGTAAAGGGCCCCATCCTACCTCATCCCCACCTTCTGGTCATAATTGTGAAAACTGTTTTGCACAGATTCTAAATTGTGCTTCTTATTAACATGTAAGTGAAAAAAAAAATCTACATTTTATAAAATTCTAAGGGAGGGATAGGAGAGAAAGGCAAAAAGGTGTACCTTTGACTCAGATAGCCAGGTTAGCAGGGAACATCTTTATTTGAATTTAAAAAAAATTCTTGGCACTAGGATGATGAGTAAACAAAGAAAAACTGAAAGTCTCACCAATGCAGAAAAAAAATTGAAATTCCATAGAAACCCTCCTGCCAATTAAACATTTAATATAGCAAGATCTGAGAATTATTAATTCCAGTGACACTGAAGTTTGCCAAGAAAACTGTCCAAACCCTAGCTGGAAATTCTATCTGTGGTCCTACCAACCTAGCTCTTAAAGCACAAGCTATAATGAAGGCTCAGACCCAAAGCCATCAAAGGTTCAAGGATCAATTGTTATCAGAATAAGAGAAATTAAGGTGCTTAGCAATTTGCAGGATTGCCAGAAAGAAGTATGACATGTATTCATTTGATTATTGTACATAAAGAATGTGGGCTGAATCAAATAAGTGGTAGCTTTCTATTTAGTCCTTGATTGACTACACTCCAGACCTGCTGAAAGCAAAAATTAATCAAAAGTAGTCTACAGCTGAAAGGAAAAAGGTCTGATCCTTTTGCTAATCATCAACATAGAAAGAGAGTATTGTATGGTGCAGCAACAATTTTGAACATGTCTACTTACACAATTGTGCTGCATTCTACAACGAATGCAATGCATTATCTATATATACTCTTTTCTTACTCTGGACAAATGTCTGTAGTTCAAGACAATATTTTGCAAGAAATACATTTAAAGAGCAGTTTATATTTTAGAAAAACAAATGAGAAAGGTATCACATTGCTTGAAAGACTTACAAAACCTTAGAAGCCCCAGCTAGACCACTGGTACAACTGCTTGCTGGGGATGCTATTCACCCACTGTGAAGGGGAAAGTATTTCCTGATTTCAGCAGAATGGTAAGAGGTCACGCACAGAGGATCTAAACAGCCAGAACCATTTGAGAGGAAGAATCTGCCAAGTGATTTTAAATTTATGAAGGTGTAAGGAGCTCTGCAGAAGAAGAGTTCAGTGTATACTCCAGGTCCACTTTATAGAAGTTCAGCAATGCTATGAAATCTATTTGTAAACAGAGAAGTTTTAGTAAGCTGTCAGGTACTGAAAAGAGGGTTTACAATTAAAAATGATTTGCAATCCAAACCCCATAGACAGTGCATATATTTCTGTCGTGATTTTTTGTCTTATTTTTCATTCTGCATTAAATCCTAACCAGTTGTGGAAATTGTGTAACCTACACAATACATCTGGAACTGCTGTTGGCATCTGCAGAAGTGCAGTTACTTCTACAGCCACCTCCCTAGGTAAGGAGTCTGCCTTGCAAACAGACTCTTACTGGATGACAAGGCACTTAAGGGCTATAGCCTTCCCTTCAGAACTGTCCGATGCTGCAAATCCGTAACTGCAGCTGTGGGTCAGCAGTGCTTGTGGGAAACCATCTGCTGATGGTCAGTGAAAGGGAGCACCAGTGAGTGCCATTGTTTCATTGTCCTCCTGGGATCAGGATAACAGTGGGTTTCTCTTTGCCTAAGGAGTATCAATAAATATCAATATAAATATTGATACGATCCTGGCTACTGCAGACTCATAATGTGCTCATGTAATTAGAAATTTATAAAATGGAGCCCTGACTATACTCCCAATCAGATATATTGCTGGTTTATATGATTTGTTTGAAGACACATCCATTAAAAGACCTGCATTATTGCATTAAAAGAACTAATTACTGAAATCTTTTCCCCAGTCTTCAGTATTGAAAGAAGAAGGGTGAAAGGGATGAGGTGGTGGGCTACGAGATGCTGAGGAAGCCACCTATGTGTTTTCCTTTGCTTCTGATCAAACTAGAGCGACAGTGGTTTGGGGGTAAATGCATAGAAATTTTTTTTATTTCTTAATATAATTCAGAAAAATGCCTGCAGGTGAATTGTAACAGAGTATGCAGAATATGCTTAGGAAAGAACAGGTATCTCTATGTAAGTGGACTAGTTATGCTGACCTTGATAAAGTGATTAAACCATGCATCATTATGCTCCGCAGCAAACTTTTTAGTTCAAAACAGAGTTTGAGAAAAACTCTGGGAAAATGCACAAAATGCCAAAGGAGGAGTGAGATCTGAGCATGACTGAATGTTACTTTTAAGCCTATATGCTTCCTTTGATGCAGGCTTATAAATCCAATTAACATTAATGAGAAATGTTTTGTGCCCATATGGAAACCATGAGCTGAGATCCCCTACTGCCCGTCCAAGATTTCTTCGTACAATTCAAATATTGAACTGTTACATTCAAAGCATATTTTGACTTGAAAAGTTTCAAAGTTCTATGTTTATTCTGCCTTAATAAAAATGAATAGCAACAAAATATAATTGCTTCAGTAATGTTCTGCAATAACATCAAGGTCTTTTATGTTTCTGCAATTTGAAATAAAACCACAAATAATGTCAATGTATTTTGCACATATCACATAACCTACATTGTACAAACTACAAAGTTAAGACAGTTCTGTAAATATTGTTTTGTAAGGTGTTCAAGTCAGATTTCTAAAGAGACAAATAATAAATCAAATGGGGGGGGGGGGGAATCCCTGATTTGGAGAAAAAAATTAACCAGAGCTTAGATCTGCAGAAAAACTATTCCTGGTTTCATGACAGCATTCTTCAAAGAAACAGAAATCTTCAAAATGGAATGAAAGACTTCAATTGTTTCCTGAAACAGATTTTAAAATGAGGAAAGTAAGGCATCTGCATTATTAATCAGAAAAACACATCCTACGAATTTTAATACTGTATTTGTTATTTTCTACTGAACACAGTGTTCCTCACAACCTGACAAGGTGATGATCCCAGAACCAAAACAGATGGTCTTCAAAAAGATCTACAGATCCTCTCTCTTAATGAATCTCAAGAATCCTACAGGATTTATAATAAAGCTACTCATACATATAAAAAGAAATGTACTTCTTCAGTAGCTTCCTTAACAATATTTCTATGAAATCAATTACCTGTGTCTGGTGGATTTTATGTTTAGCTTAAGAGACATCTCCTTGCTGTTCTACAACTGGTGTTGCAATGCTATATTCTAAATTTTAATTATTCTTCTTCCCTTCCAGATTGGGTTGTGTACATGTGTTTTTTCTTATCCCCAGTTTTGCTCTGTCAGCTACTTCAAATTCAGTCAACTTTTCACTTTCCCTATTAGCCCTTCCATCACTTTCCCATTCTACTCTCTTGGCACGGAAAAAAGATCAGCATCAATTTCTCAAGCTACCACTAGGTTCTTTCTCAATCCCTATCACTGCTATGAGTCAACAGTTCACTCCTCTCTTGTATTAGACAAATGTTGACCCGTGACTTCTTCATATCCGCCACCTTCTGCTTCTTTTAAAATTACCTCCTCATCCCAGGACGCTGTGTATTTTGTTCTACCTGTTACATCCTGGAAACCAATTATAGTCTATACCTTGGAAAGAGATGGTTATTTTTACAATATGGTTGTATAATGAATCCTTGAGTGCCACTCCTTCAGTCAGCCACAGCAATACAAGTTATGATGGAGTGACTACATCAGTGGACAAGGGAAGAGCTATGGATGTCATCTATCTGGAATTCTGTAAGGCCTTTGACACCGTCCCCCCCCAACATCCTTCTCTCTAAATTGGAGAGATATGGATTTGATGGGTGGACTGTTTGGTGGATAAGGAATTGGTTGGATGGTCGCATCCAGAGAGTAGTGGTTAACATCTCAATGTCCAGATGGAGATTGGCAACACGTGGTATCCCTCAGGGGTCCGCATTGGGACAGTGCTGTTTAATATCTTCATCAGTGACATACACAGTGGGATCGAATGCACCCTCGGCAAGTTTGCAGATGACACCAAGCTGAGTGGTGCAGTTGACAGGCCTGAGGGATGGGATGCTATCCAGAGGGACCTGGACAAGCTCGAGAAGTGGGCCTATGTGAACTTCATGAGGTTCAACAAGGCCAAGTGCAAGATCCTGCACTTGGGTTGGGGCTACCCCCAGTATCAATACAGGCTGGGGGATGAAGGGATTGGGAGAAGACCTGCTGAGAAGGTCTTGGGGGTACTGGTGGAGGAAAAACTGGACATGAGCCAGCAGTGTGTGCTCACAGCCAAGAATGCCAACCATACCCTGGGCTGCATACAAAGAAGCATGGCCAGCAGGTTGAAGGAGGTGGTTCTGCCCCTCTACTCAGCTCTGGTGAGACCCCACCTGCAGTGCTACGTCCAGCCCCGGAGTCCTCAGCACAGGAAAGACATGGACCTGTTGGAGCAGGTCCAGAGGAGCGCCACAAAAATGATCAGAGAGATGGAACACCTCTCCTATGAGGACAGGCTGAGAGAATTGGGGTTGTTCAGCCTGGAGAAGAGAAGGCTCCGGGGAGACTTTATTGTGGCCTTCCAATACCTAAAGAGGGTTTGTAAGAAAGATGGGGACAGACATTTCAGTAGGACCTGTTGCAATAGGGGTAATGGTTTTAAACTGGAAGAGGGTAGATTTAGATCGGACATAAGGAAGCAATTTTTTACGATGAGGATGGTGAAACACTGGACCATGTTGCCCAGAGAGGTGGTGGATGCCCCATCCCTGGAAACATTCAAGGTCAGGCTGGACAGGGATCTAAGCAATCTCATCTAGTTGAAGATTTCCCTGCTCATTGCAGGGGGGTTGGACTAGATGACCTTTAAAGGTCCCTTCCAACCCAAACTAGTCTATGATTCTATGATATTAGCCAGTAACACTACTTAAGTACACATACTTTGTATATTGTCAGGTATAGAAAATGAAAGAAAGACTTTCTTAAAAAAAAATACTGTAGTAACCATCTTATATATTTATTTATAATATTCAATCAATGATTTAACAGATTTCTATCAGGTAGCTGGTTCCTGAGGACACCTGCAGACAACTCAAACTTTCTGTAAATTATTCCTTCAAGAGTCAAGTGCTCCCCGGCCTGGAGAGCTACCGCACTGAGCCAATGGGACTTCTAATTGCTTCAGGTTCTTCTGACTGACCAGAAAGGAAAGCAGGATGAAAGATGTACATTGTATTTCATATAGTTTATCCAAGCACCCCCATGCTTTTCTCATTATCAGTTTGTTATTTGAGTCCAAATACAGCCAAAAAGCCAGTGAAACTCTTAATTGCAATTTTCAGCTGGCTTCCCACTGAGGTAATATGAGACTTCAAAACTACAAAACAACTCAAATTCCTTAAAAAATCATAGCTCAAAGGAAATCAATAGTGGAACAGATTTATTAAATCATATAACCTAGCACACTGACAGTATGTTATCTATCCCTTTTTGGTGCTTTATCCAATCTTGTTTTCAAAGTCCTACATAACCATTGTGAAAACATTTCAATGTTTCTTCAAAATTACTGAATAAAATATAATTATGAGTAGAAAATGGATGCTTCCTGAACTTTTTTGCAGAGTATAAATCTCATTTGAGACATTATAATGGATTTTTTGCTGCTAGGAAAAGGTTCACAACATTTAAACTACATTTTGGTGGTAGTGGTTTTTTTTTATCTAACTGCTCCTATATGTACTCCCTCTGTACTACATGGAAATAATTTTCTACTCCTGAAGCCCTTCAGATAACTGTAGAGAACAATCATGCAATCCCCTTTTATTGAAATAGCATATATTTGGCTCTTTTAATCTTCCTTCAATCCTTCCTCTCTAACCTCTGTTGTTTGTTGCTAGTGTTCACTGTACCTCTTCTTCTTTGTGATAATGTGATGCTGTTTGTAATTTTCCATAGGAATCTCTTCCAAGGATTAGATTTTTAATAAAATTTTAAATCAGTGTATTTTACATGGTTTGAGGTCATTATAGAAATGATGTGGAGCTCCAATGTATGCCTTCTAATAGCCCTCAGCTAGTAGAAATTCTCTTGTTGTTCAAGTGGAAGAGGCCTATGATTTCAGAGAAGAAAGTTGTAATTTCCTCTTCATTCATCCATTCAGTTAGCTGGTAAATGTGATTTCTGAGTATACAAGCATCCATGAATGGCTTTATAATGATCCTGCAGTAAATTAATGTGATTTAATCTGAAGAGACTTGAAGGCAGCAGCTGCATCAGATGATGTTGCCCTCCTCCTGAAACGCAACAGTAGTTTTGGTGGTATATCAGAAAAGATATCTTTTGCAGAGGGGCAAATGGAAAACAGGACAGACAAAAAAAATCTAAAGGCCATCATTTCAGCTACCTTACTAACACTAGAACTGCTGATGAGAGTATAGTTTCAAAAAGAAAAGACGTGGGCAAGTAGAACCGAAGGGAGGGAAATGTAGCCAGGAGGAAAATAAAGCTGTTGAGTTAGAGTTTGCACTGTGAAACACTAAGAAGCGGAGCGCCCTTGCAAAATGTAGCTGAATGAAACCTGCAGGGCATAGACATGGCCATGAACATAAAAACCTGGACAATCTATTCACTCATAAACACTGCAGATTTTCTTGAAGGTAGAACAAGATAGGAAAAAAAGGATGAAGAAATCAAAATTCAGAGAAGCTACTAGTAATGCAACCTTAGAAAAGCATAGATAAAGATATATAGTATTATCTCTCCAGTAAGGTAAGAAACTACACGCAGAACCTGTCAGATATCCTCTCCATCTCATTTGATGAACTATCTTACTCTCCTTTGTCTTCCTCAGGGACTGACCTCTTTGGTCTTCTGCCTTGACACAGATGATTTTGTTCTTCATGAATCCTAGCTCATTGATCTCCTTATAGCAGACCTATGAACATGCCACCAGGAAAAAGCCATTGTCCCAACCACTGTAAAATAAATGAGGAGAGGACATGTTGCATCTCCTGCCACACCAGGGAGAAAAAAGAGAAAATAATTATTTTCTCATTTCCACTAACAGTCAGGGTAAGTGGGGATTCTGTTAAAGAGCTCAGGCTTCTGACTCAGCCTTCATATGACATCTAGTAAGGGGTTAAGCACTCAAACCTCTGAGACATCATCTGTGCTAATCCATTTGACCAAAACTCTCTTGTGCACGCACAGATTTTGCTTTGCAAGCTATGAATGATAAAACACCCACACATTTCTAAAAATGCAGTGGTGTATAGTAATATCCTATATTACTGAGTTCCTACACAAAGAAATCAATACCTAGTGAAATCAATGATTAGAAAAATGCAAAGTGGGAGAGGGTTAAAAATAGTATCCAGTTAAAGCTGATGCAGCTTTAAGTAACAGATGTTTTTAATGATGTTTTCCAGTGAATTACAAATATCAGTGATATCGAATAATTATTTTTCATCTCAGAGAAAACGCTTCTTTCACATTTCACTGTCTCCATTAGAATACTTAAATGCACTTAAAGCACTTAGCACCTTTTGTGAAATTCATGTCTTCAGACATGCACAGTATTTTGAAAAATAAAGAATGCTTATTTTTATTAACCCTTCCAAAGCATTTGACTATTGCTTCTATGCTATGGTTGTTTCCACATTCAGACCATTTATCTTCTCTTAATAATCAGTGGTAAAAAGCTGGTCTTCTGCACTTATGTGCATGCAATGTAAATGAGGAACAATCATTTCACTGGTAAAATTTTAATTTGCTGAATTATCTACACGCTTTCGCATTGTACTGTTATAGAGCCTTTGAGTTAATGTGCAGCATATGAGAGAAGTCCCATGAAAACAATGATGAGGATAACTCCTTATTTGTTTATTTTTAATCAGAAAGATAAACAAACTCATTTTTTCTCACCATGAAATCAAGAGAAACTCTAAATCTGAAACCCCACTCTAAACCAACAATGTATCAAGCCATGCTAGTATTATTTGCGCAGACTTTGTGTATGAGATCAGTTAAGAAATAGACTTATCTCATGGATAATGGACATACACCAGTCAGGATATTTTTAATTTGGAAGGATATTCTGTTAAAAGAAAGATAGCAGATTTGGAAGATCACATACTACTGAATTTGTTTTGCTTTGTGCAAACATTCTTAATGAACAAGATAGCAAAGCAAAAAAAAACCCAGAAAGTACAAAAATACAAAAAAACAGAAGAGACTGGCATCAGCCACCACCAAGGAAAAATGTTGTAACTGGATTGGAACCTCTCCCACTTCTTTTATATCATCAAACACATTTATTTTGCATAAGTCGTAATAAGACCTGGGGCATAAATGTGTCAAGTCCTCTTTTTCCACAGAGGAACAATCAACTTTTCTCTAGCAATTTAAATTAGGAAAAAAAAAAAAAAAAACAGAGGGAACATATACAAGCTATAACTACAAAAAAAAAACCCAGAGTAAATGAGAAGTTTGATATCCAGGAATCACCATGTTTATTCTGTCACCTTATATCTATTTGGCTAAGCATTGTTTTATTTATAAAATATACGGAAGGGTCAGGTGGAACTCAGGGTTACGGCAAAGGAGATGAATGATGGGAAGATCTTCTGAGACTCAAAGAAAGCAAAGTTCAGGAATGAAAGGCAGAAAGCTCAAGAGGAATGAAAGTGTCTGAGATGAAATGAAGTCTGCACAGCAGAAACCTTTAGGGAAGGCATGGGATGGGACAAAATCCGATTAAATGGGATGGGATGAGATGGGAAAGCTTAGAAAAGAATTATAAGAAAAGAATAATTGAGAATGATGAGAAACGATGGAAAAAAAGTTAAAAAGAGCGAAATTACCTAATACTCAGATTATTTATGTCCCAAATGATAACAATTATGAAAGCTTAAAACACCTCCTGGGTCATGAGCTGCCTGAAAAAAACCAACATGTTGGAGAATTATAGCAGTATATGTAAATTTGAAGTTGCATATACGTGTGAGTGGCATATACATATTTTGAGGTGAATATGGTATGAGTTAGTAAAAAAAGGTATGAATTGATGTATTGTGTTTACATGGCAAGGTTTTGGTAGGGGAGGGGGCTGCAGGGATGGCCTCTGTGAGAAGGGACCAGGGGTTGCTCTCATGTTGGAGAGATCTGGTTCCAGGTGGCTCCAAAATGGACCCATGGCTGGCCAAAGCTGAGCCCATCAACGACACTGGTGGAGCCTCTGTGAAAACATATTTAAGAAAGGGCAAAAAATGCTGTGTAGCAACTGTGGGAGAGGGGATTAAGAAGAATGTAAGAGAAATACCTCTGCAGACCCCAAGGTCAGTGAAGAAGGAGGGGGAGGATGTGCTCCAGGCACCAGAGCAGAAATTCCCCTGCAGCCTGTAGTAAAGACCGTGGTGACACAGGTTGCCCTGATGCAGCCCATGGAGGATCATGGTGGAGGAGATATCCACACTGCAGCTCATGTAGGACCTCATGCCACAGCAGGTGCAGAAGCCCTGAAGGGAGCTGCGGCCTGTGGAAAGGAGTCCACACTAGAGCACGTTTGCTGGCAGGACCTGCGGCCCATGGGGGACCCAGGCCAGAAAAGTCCGTTCCTGAAGGACTGTACTCCATGGAAGGGACACATGCTGGAGCAGTTCTTGAAGGACTGCAAGTCTGTGGGAAGGATGCATGTTGGAGCACTTCATGAAGGACTGTATGTTGTGGGAGGGACCCCACACTGGAGCAGGGAAAGAGTGTGATGAAGAAGGAGCAGCAGAGACAACGTTATGAACTGACTGTGACCCCCATTCCCTATCCCACCCTGCAGCACTCGGAGAGGGGGAGGTAGAGGAGTTGGGAGTGAAGGAGAGAAGAAGCCTGAGAAAAACAGGGGTGAAGATGTGGAGGGAAGGTGTGTTTACTTTGTTTTTCATATCTTACTACCCTACTCTGTTTTTAATTGGTAATAAATTAAATTAATCTTCACAAAGTCAAGTCTGTTTTGCCTATGACAGTAACCGGTGAGCAATCTCCCTATCCTTATCTCAGCCCACAAGTTTTTTCATCTTACTTTCTCCCCCGTCCCTCTGAGGAGGGGAAGTGAGAGACCAGCTAGGTGGGCACCTGGCAGCCATCCAAGGTTAACCCACCACAATTAAACATGAGGAAGAGAACTTAAATTTGGTAGCAAAAAAAGTCATATTAAGATTTATACCCATACATGAGATTCAGGGTTTAAGGTAGAACAAAGTCTGCCATTCTAGCGTATGTACAGTAAAGTAGTAAACTGCAGGAAGTTAATTTCCTACAAGAAGAAAAAATCTACCTGAATGAACTATCACCCCCTCCCACTGCCATAGTACTGAACGCTCCCATCAACAGGAATACGTTAATGTGAAAATAAAGAAATGCTGAAGGTGAAATTAGATGGATTTGTAAAAAACAATATTATGCTAGCTCCATGCCAGGTGCCAGGAAGACTCACAGGATACACCCTTTAGGACTCTTCCTGAAAGGAAAGAAAGTCTGGGTGGAGTTTGGCAAAGCATGAAGCGGAAATCCCAGGCATATCCGTGAAAGGGCAGAGTGCTTAGATTAAAAGCAAATTTGCTCCTTCCAGGAAGTGAGTATCACATCAGTAGCGCTGAGACTTGGCTAGCAAATCAATAAACGGACAGGAGAACAGAATGTTACCCAGTTGTTGTAATTTTCCTCCTAGAAAGGAGGAAAATAAACTATTTTTTTGTTAGGAACCACGTTAAGAGGAATTTTTGGACTACCATTCCTGTGTGTGTGTGTATATATATATATATATATATACACATTTACATAGTGGAAATACATTTAGGTACTAAAGTATGACTAACAGATCTTGGAAAAATAAGTAAAAACAAGTAACAGAAGATTACATTTCTCATATCCTAGCAATGTGCCTAGATGAGTGCTACTCAGGACCAAGATCTTAATATTTTTGGTTGCAGTGGAATGTGATCCTCTTTGAATATGAACACTAACAAGTAGCTAGAAGGGACAGAGTGCAAAATATTTACAGGGAATTATTTGGGTCTCAGATGTCTTCATTATGCTCAGAAAGTAGAACATCAAAATGTGTGCATGAGCATGTCGGCATAAAACAGACCTAGAATGTCTATGTGCAAAAAATCTGTGTGCAATTCTCTCTCTTGCTGCAGGAATACCTGATAGCTATTCTCATTTTTAGAAACATCTTTCTTATTTTAGAGACCTAACAGAGGGTTAAAAAGCAACAAAAGTAACATTTTGTATCTTTAACTACAAAGGGTTTAGAAAATTATAATTAAGCTAATACTGAGCCCATTTTAAAATCATGTCTCACAAGTGCTTCTGCATAAAGGAGATGACAGTAAGTGGGCTGAAATGTATGATCTGGGGTTTCTCTCAGTCTTTGATTTCATGAATATGAGACCTGAATAAGGACTATAGGATCACAATCATAAAACAGCAATGTTTGCCAGGGAGCTAAGGCTTTCCTCTATTCAATAAATCCTGTAAAGCTTAATCCAGTTCTCACAGAAGCCAAAGATAACCTACTTGTTGCCTTCTAGTCACCATGGATTAGATCTTTTGTCATTGATTGCCTTGTAAGGAACACAAGGCTCTGTTCATTGATGCAAACGATACATTCAAAGTAAACCCTCACTGTAAGACTAATTGCTATTATATGATAACGCAAATGACAAGCTTATTTTCTAATACGCGTGTTTCAGATGATAACCTGAATGCAGTGTGCTAATGTGGTGCATTGAGGTATACTGAATTACTGAAGGTCAATTCAGACAAGTTATTTAGCAATGAGAGTATATAATGACATTCACTAGGAACAAAGTAAGTCATTTTCTTTTTAGATTAAGAAAAGCAGAGTACCTTTTCCTTCTGTGCATGTACATTATCCAGTACATCATGAGACTAAAAGAGAGGGAGATGCATCCAGGTTGTTGTTCAGTTGCTGTTTCCTCAGTAGTAGTGGACTCTGAGAGTAGCAGTAGTGACTCCTTTATTAACTTCTTAGGCAAGAAAGTACTTTGAACACTTGAGTATCTTAAACTCAACAGGAATTTTCTGCCAGCCTCATCTGAGCTAAACTTGCAGTTTACTGTGAGCTTGTTTTTGAAATAGTTTCACATGAAGTTTAACAGTTGAGATTATTTTTAATTTCTTTATTTTTGTAGGGTGATTTATCTCAGTATCTGCCTTTTAAGCAGTATGTAGCAACCTTAGTGAATGAAGGCAGAGGCAAAAGAAAACCTGCTATAAATTCATTATTGCTTCTACTCCGAAGAGCCAGGTTTTCTATGATACTGTTAAGGATAGTAAAACCCAGAAATCAATATAAATAAGAATAATTTGACAGGACCTATTTTTTAGAAGTGCATCTGTTCTGGAGAACTGACACAATCTAGAGGGCCAGCTGATGGAGGTTCTCCAGTTCAACTGCTTTTAATATATACAAATCAGAAATACACATCTAAAATCTATTTATTGTAGAAAATACCATGAGCAAAGCTTTGCAGGAAAGTCAGCTGTGGATTTCTGCATGTAAGAAAGAAGAATTAACTACTTCCAAATAAGCCTGTTTGGGTTTGTTTTGTTTGTGTTTTTTTTCCAAACAGAATGTGTGAAATGTTGATGTATTCTCTGGGATGCCACAAACTAGTTTCTCTCAGTCAATGCAAAATATGCTCATTATCATGTATCACATGTAGTGGATACTACAGCCACAAGGGACCACTCTGATCATAGACCTCATGATAACATATACTGAAGAATTCCACTCCCATTCACTAACTTCTGCATTGTGCTGGCTACCTTCTGGTTGAACAAGAAAACACATCCATCTCTTTAAGCCCCACCGTGGTAAAGATTTCGACCGTTGCTAAATTCACACCTTTCCTTGGTTGAGTGTAGTAGTAACTAAATAAATGTTAAAGAAAGTGTATTTCAGTTCCTGCTTGAATTTCTTTCATGCTATTTTAACATAAAATGCTTCAAACTAGCAAGAACAATCAATTTTAAAAGCATTTGTGTTTCATAACTTGTCCACTTTTAAGTCTCACAGGAAGGACAGATTTTGGTTCAGTAGTGCTGAAAAACAGCACTGTTAATTATCATGGACTGAGAAAAAGCATAATAAATGCTTTGAGTTTGAGCAAAAGAGCCTTTTCAATTCCCTCTTTTAAAAAAAAAGCTAAACACCTTAAAACTGAGCTATGCAGCAACAAAACTGTTACATATAGAACTAATATAAAATCCAAAGTATTTTTTTGGTAACACTTTGAGACTTTTTTGTTTGTTTGTTTCTTCTTAGAGATCATCACAAATTAGATATTGAAATACAACCCTCTGCAAATTCAGACACAGGATATTTAAATTAGATTAAATCCTACACCATAAGTTTTTGAAGATTAACTCCAAAACTGAATCTTACTTCCGGCTCCAATTCAGAAGGAGTAGAAATCCGACATCACAAGAACATCATTAAATATTTCAGTCCAGCATGGCCTCTCTCTCATGATAACATTAAGAGGAGTCAAAATTGTGTAGAGATAATCCATCACGAAAAATATATCTAGGAACTTGTACAGCTGGAGGAAGTTATTTGTTCCAGAAAATTTGAATTAATTTCATTTTCACAAAGTATTATATAAAACATAGGCGCTGGTATTTTTTGAAAATATGGTAACATTAATTTGTACTGATTTTAATTATTTTCTTAGCCTCTGATGCTTCCTACTGCAAGATTGGAAATATGCTGGGTACCCTCTGGTGGACAAAATAACATATAACTTCTTACATTATCCTCCAAAAATGAGAATTTGTGCATGTATTTCAAGCCAGTGAAATAGAATGGTTTCAAGCTTAAAAAGAATATTAAAATGTCTCAGGCAGGTGTGATCCCCAAAAGATGTAACTTAAGAAAAAAAGGTATTTAACATTTCATTTTGCTTCTAGAGTAAAACGTGTGACCAAAGCCACTAGTTGGTTTCCTTTCTTTCTCACTAGCTGGAATGACCTACTGCAATTTCATGGCACTGATCTGACTGTTTACTCCCAAGGTAATGGTTGTGGTTTTTTCAGAGTTCTGTCAATAAAGGCACAAAAGTCCCTTTAAATGCAAGCTAAGTAAAAACTCAGCCTAGGAAACTATAATCTATTTTTGTAATATATTTTATAAGAAAGTACAAAGTGAGGTTATTATTTAAAAATTCTGTATTTTTTTTTTACAGAGATATAGGAGCCCCCAGCTTCTGCCGAACTCTGATTCATACACACACATTTTTAATCTCTCTTCAGCTACTCACTAGCCATTCAACGTTGGCAGATATGGATCAGACATTGTAGATTTTATTGGTTTTCTCTAAATAGAAGCTGTGAAAACTTCAGAGGTAGGATTGAGGATTATTGTGATACACAGATGCTGCAAATATTTTTTCTTATAAGAGACATTAAAAGGCATCGTTGGGTGAACCATTACTGGCTACCTGGAGCAAGCAGTAAATCAGATATGGTATATTGGGCGGGGGGAGTTGTCTGTAACTTGTTCTTATCTGTCAACTTCTTTGAGGAATGTGAAATTGCTTTTGGCATGTTTTGATGGTCACTACGTAATTTACACTGATTAATTTCTCTTCCTCCATGCAACTGACTGACATCACTGGTCTGACATATCAATTAACACTTTGTCAGTCTTTCCTTCCCACATTCTTCATTAGTAGGTCACCTTCACTTATATACCATCATTATATCATTTCATTGCATAGCTATTTCCATCACTAATTTGACACGTATATTATTAGTGCTTCTGTTTTCTGGATGCAAATTAGATGAAATATAATTTGACTTGGAATTCAAGAATGTTTCTCTTCTCATGTTAGAAAATTTCATAATACATATTTCATGTTCTCTTTGTACCAGTACTTCCTTTTTTATTGTCAGTTACATAGGACTGCACACAAGAAAGGATTTATGTGTTTAAAACCAGTGCAGCAGCAAAGTTACATCCTGAAAAAGGAATAGAGCTTCCCAAGGCATGGACTTGGGTATCTCAGAATGGGATCCAAAATAGCTAGCACACAGAGTAAAGACAGACCTACTGTTCGCTAGTAAGGGTTCTTAGACAGGAAGGTAACTAAAATCATCTCTTTTGAGAGCGCAGATTCAGAGACTCCCTCTGTTCACAGCCTGATTCATAGACTAAAACCCTCCCCTGCATTTTCCCACTTAATTCTTTTATTTCAGAGGCGTGAGCCAGGCTCACTTCTGGAGCCTGGCCGGGGGCAGTTGTAGTGCTGCCCAGTTAAGTGGCATGGCAGACAGGCCTTATCTAGGACATGAAAAGCCAGAGTTTCAACTTCCTTTTCAGATTCAGATGTTTAAAATTGTATTTTTCACCTCCTGGGAGACTACCCTAATCAACAAGTAAATATGCCTATCTGAGCAGAGCATATGCCTTTCTGCTGCAGTTGCACCAACATTTGCCCAAGGCCACGTGGGTGGCGAGCGGAGCGGGTTGCTGCAGCTAGCTGTGAAGCCGAGAGCCGTCTTCCCTGCCTCTGTGCGGCTACTCGCAGTCCTGCGTGGATTTTGTATTAAACAGTCACTGGTGACAATGAACAGGAGACAGACACAAGATGTGCTGTTACTATGGTTAATACCATTGCCTTTGATTTTAGAAAAATAAACAAGCGTGCTTATCTGAAGGAAAGAGCAAAGTTCTCCACGTGCCGTATTAAAATATTCTGGGGAGCATTCTGCTGTGTCTCTTATTGCCTTCCCCTCTCTGGTCCATATGACTAAACTTCGCTCATGTGAGAGCAGAGAAAAAAACCTTCCATTACCTTGAAAAGAAAAACATTTGTGACGGGACAGGGAAGTTTTAGGACAATCATCTTTCAGCCACAAACAATAGATGTATCCCACTAACAACAACTCAAGATTAGATTATAAAACCGCTTTTCCAAGGTTTATGCAGTCTCCGTATTTCAGGCAAAATCTTTTGTTCATCCTCACATTTGAAGGAAAATACATAAAACTTCCCTACCTCATGTAACTTTTTTCTCAGATGTTGCGATATTCATATTTATAGGAGAGTTTACATGTATACTATACTCCTGGGAGTTTCTCTCCAGTCTAAAAGGCTGATTAGTATTTCTTTCATGCCTGAATCGAGTTCAAAATGATCTCAACTAGAAGCAAGGGAGGGGAATCCAAATCTTTTTCTCTAACAAATCCCTTGAGCCTTACAAGGGCTCAAAAGGTAAGGCAAAATAAGAACTCCCATGTAGAGCAATTGTGTCACTATTTTTCTCAAAGAAATGGCACCGACTGTTCTTAAAATCAAAATCAAACTGCTTATACTAACCCAGAGAAGTAACTAAATTTTGAAAACCAGTTTAATTTGGTTATTGCTATGGCTAATCATCTTTAGCATAATGTGTTCTATAAATATCCCAGCTTTATGTAGCTCCTCTGTTATGCTCTCTGTATACATATTTTTAACATATGATATGTTTAGGAGATTGGGATAAATGAAGCCTGCTTCCTCAGTCTAGAAGTCTAGTGGTAACTGTATTTTCATGAAGAGCTTAAAAAGCTTGGCTTAAATTTTAATCCAAACATTTTGTAAAATTAAGCAGATGGCTGCTGGCACTATAGCATTATCTATCTGAAACAAGTGCTAGAAACTCTAAACAGTCGTACAGGCAATAAAAATATTACCGAATTTAAATCATCAAAACAACAAGCTCTTCTCAAAATTAGCACATCCTTTGCTGACAGAGTAGGCATACACATACACCGAGGAAGGAAGATTGCTTATTTTAAGGTGCTAAATCATAGTGAAATAATAATGGTTTAATACTTCTAAAAAGAAGGGCACTTTAAAAGTGACAAGACATGACCAGACATACAAAGATGTTAGCCCATTTTTCAGTGAGTAGTTTAGGAGAAATCTAGGCCTACTACATAGCTGCCCTATTAATTTTTCGTTTCCTTTCCACATTGGTAGCAGAAGGCAGAGTTACTAACAGGGCTGCAGGTTCTGTTCCTTCAGTATAAATGTTCTGGTTTAGTCACTACTGAATTGATCACAGCAGAGAGACCACTGCCAGTATCTTTAAGCAAAGTGCTTGTCATAGCCCCTGAACACATTTCTAGCTAGTTCCACCATTTATCTCATAAGGCCACTCACAGGAATAAGGTTTCCCTCACATCAGGTCCCTGGAACTGCCTGCACTGTATCCCTGGAAAAAGCTTAAAGCAGGAAGGAAGCTGATTTAACAAAAGGTGGAGGCATGATGTCATCCTCTCCTCATGTTGCAGAGGCACGTGAATGCTTCTAACAGACTTCCTCCTGCCACTGTCAAACACAAGAGTAATTGCTGTCAAAGAAATGAGTTTCCAAGGTGGGTTGCCGTGCAGGGTTGGTCCTGGCAAGGTGGGAATACTTCTCCTCAGTCCAAGCTCCTCTCCCAACATAACCCCTCTGAACCTAAATCAAAAGTGGGGTCGAAATGAGTATCTTCCCTTGGCCACAGGTAAACTTCTCGTATCTCTGCAATGAATCTATAAACTACTGCAGTGTTCACCTGTAGTTCTCCATACTGATACCCTACTTCCTCTCCAGGCTCCATTTCGTGATCTTGTTGCCTCCTCCATTCCCCCGTAGTCTGAGAGTCCCTGACATTTAGGACTGCGGGACAGTGAGGTGAGACTGGGAAGACTGGGAAGACTGTGAGTAGAGGTCCATCAGTCCAGCTCTGCATCATTCCCAGCCCTGCCTCAACCTCTTCCTGCAGGCCTTCCCAGGCCAACGCTCCTAAGCAAGGTTTTCCCTGCACTTTCCTACCCCTCCGTCATCCAGCCTCAGCAATGTCCTCCCTGAGTTTCTTGCTCTGCTTCCCAAAATTCTCCTGCAATGTACCCCCAGTCCCTAGCTCCTCACATGCATTCTGCACCCCTTGTCTATAGAGTCACTACCCCTTGTCTGGGTTATTGTGCTGCAGGAGACAAGTACCAGCTGGCTGCTAGTATTGTAAGTATTACAGATCACTGGAGTTGTGCACTAATTTTGAACTCTGGAAGTCCTTATGTTTTCAGATGCTCGGTAAATCAATCACGTATTTTTTCTGAATATGTGCATTATGGCACGGTAGTCTGCATATTTATTTTGCTTTTTTATAAATGGAATTTCAGTTTTAATTTTTTTGCAAAGAGCATGAATTTCTAAAAATTAATGATCTGCAATCCTCCATAGACAACACTTCAAAAGAAATACAGGTGGGCAACATATGTTCTCTTCTTGCCAATCGCAGCTAATCTAGTGGCTTCTGATAATATCTAGCAAAGTCTTCACAGCCCGCAGACTGCAAGTACTGCTGCTTATGGAATTTGACATTATCTATGTCAGCTGTGGTTTCTTCTCCCCAGTTGGCTTGTCCTACCTCTAAATAGGCCAGAAAGAATCACTGAAGTTCTTAAACTCTTGAAGAAAAGGTGGAAAAAACAAGTTAAAGGCAATCTAGGATATTACAGATGACCCCAAATATTTTCCACTCCTCTCTGCTAAAGATGGCTGCTTTTTACTATGTTTAGGGACCCTAGGCTTTAAGATACTTGAGTGATTCCCTAAGACGTGGTAGATGATTTTATTGTCTTGTAGATAGTCAGTCTACTTTATTTTCTTATTTATGACACTACCCATGCATTCATCTGGATGTAAATACTCCTGGTTTCCTCCTGTGAAAAGCAAGTGGAACTAGCTCTCCAGCCACAATTTTCTCTTATCATGTTGTTTCTCAGCAGATTCTGTGACTCTTTCTGTCCTCTGACCAGGAATGCTGTCACTGTGCTGTCACCTTACTGGCAATGACAAAAAATGTATCTTTCACAGGTCAATCCCCTGAAATTAAAACATCTGGCTAGAGCCAGCCTCAGGGGCTTTAGGGTTGGAATTTTTTTTTTTTCCTCCTTTCTGTAAAAATAAAAACACTTTTCCTGGGAATCTGTTATAAAATTTCTTCCAGACCACCCATATTACAAGGATCCATAATCTTGCAGTAACGCATTGAATACAGAAGAGTAATGTCTTGTTTCGTATGTCAAGGACTGAATAAACAGTGGTGGGTTTTGCTCTGTATACGTCCAGTGAACATTTGCTACTGAGGACATACTGGGGGAATTCACACAGACTAGCATGCCCATGTTTTGTACAGCCCCTTTTTAGATTCAGGTGGATGACTTGGCAAGATGCTATGGGACTGCGTGATGTACAGATGCTCTGAAGTGTAACAGATTTGATTAGGACAGTCTGCAGCTTGATTTCTTGTATGAGATTATCTCATGGTTTCTCCCTCGTGTGCCACAGCAATAAATGAATGATAGCTCTGAAGCTAACTGGATGCTATTCAATTTAGATGATGCTTTCAAGTCAGAAGTAATACAGACACAAATACAGGAAAAGGAATCCAGATAACATTCTGTACCTCTCTGACCCAGGTACTGAACTTGAACAACCTAAAGAACTATAAAAATCGGATGGATAATATTTTAAATACTGTTTGAAACCTTCTTTCTCCTATTCCTCAGTCTTTAAATCCTGCCTTCCAACCCTGAACAGACATTTTCACTTCAGCAGATGTTTCCCCTTTGAGCTTTTCCTATTTAATATATTTCAAACTGAAGTCTCAAGCTGCTTGCTCACCTCTCTCTACTTCAACGGATCAGTTGAGACGGAAGGAGAAAAATAGCTCAAGCAGATGTTTCAGAAGTTAGAAATGTTAGGGAAAAAAGTGGAAGTTACTAATGTGGATTTTATATTTGTGTGTGGCAGCATTAACAGATGCTCACAGACTGATAACTACTTCTATCATTTTCCATGGAAACTGATAGCAAATTTGAATTAAAAAAAGTTGCTTTGAAAAGCTCACATGGAGTAATATGATTTATTACATACAGTGAAAGACAATGAAATTTTGCCAGAGAAGCATTTATTATATTTCAGTCAAATGAAAATGACAGACTCTTGCCCCAAGGAATTCAGCAGGTCGTGGCTTCCCTCTGTGTGGGTGTGCAATATGCTGAGAAGGAGAAATTAGCCTCTCTACTCTGAGCTTCACAAGACCCAGTTAGTCACAGGCCTGAGCTCCTTTTCGTCTTTTTTACTCTTAATACAATAAAAGTAATACAAAGACACCTCTAGTATATATTGGTTGCAGTGACTATGCCTCTTAAATATGAACAAGCAGGCTTAGTGCGTGTTATTTGTACACACTCTCCTGGTTTGATTGGCTAATGGCGACTTCAAAAATGTAGAATACCTTAAACACCACCAAAAGGTTTATAAACTATTGAAGGCTATCCAGACCTTTCTATAAGTGATGCCCTGATGGGTGTTAAAAAAAAAAAACACAAAAAAAACCCAACAATTTATATCCTAGAGCACAAGTCTAAAGGGGGTACAAAATACGGGAAAAGCCAAGCCTGTTGATGTACTTGTTAACACTCGTCTTCCTGGTCTCTCCTTGGACTTACATTTCCAGGCTGAGGACCAGAGCAGAGATCGCTTCTAGGGAGCAACAAGAGATGGCTCAGTGGAAAGGACTGTCTCTGGCAAAGACAAGCTAGGAAACAGAAGCCGTCAGGAGCACTACTTCAGGATATCTTTTGCAGTCAAGAAGGCTGGTAACAGAACAGTCAGAGTTATTACAGGATACAATACCACAAACAAGTGCAAATTGGGTACCTGATGGATTAGTTATTGCATATACAAAGAGTATGGAAACTATTCCAACTTATAAATATATTCAATAAGACAGTGAAATTAGGTGATTTGCCCAAGGCCAGACAGCAAACTGTGGCAGAATTGAAAACAACAAACCCCCACTTCTCTCACACACTCTTCTGTCCTACTCTGAGTGTCAGCCGTGGACCTTAACTGTGGAAGAGTTCTGCCTTGCAACAAAACCTTACAGAATCCTCCTGAAAACATCGATCCATTTCCCCTTCACATCAATGGCTGTCCAAAAATCCTTTGATTTCAACAGGACCTGAAGTCGATCTTTTATGAGTGAAAAATTAAGAAACTATATTTTTTCTCCCTTCAGTTTTCAGTGACAGACACTTTCACACTACATATTGGTGTAAAAATGTTAGTCATATGGTAAAAGCAGCATATGCTGAACTGTTATTTTTTTTTTTTAATGGACTCCTATTACATGCTTTGTTTTCTATACCGAGAGATGCAAAAAGCTTGAAGCACCTAAGAGAATAAGAAATGCACAAAGCTGCAGGGAATATACTTCAGAGAATAGTCATTATATAAGCAGCAGCAATTATATTTTATCATAAGTCTAGTTATTTGTGAACCAAAAACTATGTTTTGAGTTTTGTTTGTAGAGTAGAAATAAGTCTTTACACAGGAGAAAAACAGATTGTTACAGCAGCTGAAAAGTTCAATGGTCTTCAAAAAATACTACACATATTTAAATTCAGACCTATATACATAGTTGGCACTGTGGGAGGTTTGTATTATCTTCCTCTGTTTTTGAATGATATAGTGTTTGAAGCATTGTTAACATAGAATAGGATGTAAATATTTCTTCTCTTTCTCCCTTGTTTACCTTCCTTCTCTTCCGTTTATTCTTTGGGTCAGAACTTGCATCAGCTAAAACTAACTGCACATAATTCATTAACTCAACATATGCAGGACTGGGGGTTTCTTTTCTCCACAGAATTCCCTTCTCAGCCAGTTTTCTAAGAAGTGAAAAGGGAGTAACACTGCTTACTAGATTCAGCAAAGTTACCTGAGCACCGCATGATCCTTTTTGCTAGTAGTCTTTTGTGCCATAATTTCAAATAAAAAGTGCACAAAGTCGTTCTTCAGTGAAATTGTGAATTCCTGAGCTAAATCTGTAGCAAATTTATTTTACATTTTCTTTCGTATACTTTACTGAAAGGGGATCACTTCACGAAAAAATCAGCAAGATATATGCACACTGTCATTTAGCTTAGTCAAACATACGCTCTTAATTCTGAAGATACATTTAGAATGCTGTGTTTTGACACAGTGCCATTTGACATGGGGTTACTGGTCAGAATATACCTACCCACATCTCACTAAAGGTACAGTACATGTTGCAAGCCTATGCCCCAAGCTGGGCCCACTCTGAGAAGGGGTTGGACCACATGATTTCCACTGGTCCCTTACTGCTTACACTACTCTGTGATTCTCTGCTGAAGACGGGTATGAAAGCCATTTTTAGCAATTAATTTTCTATTTATTTTTTAGCCATTCATGTTTGGTAACAGGTGATAAAAAATAAATGGGTAAGTCAACATTTGTGACTGTGGGCATACTTTGACGAAGCCAGTGTAGAACTATTTGCATTATCCATTCTAGACACTTGCCTGAGTAATGCATTCTTTAATCCTATGATCTTGGGATCTTACCATTGTATGAAAATTAATTAAATCAGAGAATGAGTGCTGGGTTTTTACCTAGAGAAGACTAACAATATTTGTATTTTCAGAAGTGAGTTCTTGTATTTTCATTGGAACTAAGACCATCTTCTAGCCTGTGTGCTTTTGTATTAATTCATTCATTAAAATGGTATTAAAATAATATAAAGAGACTGTTCTTGAACTCACAAAACCTTACAAATTCTTAATCGAGGGAAATTTGCACAGAGCTGTGCTTAAGTAGTATATAGTGTTTTTCCTCTGAAATACAGTATGACGGTGTTCTCAACATAGCATTTGGGCTGGAAAATGATTACTTAAAAATTATGTCGTTGGACTTAGATAATATTTCCTAAATTGGTTATATTTATGCTTTAAGCATTTAATACACTAATTTAAGAATAAATTAGTAAAAGATTAAAAAAAAAAGTAAATCTGTGTCACTAAAAATGATTTCATATTACAAAAAGGATCCAGAAATAAGTTCTCTTTCATACTGCGTATTAGTCTACTTTTTGATTCAGTAAAGAAACAGTAACAACAAAACTTTTAGTCAGCTAATTCCTTACAGAAGTATTGATGGACAACACTCTCAATTTAATTCCCCTAGTCACAAATAAAAGAAAAAGTATCTGCCTAGCTCCTCTACCTCAGACAAGTCTCCCTTTGTTCTGAAAGGCATACCTTTCCTCCTCCTGGTCATTCTCCCATCTCTGACAGATATTGCTGATAGAGAGCCAGGCAGTACCTGCCTGTCAGGGTGTAAAAGCTTGCCTCACTCCTGCCTATACTCCTGTGAACTGGTTATATTAAAGCAGGCTGTTCAGTGAACACCTAGAGCCAGAGCATCTGACAGACGTCATAGTATCGCTGAATAATTTAGATTGGAAGGGATCTCTGGAGGTTATCTCATCCAACATCTTGCTCAAAGCAGGGCTGGCTTTGAAGTTAGATCAGGTTGTTCAGAGTCAAATCCAGTCAAGGTTCAGATATCTCCAAAGACAGAGATTCCACAGCTTTCTGTGACAGCTGGTCTGATCTTTCACCACCCTCACTGTGAAGAATTTTTTTTCCTTAAATTCTGTTGGAATTTCTCTTGTTGAAACTTGTGTCTGTTACATCTTACCCTCTCATTGTGCACTTCTCAGAAGAGTGGCTCCCTCTTCTCTGTAACTACTCATTAAAGGAAGTTAAGACAGCATTTAAGCCTCCCATATGTTTGCTCACATATCCATAACTTGATTTGACTCAGCTGGATAGTACTTCACTTCCTCAGACTCTGCCACTTGGCACAGGAACCTGTAAGCAGACCTCACCAGGGAAGGGCTCAGTGAGAAGTACCTTCTTCCTCCGTGCTTGCCTTACGCCACACTCGCTTGACTTCCTGCGTGTTGGAACAGACCATTCTTGCGCTTTGAGGAGCTTGATCTAGAGTTTTCCTTCTCTCACCTTGGTGTTCCCTTTGCTGTCTCTCACTCTTCACCACCACCACCACCACCCAGGTCCTGCTTTCTCTCTCTGCCTGATGTTTTCTGCCTTTTCTTAGATATGTTTTCCCACAGACACCACCATCTTCACCGATGGAGCCTGCTGTGTCCAGCACCAGGGCAGTCCCTGATCTTGTTCCACACAAGCCACCCCTGCAGCCCTCCCACTAGCGAAACCTTGCCACCTACACCCAAGACAATACTACATTTCTGTGTATTTCTGAAAGTGCGGCGATCATAGTTCTTGCTCCTGAAGACACCCTGAGACTTTGGGGAAGCACACACTTGCATCTTTCTGAACTATGACAAATGCTTTAAAATGCTTTACAGCTTACAGTGGCATGACTATAGATGCCTGCCATTAAGAACTGGACCCAAACCATGATTTGCAGCATGTGACTCACTGGAAAACTATACATGCTGTGAAAAATTAAAACGGTGACTATTTCTGTTAACTTTTGCTCTAAATTTGCAATCTGTAACCCAAGATCTTAGTCGTTGCTCACTTGCATCAGAGTGAATTGGTTTAATTTGATTTACCTAAGTATCATTGCTTGCAATTTATACTGATTTAGTATCACCTTCAGTTTACTTCCAACTGTATATATCACTTTCATTCAAATCTGTGGAGATGGATGCATTTGTTCTTTTGAGACATCACTTACACTAGTAAGGATATTTCCACTTGAAATAGCTTTTTGCCAGAACAGAACTACAAAACCAGCAAAATATCAACAATACATTTCTTTCAAATGTACTGATTTAGGATTTTGTAAAGTAAAAGATGTGTGGAATTTCAAAATACCAGTTGAAAAGACTTGCATTTATGTATTTAGTGTAAAAACACGGCATCTATGCTGATAAAAGGATGATCCTGGGGTGTGAGTGAGTGGGTGAGTTGTTCGGGTATTTTTACTTGGACTCCAAAGCGCAATAAAGGTAAACTAAAAAGGTAGCTACAGAAAAATATTTTCATTTGTGTAAGAAGTGTTCTGGTTTTGTGGGTATTTACAGTGCATAACTGTTAATTTTGATTTCTTTGTGCCCTGCTGTGGCATGAAATTATGGTAGCAGAAGGTCAACAAGGGTTTCCTAAACTTCTGTTGCTTATTAAGTAATTGTTCCACCATGTTTCCCTTTTATTTTTTTTATTTCTCCAAATATAAGCTAATATTTAGACCAACTAAACTGTTTTAGGTTGCATAACGATATTGACACTGTGAGTTCTTTAGCCTCCAAAATAATCCCACAGTACTTCTTTCCTGTGCCAACATTTTACTTATTATTGGCCCTCTAGGACCAAGGAGCCCCAGCTACACAAATCCTGGCTTCTCTGTGCTGCAGAGTTAATGAAATCCAGCTGTAAAGGGAAGCTGAGTGAGTGTGAGATTCCATCTCTGGAGCAGTGCAAAGACCCAGACTGGCTGTGAGAATCTGATCCAGAACACATTTCCTTTGATCTGCAGTATCTGTATTCATATACCCAAGTCATATTTTGTGACGTGCTTTATCCTTTCAATCTCATAAATGTATTAATTTATTTGTATGCCTTTGAGTTTTTACCGTCTTGCTCGCTGTTCTTATGATCCGCTCCTTTACCACCCATAATCTCATTTCTGACAGGTTAGTTTCATTTCCCTTCCCCCACTACCTTATCCAAACTACAGACCAGAAATAACATAGCTCAGAAGGCAGATTTGATTGTCCCCACCACCACCAAATGTTGACATACAAGGAAGCTAACACATTTGATTTGCATCTTCATTCCTTTAATAATGTAATGTCTGTTTAACCTAAGCAGCTGAAAATGGAAAGAGGATTCTTGGTGTAAAAGCAAGGCTTCAGTAAGGGAAAGTGTTCACCCTGTGCTGTGACAGCAAAAGCAACACATAAGATGACGAGGTGGCTACTTCACCTCAGGAAAGGTTTCCAAATACCTCCCTCCCTAAGTCTCTTTTTGTGGTTCTAGGCAGTAAAAAGGAAGTAGCAGAGAGCATAGAAGCAAGAAAATAGGTCATTCCTTGTTTAGAAGTTCACGGTGCACAGCAGTTCCTGTCCTCAAAAGCTGTTTTATTGCAGAAAAGCAGCAGGCTAAGTGCAACACATTGTGCAAAAGTTTTTCACTACAGTCTTTTGGGAGTTAAAACAAAACAAAAGAAAACCCACAAAAAAACCAAACCAAAACAAAAACCCAAACAACAAAAGACCAAAACACAGAATAGTTGCCACAGTGAAAAAAAGAACCTGTGTTTTGCTAGAACAAAGCCAACATTGCATGATGCAGTTCTGATCAACTGTTCTTTTGATATAACAGTTTGCTCTCAAGGGAGGAATTTAAATGATTTATGTAGATCCATCGATTTTATCTTGATTTTACTTACGCAGTAGAACTACTGTCTGGACAATGCAGAACACTGACTCAGTAAGCATGCATGTTAACTATCTTCTGTCCTCTGGTAGTTGCTCACAGATACTGCTGAGAAATAGTAAATGTTCCTCCTTGTCTGTGACATTTATAGAATACAGGTGTGGCTGACATTAGCCATGAAGAGAACAACAAAAATTTAAAATAATTTTCTGGGGTTCTTAATTGTTTTTATGGTGGTTGGCATTGTGCTTCCCCTTTGATTGCACTGAAACCATTTTCGTCAAGATGCTTAGCAGGTTGCAACGCCTTCCCAGTCAAAGCTCTGAAGTACCAGCTATGTCTGCATTACATCTCCTTCCCTGGTAATGTGATAGTGTTAACTCCTTCCTGAGTGCAATACCTGGGTTCTGTAGAACTTCTTTGACCTTTCAGGTTCAGCCTCAGAGAGAAGAGAGCTAACTCACAGTGCCCCTTGATAAAACCTCCATTCGCCGACAGCTGTATTTAACCTACAGGGTACACCAGTCTTCTCAGTAATTCACCTGTTGCTCTTCAAGTTGCAGCAGTAAAATTACCTGATGAACACAGGCTGATTCATTTCAAAGAAGTGATTCGACCTTCCTCTTTTCTGCAGAGAGGCTTTTCTCTAGTGAGGGGAACGTGCACAGCAGTGAAGTTAATATGCCTGTGAGAGTCAGATTACAGTGAACGGGACAGGACAGGGAGAAAGGAAAAACATCGATATGTCATAGATATTTAATGTGAATCTAAAATGCATTGCTATGGATTGGTATGATTTCTAGACTAAGCAGCAGCAATGGCTAGACAAAGGTGCACAGGCTGCATCCAGGCATAGCTCTGAGATCAGTCACCATGGTACAAACACAGTGTCTCTCTCACCAGCTGCTGAATGCTCCATGACCTATGCTGCACATCGCGTTCGTACAGTCATAAACATGCAGTGGCTCTTCTCCTCCTCTTACTAGCCAAGATCTTGTTAGAACTTAAGTAATCAAACACCAAGATCAGCAAGCAATTGTAGCCAGTACACATACATTAAGAATCACATACATGTATTACACTGTATAAAAAGACAAGGATTGGGGCAAGTATCAGGTAGACAAAAATAAACAGTCAGAACAAAAGGCGGCAGCAGATGCAGACACCAATATTACAAACTCTTATTAAGTATTTTTAGTTCAGCTCTTAACATCAGTGCAGATTACTTTTGAACACCAAGGACAAGTAGAATGAGTAACACGGGGAAACAGACTAATACAGGAAAACAGAGTAGATGCTACTAGTAGCAAGCTAAATTGAGGAAAAAAACCTCCTGCATCCTCTCCCACTGGTGTCAAAAATGTGGTGAGTTTTCTAGTCACATTTCTGTACTTTCTTTGGTGATCCTATTGTAACAGCAGACAAGGAAAATCGCCCTTTTCCACCGGCACTGTCTCTGAGTTAGGGGTAAGATAATTTGGACAAGAGTTAGGTTGAAAATCAGGCCCTAGAGTAAAGTCTCATAAAAGATCATTAATACTCTATGGAAAGGACCAAGTCTGAAAATGCCCTCCAGTCTGACAGTCCTTCTAGCTCTCAGAATCCTCTTCAGCTCTTCTCTTTAAAAAGCCACATTTTTCACAATGCATATCAAGAGAGAGACCTAATTTGCCTATATCATGTCTTCATTTGTGGATATCTCTGGAATAAGTTTAGCTACCTTAGCAGATGAAGAACGACCCTGGGAGGGAGACACAGTTATGCTTGTTGGAAGAAAGCTATGGGAGCAAGAGATAAAGCGGTAGAACATGAGATGGAATGCACAGAGCATCACAGTTTTGTATACTCAGGCGTCTTTTAGCCATTAACCAGCGACCTTTTAGATAAGAAAGTTGCTATGTTGCTATTCTTGAATAAGCTATTTTATGTAACAATGAAGATGTGCTGAAGCTTGTTAAAGGCACATGATCATCGCGTGATAAAAAGGCTATTGGCTAGCTCATGCGTGAACAGTGACTGTGTAGCTGCAGATATCCACTAAGCTGAACTATAAATGTAGCTGAGCTTCGCTAATAAAATTGTCTTCGATTGACCACGATCGGAGTCTGTGCCTTTTCATACACCACATTCATTCATTTATGTTCCTCCGCACACATCCCATGGTCTGCAAACTTCATGTGCCAGTTTTTCTTTTGTTCTGCACTTCCATTCATATGATCTTACTTTCTTTCTTATCACTATGCCTAAAAATGGAGCATCTTTTCAGCCATTTTAACCTCTTCCAATTTTCTACTTAACCAAATTCAGCACCCACCATTAATTTTGCCCTTTTATTGGATGCTCCGATCAACATATTGTAGCTCAGACAGAATGCAAAATGACCTTATAAACGCACATGCAGATTAAAAAAAGTAATGACATACTAAGAAGGTGAGACTGAAGTTGAAGCTTTCATGCATTACATGAGAAGAAAAATTATAAAGATTGGGGGGAAAAAATGAAAGTGGTCTCATCATTTAAAGAAAACAAATATCCTTAAAAGCCAGTTCTAAAACCCCACCTAAACCAGAATGAGGAGAACGCACCTCATAAAATGATTTCATAGGTAATAGTTCAAGTTTAGAACTGTACAGCCCTGCTTTGAAATTCTAGCCTGACAACTAAGACAAAGGCAATTTTAAGGATCAAGAAAGACGTAACGATCATAGAGTTTGATGAATATGATGATTTAAAGTCTCTTAATTAATTTGAGATGATGATGGAATCAAAACTTGTGTCTTAATGGAAGATGATAATCTAATTGCAAAGCTGCTCCAGATGTGAATATACCGGCGGGAGCTACAAGAGAGTGTCAGAGTTCAGGTTTATGTTGCTGCAAGAAGGAACAGAAGGTCTTTTCTATGAATTATACAAGAGTAAATACAACTTACATGGTGAACTGCAAAGCACCCCACTAATATTGCTACTGGAAAAGTTCAGAGCCTAGCAATACCTAAGAAAAATACATTTATGGAAGAAAGGCACCTCTCCAGACCTTTCCTAAAATCCCTCCCCATGCCACCAAATAGCTTTCTTCTCCCCTCCGTCACTCCAAATGTATTAGGTTATTGGAAAATCCTTACTTCCTTAGGACCACTTCAGATTTGTGATATACATCCTGTGTTGCATATTACAGCAGGTGAGAGGATTTTTGGTTTGCATTCTAACAGAGAATAAATAAAAATCAAGAATAAAAATGTGTCTCAATACAAGTCATCCTTCCACACAGCTGAGCTCAAGTATCAAGTTCTCATCAGATTTATCATGACATTAATAAGAAGCATGAGTCTTGCATAACTTTTGTCTTTCTAAGCCATTTAGTAAAGTATTTCGCTGCCAAAGTTTTCCTTTTATTTTCAAAAGGAAATTATAAGCTGCTCTGATTCCAGGGTCACAAATTTTCAGGTTCCCTGACACTCCATGTCTTTCTCCCTCAAGAGTTACTACTTTTCTGTCTAACCCCAGACAGTCTTATTTTGGCAAAAAAAGGAAGACATGGGCAGAAATACTGCCGTTGTCACAGGCACAGTTAAGAAATAAAGTTAAACGTGACGAATGAAAAGTTGACAGATAGGAACTTCTCCTACATAGTAAAAATAAAGTTATTTAATGAAATCTTACAGTCCCAAAGCTGGACTGTCCTAGTGCTCACAGAGGAAAGAAGAAAGGAGAAGCAGGCAAACAGCAGCCCTCGGAGCCTGTCAGTTACCTTCCATTATTATAGGACAAATATGGCATTACACTGAGAACCCTTTTTTCAAATACCAAAGAAGTCTAAAAAGTAAGAGTGAAATATTGCATGCAAATTATTCATAGCTCTATTAATAAACAGGAATATGCAAATCAACAGAGAAGTTTTTCTGTTATGCTTGTTTTAAAGGAATATTCCAAATTGCAATATACATGCAATAACATTGCCTTTGGTGTATGTTGCTTATGTTTTGCTCTTAAAGCAGATACAAGAAGGCTAAAATCACAGAATTCCTGTTTATGAATGGAGCTGGAATGACATCTCACATTTGTTTTTGAGAAAGAGATACAGGAGAAGCTGTGTATCACTGACCTTCAGCTCATGAGTTCCCTGCCTTTTGAAATCTCTTTACATTCTACAATTGAAACTGATCTTTTGCGGCTTCACAGAAGAGAATCCCGTTACTGAATTTCAGGGTCCAAACCATTTGCTGTTGTATCTCTGTTTAAAATGCACATCCTGTTTTATCAGCTCACTATTTATTTAAAAAAAAAAATAAATTTTTTCAGATACTCATTTCTTTTAAATACTGAACTTCCGTACATATTGAGATAGTCTTAATATTAAGTTTTATTTTTGAAAATGTTTAGAATTCTCAAACTTTTCCTTTTTGCTTTCACCTTGAAACATACTGTATTGCCTGCACATATTTATTAAAATGTATTTTTAGTTAGATTTTAACACATTTCTGGGGAAAGCAAAAGTATTTTCCCACTTTCTTTCTATCATAAAAGAACAAGACTAATGGAGTGAGAAAAAGTCAGATTTTTTTCCAACTGTTTTGAAATACAAAACACTTGAAAAAAGTTGTCTGAGAAAAACATTTTCAACAGTGCATTTGCTGTTGGAAAATGTTTGGGGAAAAAATCAGTATTGCTTACAGATCTTGTGGAGACATCCAACTGCCTTTCTAGTCTAACAGACAGATTGTTTACACTGTGCATAAAGCAAGAAAATACTGTGGATGCTGTGTGTAAGCCACCTCCCTGAGCTACTGGAAGGACATTATTGCCCTTCAAAAAAACCGTGCAAATACTTACCTAATATTTTTTTTTTCCCCCTAGGAGCTTGATTCTTAATGTTATATAAAAGAAGATAAATCTCATCTGATTACTAGCTTTCAAAAAGGGACACAGTAGGTCAACATAAATTGTTTTTTAAAATTGGAAAATCTTGCAAAGAACAATTAAAAACCCCAACAGAACACTGCGGCAAACTACATCAAATGAGAATTAATCTACAGAGTAATGTCTCATTTTTGCCAAGACTCACACTCGCTTACTTTTATGTTTGTCAGTTTTGTTCACTTCAGTGAATAAAACTATATACAAGTCTTTCCAGAGTTAAGATCTAATTTACGAATTGGAGAAAGTAATACTGAAAATACAAATGACTTAAGATATCTAAACTTCATTTTGAATTCTGTTTACAACAAAAAGATGGCAGTCTGTCTAACTACAGCAGAAACTTAATGAAAAGTATTTTCTTTATTCTGTCTTATCTTTAATATTTGGAGTGATTAAAAAAACCCCACAATATACAAGTTTTTCAGGATATGCAAGTATACCACAGAAACAAATCTGCATTTCAAACCAGAATTTTTGCTAAAACACTATTTCACATCACAGTTTACAAAGATCAGTTCCAGGTGTTCTCTAATTAGCAGAGTAGCAGACTTTGCAGTTGCCATTCACATTATCTGTGTTCACAGATTTACATTGCATTCAGCAGCTGTTAATCCCTCAAAGGCATTTTTTAAAATGTAAAGGAAAAAGCAGATTATGAACTCTGAAAGATCATTGTAACCTATGTCAACTCAGCCTTTCTTACAGAAGCATTATCCTTTTCTCCCTTAGAAACATCAAAACTCACTTAGTTTTAGCAGAGCACAAAAATTCCTGTCTACAAAACTTTTGTCACATGCATCTGTTTCTCCTGCCAGAAACTTTCACCACTTCCTTTCCTTGTGCAAACCATTAACATGTTGGATCAATTCTGCCATATCCAGAAAATAGCGAGTAATATCTTTGCTCATAATTCTTTTCTCTATCCAAAGACTCGGGGAACTCAGGTAAACAAGAATGAGTTAAATTACAGGTCATAAATCATAGGAAAAAAAACTATTTTCCATGATAGCAGGAGACAACACCAGTAATCATAGGTTCTTTCCAATGTATTTAATCACCCGTATATATTAGTAAGCTCTTCTGCCACATTCAGTCACATCACCCTTACACAGATTCAGTCTGCTGGGTTTTTTTAACCTCTACCACATTAACTAATCTACTCCTCTCACACAGGCACTCATCTGGAATTGGACTCTGAGTGGTAAGATAAAGCTGTCATTAATTTACTGCGAACATATTCCCACTCTAGATATTTAATTTACTTGTGTCATCTTCAAAAAAAGAGCCGTAATAACAAAATATTAATATTGCTCTTTTTTTACCACGCATTTTTATATAGTGTTTTCAACTGCTGATCTCAAGACAGTCTTTAAAAGAAGTTAACTACAATTGCCCTCGCTTTTGCTCTAGACAATCAATTACAAATACAGTTTTTATGAGCCGGTTACCAATGAATATATTTGAGTTTTCTAAACATGAACATGTACTTCAGTACTGCTAACTGGGAAAATCTCGTGATACAAAACCAAAGGTATAAGTGTGCAAATTTATGAAGCCTTTTCCATAGGCTGAGCGCTCAAGAAATACTGGGGAGGAAGGTGAGGTACAATACTATTTTATTCCTTTCGTTGACTCAGTGTTAGTACCCCAAATCAGTGCACTTATCATTTTGGTATTTACTTTACCATTTATTAAATCAGAATTTGGTCTTCATAAGCTAAAAACTGGGACTATTAAGCTCAATGCAGTTACATTGCTATAAAGTCTGGATTAGCTATCAGTTTTAAATATTTCTAGATCATTAGCCATGTGGAGGTTGAAATTTCAGAATGCAATTAAAGGCTGGGAATGCATCAGGCCACGTGCAAATAACACTTGGCATGATATACAATTTCTACTGCTGTTTCAGAGATTCTATAGTGACTTCCTAAAATGTTTGCCACATGTTGCCTTTTCTTTTACTCTGAAGAGGAATATTATTTCAATGCAGGCATCACTGATTTACTGAGATATTCTCTAGAGCTTTGATTCATCGAAGTGAAAGCCAAATAAATGCCACACTGGTGTGTATATAATCACAAGTGGCACCTAGTTGAGCTTGGGTCACTACAAATTACTTTCCCAGACATCGGCATTATCCCTTTTCTTAGCCTCAGTGGGTCATTTCTACCTCCCGGTAAACATGTGTTTGCAGGTAATGTTTGCACCCAGTTGGTTGATTTGGAGTTCTTGCGCAGTGTGAAGGCCAGAGTTCAAATTGCAGCCTCAGGCTTTCACTGAAGACGATGGGAGCCATGAGAAAAAGCCTTAGTTTATCAAAGACACAGGGTGCCCCTGAGTGAGTAAGGTAATACACGGGTTCAACAAGCCAAAATCCTTACAAGGAAAAGAGGATTGTTTTCATCATCTTACTGTTATATTATCATTCACACGTTAAAAAAAAGACGACAAAAGTAGATGTACATCCAGTTAAAGCTAAGTAGTGACATAAAAGAATAAAGAGGTAAATGCATCACATAAGAGCAACTCTTTCTCTTCAGACGCTTTTTCATGACAGACTTTAAAGGAGCATGTAGCATATTGAAATTTCAGGTTATAGTGCAAGAACCAAATACCTATTTCATAAGTATGGCTTAGGAGAATAACAGAATTAAGCATGGTACAAGAACTTATTTACTGTACTGCACTAATGATTAAACTTGTCAAGAAAATGACTGAGTAAATGAAATTTGCTGTTTAAGCTGTACTTACTAGCCGAAATATTTATGGAAATAAAAATATATTATAAACACATTTGAAGAGGTAAAAAATACTCAGAAAATGGGGAAAAAAGGTAAAGGATTGTTGACTACAGTAATGCTTCCTCAGCAAAGCTAGTTCCATGCTGAAATATATCCACTGTATATCCAGCACTACAACTTCTAAAAAAACCAAAAGATCAGATCCAAACTCTGCATGCAGTGTGAACCATAAATTGTATAATATAACCTCTGCTCTAGATGTTTTTACAAGAAAGAACTTAATCAAGTGCTCAGTATTAGGAAAACAGAGAATTGTCTTCATTTTAATTGAGCCATTCAGATTCTTCAGCATTTGTAGGAAAGGCTGGAGCCTTAAACAGTGTATTAGAACTAATTCAAAATTTATGTTTGGCTGGTTTTGAGTCTGGATTCCAAATTATTTACTTCTCCAAATAAATATTCTAAATCATTGTAAAAAGCTGAGAATATTCAGTATATTCTGGTACTCACCTTTCTCAGATGAATCTGGGAACAGTATTTGTGTGGCCATATGCCATGGGCTCTTACACTTTTAAGAGTGTTCAGGTATCTTTGTTCCATAAAACCTAAACCACTCAGATCATCAAAACCACTTATTGCAGGTTGCTGTGCTATACGACTACTTTGCTGTTGTTATTTGTCTTTAGGAAACTGAAAAATCCAAATCACTTTGTGGGTATTTCTTGCAGAAACAAACTAGGAAATTTCCAGAGACAGATTTCTGCTACGTTATTTGGGAAACCTGTCCTTGGCAGTCTGTGGATTAAAAAACAGAGCTTCCTAGTGCCATGAAACCAAGCCTTGAGGAAGCACTAAAGCCTCTTACAAAATCCTATATAACTTTGATCCTGTTAATGCTTCACTGTGAGGATATAATCGTGTTTGATTCTATAATTATTAACGTGGCTATGTATTTCAAATGACTGATAAGGTTAACACAGTTTATTAGAAGGCTAATAAAGTTTAATCTTATTCAAACAGGTGCAGAGCACACATTCTTATGAAGAAAAAAGTATTTACAGCTGTTGTGAGTGAGCCTAAAATAATTATGAAAATCATTAATCAGAGCCAATTGAACAAACTGCATTTAAATTACATGCAGCCATGGGCCCTTGGCTTAAAACAAAATTATGTGTTTTCTTTGCTTCTCTCACACTTTCCTTGCTGTTCTCTCTTCTTTAAAATCATGAAACCCTTTATATTCTTGTATTCTTTCAGGCAGAGAGAGGTATTTATCATTCAGCTTCATTCTACTAAGCAGGACATCTGTGCATGTTTATTTAACCAGCTTCAAGATTGAATCTGCAGTTTCATTATTTGCATGGTTATTCCTACTGCCTCCAGTGGAGATGGCTCTGTAACAATTTGCAGGTATTGTGTTCAAAGCCTGTTCCTTTTCTCCAGAGTTCACAGAATTCAGGACATGTTTTTAAGTACAGAGATTGGGAAGTCTTGTAAAACAAAAGAATTTCTTGCTTCAAAACAGAAAGAAGAATTATAGATATAGAAAATATGTCTCAGGTGGCTGGACAGAAGTAAAATATTTGAGCCCTTATCTTAAACATACGCTTTGCCAAGTACCCAATTTCTTCACCTATTTCAAATGAGCCTAAAAAGGAAAAGCTAATGACAATGACATGAAGATCCACTGATAAAGACTGCCAGCACTGCGATAGTCAGACTCCTATTCCCAGCCTTTCTTTTGCTTTCTGTATTAACCGCTAACTGTAGGAATAGTCTTAGAAAGAGGGACTGCGAATATTAAACCCCTGGTTATGTAACAACCTGACTGCAAACCAGCGGCGGGGTGGCCCTTGCCCAACGGCTGGTTGAAGGGCAGCCTTACAGAACATAAGGGTCTGAACTTTCTCAAGGGAGCTGGGAAATCCAAGGTTCTTGGTTTTATCTTATTAAGGCTGGGGAAGCGTCAATCTCAGTAGCAATTTTTTTGGATAGAATCTGCACTGTCAGTACTATGTATATTCCAAGGAGAGCTGTCAATTTTAGGCCTTTCAAAGAATTTAGGCTCAGGAATGGCTGAGCTGTAACTTTCAGACAGGCGTAGGAGAGAGACAAGTAACAAGCACACAGCTCTGTGGTGAGGGTAGCAGTTCTTCGCTTGCAAAGAAGAAACGAAGGCACCTAGGAATCTGGTTTGGTAAAACTGAGTCTACTGTATGGTTTTACATGTATACCTAAGACTGGAGTTTTGTGGATTTGTTAGCCACTTAGATTTTGCTGATTTGGTACACAATGACAATTGCTAACGAATATAATCTACAATTAACTCCTAGTCTATAGATAATTCGGGAAAAAAATGCTTCCTGCATAGTTGTCTAGCTGTAGATAAACAGGGATAGTTTGTAAGTATCTGGCAATTTGTATAGTTCAGACATCACAAATTGAACTGTTAATATGTACATAATTTCTCATCAAAAACAAATGTAAGATTTTGAGTTTAGTACAGAGAAATATATCTATTAAGAAAACAGTCAATTAATACATTCAAGTCAGGGTTCTCTTTAAAATTCTAGTAAAACTAATATGTACACATAAGATTGTGCATATGAACAGCATATTATGTGATTTAGCAGAAAAGATGACAGCTGGATGCAGGTGTACCAAAATATATTCTGAAGAAGTCAATGGAATGTTGTTTTTCACTGCCTCTATTATGTCCTTAGTAGCCCATTTGAAGAAACAAAAGTATACAAATAAAATTATTATACATTTTCTGGCCTACAGTAATTACCTCCCCTACAAAAACTTCCTGACCAATTCCATGTCATCATAGTTGTGTAGTAACCCACCAAAACCACTAGTTCACATGGTTTTCAGGTTTTATTACAGGAGTCCAATTGAAAAAAACATATCAAACTGAGCAGATAATGAAAGGCAATTTCTCTTCCTCAGAGAAAGCTCAGCCTTTCCTCTGATGCTAATTCACATCTTGATGAGGCAGAGCTTAATCCCATACGAACATTTGAGAACAATTGGGTAAAAAAAAAAATTAGGAATGCATTCGGTTACGTATAACATCTATCTGCAAAAACTCTTCCAGGCAAAATACCCATACAGTCTTCTATTTATCCCAGGTCTCTTCACTCTTTTTCAAGACAGTACTTAACTGTGTAGTAATCAAGTGCATATTATGATTCTGCTGCTTTAATATCTTAAATCCTCCTTTCTGCTAAACATAGACCGATGTATGAGTAAGTACCTGAGTAGGTAATGCAAGCGTTTTCCTATATCATGGCCATTAATCTTAGCATATTTCTTAGAAACAACCTTACTAGAAGAGCAATAGTATTAAAAAAAAAAGTGGCTATTTTGCTTTTTCCTTGAATTCTGTACCACTTTAACACATAAAACTGGTTTTCTAATTGGCAGTCACCAAATGTCAAATGTTAATTAAATTCATGACATTAGAATCAGCTAGGTTCTTTCTTATATACGGTAACTGGCAGCAAAAATGAAAGTGGTACTCGTACTAGATTTTTTGTAAAATGTTCATAGTTTTAAGTAATAACAGAATTTTTCCTGCATTGTATAAAACCAAGAGTACAGACATTCAAATGAAAACATGTAGGTATTTATTTCATCTCCCACAGCAAAAAAGGCAAATGCTTAGGAAAAGAGTACAAAACTAGATTATCCAGATTATACTTTGTATATAGACCGTTGAAATTGTTTCTAAACATAAAATTCTCATAATTTTCAGATTCATTAAGGAAGATAAGGAATGCTTGTCTTTTTCAAGGTCAAATAAATGACTCTGGTTCTTCATTATATCCCCTGGGACCAAGATCCAACTAGCTGACATTAACAAACCTGATTTACCCTGATGAGGTCTGATAACCCTTAGAACTCATTTATTCCTTCAAGTATATTCCCTGTTCACAGTGATATGGAAAAAGAATGTCTTCATTCTCCTTGCTTGAGTACAAGAGGCTGCATCCTTTCACTACTTGAGCTGGTAACATATCCCAAGCTGCGTTTTTTGGGCACCTCAGAGTCAAAACTTTGTATAAATTAGGCTCTTTGATACATTTTCGTAAGTTAAAATCTCATTTTTAAATGCAGTCTCATGAACTTTTGAACCTCTTCTGTTTCACCATGAAATGCTATTTTAAAGTGATAAAAACTGCACTAATCAAATTGGATGTGTTAAAGTGTGTTACAGGCCTCTTAAACCACTGTACAGATAGAAAAGGAAGACTAACATGCCAGCAGTTGGATTCTCAGTAAATACTTAGAATATATCAGCATACAGGAAAAACCAATATTTTTACAGAAAGTAGAATAAAAGATGAAAAATGATGAATCACATGGAAGCCCATAATCTTATGAGTGTCATATCAGCCTGGCAGGCATTCATTTTGGATAAGTAATCTTAATATCACAGGATAAAGATTATATAAAGGAGTTGCCAATATTTTGTTATGGAAATGAGAATACTGAGGGTTAAAATAGAGCCGAGCGATTTCTTTTCATCACTGAGTGAGATCAGCAAAAACTCACGTGGTGCATCTTTCTGCATCTCTGTGGGAATTCTGCTTCTTATGATCTGCTGCTGCCACATTTAATGTGCTGAATTTATTATACACAAAGTTGCCTGACTCACCAGTCCTTTTTATTTCCTCAGCACAGATACTGCTTTATGTTGTTGTTCAACAGCATAAAATGGTTAACTAGAGCATATTTTTGCACTATATATACCCTACAATACAACAAAAAAGGACATGGGCTATCAAATATATTAAACATGTAGTAAAAATAAGTGTCCGTGCCACCTGCATGTTATTTGCAAAACAGTCTCTAATTCCTTCTCCAGGTTCGTCTTTAAAACATTCATCATATACGATGATTCTCGACCTTGATCTCTGACCACATCACCTGTCACCCCTGAGGAAGGCATTAGCCTGTTCAGGACAAGAAGTCAGGCTTTTTAGTTGTTGATAAAATACCTGAACAATTAATAACATTAACATTTTCACTCCGTTTCCTTATTTGAACCGCAGTGAAGCAGAGCCCCAGCTGAGAGCAGGGCCCCTTTCTTACTGGGATTGGTGATATCGCTGCACCGCTGAGTGGCATCAGTGAGGAAGCAAGGGTGGGACCGTGCTGCATAGTGTCACTTTCATTTGGGCATCTTTTATGCATAATGTGCACAATCCAAGACTACTTAGATATCATTTATTGGCTAACACAGTAGATAGCAAGGACTAACATACAAGTAACATAAGCGTTGATCTTCTCACCAACCCCCCGGGCGGGGAGGTGTACAGCTGACGAGCCTCTCCCAGCCACGCAGTTGTCAGGCCAGTGGGGAAGGGCTGGATCTGTTACTTCTTGGAACTGACTGATTCTTGACGTTGCTGAGTTGCTGTCTTCTGATGCTCTGCTTTGTCTTGTTTGTTTTATACTTCTTCATACCAGTACTCTTCCTCTTCTGTCCTTGAGCTGCTGACTACTACTATCTCAGCTACCGCACTTCTCTTTGTGTTTTTAGTTTTGTTATCTTGCATAGCTTTAGTTCACACATTCTTATTTAGAATTTTACTGAGAATAAGAATTTTTTTCTTAGTAAAACTGAGCCTTAGTCACAGAGCTGTCATGCACCAGACTTGGCCTGGATCACATTCAGCTGAACCCTTAGGCTGTGGGTTACAAGAACAGCAGCATTCACAGCTGAACAGATTTACTCAATGTTAGTGGTGAGCCTGGATTATACACTGGCCAACCCTGCTGAGCTCAATGCCTTATCTACTAGGCCACATTGCCTGCCTTCAGAAATGGCATGTACATAGCAGCATTGCCCAAACCACTGTCCTAAAGAACACCATTAAGATTGCAAAGTCATTATTCCACACTTGTAGATGCTGTAATTGAGTCAGTGATATCACCTAATTCACTGCCTTTTCTATTTATACATTCTGGTATAGGCTAATCATATGATCACCTCCTCTTTTAAATAGGAGTCCTGCATTATTTAGCCCTCATTTAGGAAGGACCTCTTCAATATTCTGTTGCCTTCCACTTCCAGTGCCTTGTTTGTTGCACATTGTTAAAGACAATTATTAATTCCTTATGGCATTCCCTGCGCAGTTCATCTCTGCAGTTAACTACAAAGTTTAACCACAAATTTTGGCTGTGCCACTCAAGATAGTTGGGACCTCGCTGCTAGACCGGAAGACATTTACATAACACTTAACTGTTGTTTCCACTCGTGACGTTAAAATACAAAGCTCTGGCATTGAACAATCTTCAATATTACCGTGGTTTATTCTTGTATCAATAGCAGCTGATAGTCCAGTGTTAATAATCTACTACCTCTTTTCCTTCAGTTTTTGAATGTCACAAAAAGTACAGGCAGTCAGAGTCAGGAAATACCTCAGGTCTGTAGGAAGTAATTTAAAATAACAAGCCTATAAAAACAGGGCCTGCAGCACTGGTGTCAAGTAAGGATTTAACTGTTGTACATTCTGCTGTTTGCAGGAATTCTCAGTCTCTCTCTATGCTTGTCCAAGGATCCAGGGGCAAAGAAAGATGAATTGAGAAATATTGAGGGAAATCTACCTGCAAACAGTTTAATTCACTGTCTGTGAATAAAATCATAGACCTTTGGGTAACAGCTGTTTCCACAACTGACTTTCACTTGAGACTTCTGGTCAGAACTTGAGGCGTACCTACTTGTAGACCCCAACTATTTTTTCTATCAGTACAACTAGGTCCAGTCCCAATTCCAGTCTCAGAGTTCTTGAAAGGTGAACCAAAGCACTGAATATGTATTTTACCTGAGCAAGGGATGTTTACCAAGTAGACAACCACCTGTTCTTATCTAGTTTAAGAATAAAGCCTTTATTGTGCAAATCACTACGGCAATGTAAGAAAGGTGGGTTGAAGAGGAAAATCTTGTGTCTGAACGAGCACAACAAAAAGTAGGCGTCCAAATCTCACACATAACTACTGTTCAAATAGGTGTATTTAGTGTCCATCAGTGCTCACTTCCTAATGTCTTCTTTCTTGTCTTCAGGAGCCATGTAACCAAGATATCACCACCCAGATCTGGGAATTCTGGATAAAAGGAACTAAAATTCTCATTTTATAAAACAGGAGTGAACAGATATCAGTTGTCTGCAGAAAAATTTATTTTTGCTTTATACTTTTGGCCCAAATCAGGTGTTTCCTTGAATATATTTTTTTCCATTGTGTATGTGATCAACATATCAATTGCCTAGCATTTTTGTTATATGTTAGTATTTCCAAAATCCTTACACTTATCCCTGTCAACCTACAAAAATCATACTGTCATAATGCACCAATGTAACTATATCCATAGAAACCTAAGAATGAATACTGTTCTAGCAAAATACATGACATGTGTATTTTATTTTCTTTCCCAAATGTAATGAGCTATACAGATAAAAATAAGCTCACAGAACAGAGGGCTATACTGTTTCAGTAGAAAATCAAATGCTCCATTAGGTCACAACCTCATTAGGTCTGACTCCCATTTATAATAAAGTTTTCCTTTCTCTGATTTAGTTGAGAATTTAGAAAGCAAGCTTTTTGGAGTACAGACTTCCAGTTAATTGGTTCCAATTAATAATGGTATAATTTGGGGATCTATTAATTAGTAATGAGAGGTTGTACTTTCCACAAATGTACTAACATTTTTTTAATTTTAAAGATTATAGAGTTTTCATATTTACACCACCTTCAGCAAAAGCAACATAAGCCAGATATTTTGCTTTCTATTTGAAGAAACTCCCTATAGTTGCATGTAACTTAAAAATAAGCATGCCCAAAGTTTCTTGAAGTAAGGACTATTGATTATTTTTTCCCTCTTGTGCAGCTCAAGTTCAGTGTCATTCGTCTGCTGTACTGCATGCATGAGGTATTATCTGATACAAGGTCCTGATTTTTTAATAAGAATTTTGCATTTTGGCAGTCAATGAGACTGTCTCAGATAATTTATTAACTCCTTTGCTCACGAATTAAACTGATTTGGTTCTGGAAAAATCCATGGACAATTTTTTGTGTGTGACAACGTGATGCATGTTTTCCATGATGAAGTGATACTCTCCTAACGTCTCATCTTTCTGTAGATATTAAGCACTGATAGTCTTCACTTTGCTGAAAAAGACCTGTCTGATTTATAACACTCATGCTTACTAATTTAACTATAAAGGACAATTAACTGGCTGAAGTGATCAAATGGGTCAGTAGTAAAATAGCCATTGCAGCAAGGACTTATCTACTATCAGTGTAAATCATTTCTCCCTTTTAATAAGACAAAAAAAAATAATATCAGCTATCCATTGCCTATGTATGTCTTGTTCACCGTTTCAGGTTCAGTTTTCTATGCGGCAATTAAAGTTGTTTGCTGGAATGTATTTCAACACAATTTAGCAGGAAGCAGTAGGCGGGGAAAGCGGAAAGAACACAGCCACAGGTTTGGATTAACTGAGCACAACCTTTGCAGTGGACTCAGAGTTTAATAGTGAACAAATTATTTTTATGTAGCAGACCAGCAGAAGGCAAAATACAAATATAATCACATAATAAAATTAAACATAGAAATGAGGATTACCCTGCTGATTTTCCCAGCATGGGCATTGTTAAGGTATGAACTTTCGCAGAGCTGGGGTTTTTTTACACTGCTTTACCCTACCTCTTCTTTAGTAGGTTAGGCATTTTGCAGATTTGAAGAGTTCACCAACGAGAGTACTGGGTGTGTTACCGTTTGCCATTGAAGCAATTCTCTACTTAAAAGACACCTGATGGCTTATATTTTGTTCCCTCCCATGCCCTCTGCAGTCCTACTGATCTAACGAACCTACATTTCTTTATAGCTACCCATCAACACGGAACTGACCCAGAGCTGCTACCCAGCTCATTAGAGTTTACACCTTCTTACCTGTCTTTACCCTGCAGTTTTATAGTGATTTTCGAGGACATGAGGGAATTATCTGCAAATTGGATACATATATTTTGTTAGGTAGCCAACTTCATACAGGTCTGTGTAAGTAAATTACTACTTTTTAAGGTGGTTTATTTGGCTGAGTCGTTCCACATCCATTCTGAGTATATATGCTCTCTTTAAAGTACTGTAAATCTAACTGTCCCCTAAATCACCTTGGAGACTTCTGTCAAACAGAATAGGATTAAAGCTATCAAGAGTATTCCAAAGTATATGTCTTTCTAAAAATGATAATACTGTTTTATTTTATGTTTATGACAACACAAAAGAATTATTGATTTATCCAAGGGCAGCAAAGAGACTCTCTGAAAGTATTGAAAGGGGTTCTGAATTAGAACGATAAATTGCCTAATAGCTGATACTCTGGCAGAAAGCAGCACTCTATCATTACAATATGTACAACAGTCAGGCTTTTGCTAAAATGTGTTTAGCTTTAGAATGTATTATTTATTAAATAAACTTGACTTTCGTTTGCCTCTCATTTTCTCCTCCCTTTTCTATTATTCTAGGATATTTTATAGCCATTTGTATTCAAAACAAAATGTTAAGATTGTGGAGTGTTTCCTGCTAGATGAGTGGTTTAAAAAGTCCAAGGAAACGTATAACAAATGGCAGCATATATCTGGTGAAGACTTGCTGGCTGCTTTCTCTCACAAAGTTATATGACTTTGTAAGCCTGGCACTTCATTAAGTAAATGTCTTCAATTTTAAGATGTAGTTGCCTCACTCTTTAATTTGGATACTTATAATGTTACAGTAAAGAATTTTTATGTTGCAGTTACTGAAAATAGCTTAGCTATCTAGTTTCTGAATCATTATTTTAATATTTGGGAAAAAAACCATAATAGATTCACTTCATCCTCCTGTAAAAATCCAGGACTGAAGTTAAAAGAAAGCGATAGGATCATCCAGGATCGTTAATAATGGTAAAGAGTGACTGGACTGAGAAGAAGATAAAGAACATCTCAGAATGTAACTGCAGAAGGAAATGGTAAGGAAAAAAGCAAACACCATGCAGAACTAGGAGAGGTAAGCTTTAGGGGAAAGTTTTATAATGGAGGTCAAAATTCCATTTCCACCAATGACACTAAACAGGATATTTTATATTGCTGGAATAAGAATCTTTGATGTTGAGCTAGAAGGACTCAAAGACCAAACATCTGCTTGAGGCTTTGAAAGCCAAACAGAGAATTTATCTATACAACACCCAATAACTGATGGCACAGCTAAGGCTCTTTGGTTTTTTCAGGGGTTGGTTTTTGGGGTGGGGTTTTTTGGTTGGGGGTTTTTTCAGTTTGTTTTTTTTTTTTTAATTTAAACTGCTTAACCATATCCTTGTCTCAGTCCTACTTAAAGCCACAGAAAAACATCAAAGCCATTCCTAGCTGCTTCTTCATAGGTCTAAAAGATAATTAAGTTCTTTCCCCCCAGTACCTCCAGCTTGCTGAGTGCCACTCTTGACTAAAAGAGGAAGGAAATGGTCTAATAACGTACACGCTGGAGTGTACTTAGCTATTCATAGCTCATAATGTCTTTCAGAGCAGACAGGTTTAGTGGCCCAAAATACTAGGCCAAATTCAAACTCTCTTCTTTCCCTCCCATGCACTAAAGAGTGACACATGCGCATGTGCACACACACACTCAGTGGTTAGGAAGGGGTGTCTTTCACCCTGGAAAAAAGCTGTATAAAATATTAGATTAAAAAAATTAGAAAATAGTTGCCCAAGGGACAACGAGCACATAAACTCATCACATGGGCTTCCACTTACTGACAGAAAGATGGGAAACTGAACTGAATGGACTCACAGCTGCACAAATACACAAAAACAAAGGTAGTTTTCTACACCAAAGACTTAACTCAGCATCTATTCAATCAAGATTGTATTCTTCTATCTTGGTAATTAGGCTGAAGATAAAATGTACTTTCTTCTCATATTTCTGCTCTTTTTTTATAAAAATAAAACTGCTGTCTTCTGCTACACTTCCGCTGTAGTTCTTATTCAGTTTTACAAAGCTTAATGAACAATTTATTATAGATTAAGTTATTCTATGCTGCATTTCATGGAAAAATCTTAGCATGAGAGCTGAATGCCATTGTATTATTTTGAAAACTTGAATTTTTTTTTAAATAAGGAAACTATCTCAAATAAAATTAATTATGACAAAGAGTGTAAAAAAGAATCAAAACAAAATACAAACAACAATCCCCTGTCGTGGTTTAACCCCAGCCAGCAACTCGGTACCACACTGCCACTCACTCACTTCCCCCCCACCCAGTGGGATGGGGGAAAGAATTGGGGAAAAAAAAAAAGGTAAAGCTCGTGGGCTGAGATAAGAACAGTTTAATAGAACAGAAAGGAAGAAAGTAACAATGACACTAATAATGACACTAATAACAACAATAAAGTGACAATAATAGTAGAAGGATTGGAATACACAAAACAAGTGATGCACAATGCAATTGCTCACCACTCACCGATCAATGCCCGAGCAGTGCTTCTCCCGCGGCCAGCTCTCCCACTTTATATACTGGGCATGACGTCCCATGGTATGGAATACCCTGCTGGCCAGTTTGGGTCAGCTGTCCTGGCTGTGTCCCCTCCTCCCACCTTTCCTGTGCCCCTCCAGCCTTCTTGCTGGCTGGGCAGGAGAAGCTGAAAAGTCCTTGACTGAGTCTAAACACAACTGAGCAAAACTGAAAATATCAGGGTGTTATCAACGTTCTTCTCATACTAAACCCAAAACACAGCACTGTACCGGCTACTAGGAAGACAACTGACTCTATCCCAGCCGAAACCAGGACACACACACCCCCACCCAAGTACAGAAGCCAAGTTTCTGAATGTGGAAGCTGCTGCCATAGAGCACATCTAGGCAACAAGAGCAATAGCATGGATTCCCAGCTTTGTGCCAGTGCATAGCTGTGCTCTTGTCCCACGTTTGCACAGCAGTGTCACCAATCCTTACCCTCAATATTACGATTTCATGTGCGTGATCCTCTTTACCTCTCTTTCTTCTGAAAAGCAGGGCCCAATCCTGTCCTTGCCTCCCTTCACTCCCCCAGTACTCTGCTTGGGTTCTCCCACTTCATCATCTCTGTCCTTGCTAGTCACATTAGCTTAACCACACCTCTGTATTCAGAATGGAAAGTACAAGTCTTCTGCAAGCAAAGAAATCTGGGCAACAAGTTATGTACATATAGCAGCAATTTACCAGCAAATATAGTCGGTCTTATGCAGAAGTTTATCTTACAGACCAAATGAGAACTTCCTTACCGAAGATGCCATTACTATCACTTTAAAGTGATCACATTCCCTCATTGGTACATGCAATGCAGATTCATAACAGCTGCTAGAGTCACAATGAAGTCTTCTAAAAAATAAGATAAAAATTTAGCCAGCAGTCTGAAACACCTTATCTACAGTGTATTATTAATGAAGCACTTCGGAAAGATTACTACAAAGGACATAGCACCAATTCACAACTCTACAAGTCATCTGCACCACATACTTAAAAAAAAAGTCATCATTTAAGACCACGTGTCTATTTTGCATATGCTAAAAGACTGTTTTGTACTTATGGCTTCCAGGGACGGGGGAGTGGGGACGACAACACAAAACCAACATGGCTTACCTAAATTCAGAAGAGGTACCACTCAAGACTAATTTCAACAAGATCTGAGGATCACAAAGACTCCTGAGGCTATTGGGCTTCAATCAGCAATTTACAGACCACTGGGAGTCCATAAATTACTTTTAAGAGAGCAGTGAATTTATCTTCAAAAACCATGCTATTTTCAGTAGACTTCAGTGTGCCAGAAAGGGTTCAGATATTCATGGAAAAAGAACTCTTGGACCACCCAAAAAAACAGACTGGGAAATCTCCTTAATGGAAATTATTAGCCAGTCTGCAGCAACAGAAGCTCCAGTTCATCGAGATACACAACCAAAAGCTTGAACATAAGCAGGCAAGTTGCATCTTTTTCGATCTGATGAAAAATCCAGTTCTCTAGTGCTAGAAACAACACTTAAGGTTTTAGGTAGGGGTAATACATTAACACCCTAGTCTTAAATTATGTTGCAAGTGCAGTGAGAAACAGAATACTCTGTTGGAATGAGCATGTTTGTTGAGAGGTGGTATGCTTTGTGAATGCGTTACAGGAGATGATTTCAGCTACAGAGTGAAACTAGAACTGACAAGCTAAGTAGTCTTGAAATCTTTACGTGTGGGCAGGGTGTATTCTGCTACAGCCTTTACCACTGGAACTCCCCAACAGCCCTGGCTGCCAGCCAACATTCACGATCCCTTGAAACAGAATCAGCAGGCAGAAGACCACTTCCTTGGGCTGTTTCTATTTTTTCGGGGTTGATAGTGGAATTTGCACTTCAGCCAGCTGGCTAGGGTCTCTAAATGCTCTTAAAATTTGCATAGAAACTCAGAGTGACTAAAAGGTATCTCAGATCAAAAAGCCTACCAATGCCATTTATTCAAAAACAAGGTCGTCTGTGTCATCGTCCATTCGCCCCTCCATTTCTTGCTACTTCCATTATGTTAATTTCAAATAGTTTTAACAAAGGTCCAATTTTGAGCCTAGTGCAACCCATTCCCTGTGAAACAATGAAAGCATCACATATATCCAAGAGCAGCGCTTAGTTGTAAAGGAATAGGTTATTCGACTGGAGGAAGCTTCATATCTTATTTCTATAGACTTAGATAAAAGGGATAATTTAGAATCATAGAATTGCCTAGATTGGAAAAGACCTGTAAGATCATCTAGTCCAATCATTTGAAGTGTATTGTTGTATAACACTGAGCTTTTGATTTCATGGACATTCTTGTTTTTCCTGTGTAACATATTTCATTTCAGATAATGGTATTAGCATAAGAAAACAAGCTTAGTAATGGAAAGGGAAAGACATCTGTCCTTATTCTTAGGGATAGTTTGTGACAGTGTTTACTAACAAAGTTGTCCAAATTTCCCAAGCAAAGACCTATTTTTTACTTGCTCATGCTGTCATGAACTTTGAAGTCATTTAGGCTGGAATTTTCTGTGTTCCAAATGCCTACGTCAAGTGATTTGTGGGTGCACGTGCGAGGGAAGCTTCAGCCCAAACAAGATCAGAGTAGTTTGTCAGGATAAGCTCTTCTGACCAAAACCAAAGAATTGTCCATTTAAGGCTTACAAACTGTGTGCTTTGTTGCAGAGTTGCAAAGCTTATTTTGCATATTCTTTTCACTCTGAGAGCATTTGATCAGATTTAATTGAATCTCTTTTAACCACATTTTTACCTCTTCACAATGTGTTATGGACTACTGCAGAAAGAGTCAGAAGCTCCATCTACTTGCTGTATCTGTTACTGAGGGGGCTGGGGGGGAGGAACTTGCACATGATCATTAGAATCCTGCTGGACTAGGTAGCTTAATTATCTGCAAATTGCTGCTGCAGCTATCAAGGGTTTTGTATGACTTTCCATTTCCTTACTGCTCTAGACCATGCTGTGTGCAGGCTTTAGACTCAAGAGGAACACAGAAACAAGGTCTGTCCAGTATTTGTAGTGTCTCTGCCTAAACAACATCAAAAAGCAGATAGCTACCTCCATCAGCTGTAAAGAAATACAGCGTATCAGGGGTGAAAAAATGGGGGACAAGGATCCTGGGTGAGAGATTGGGACCGAAGCTATGGGAAGTACTAATGAGGGAGAAGACCTGACACACATGATGAATGGCACTGACTGAGGCCAAAACAGATGACAAAGAATAATATATGGTCCTGTAATGATGCATATACACCCATAAAAAACAGGAAGTCACATTTACATATACTAAAATAGGACCAAACAGACTACTTCTGTCATTTTCTGATTTTGGGGTGTTTGTCTTCAATTTTACCATCATTTTTCCTGTTTCTCCTTTTCCTACACCAAGAATATTCTGTGTATGTGCACATACCCACATCAAAAAGAATTAAATGAGTTGGTAACTGTGACATTTGGTATGACTGAGTTATATTCTCTACTCAAAGCAGTGATTCAGCCCTTTTGGTAGACTATCTCCCCAAAATATTCAACTTTCATTTTCAGGACCAGAATGAGTTGGTGCAATTACCCAACAACTGCATCTTTTGACTAATTTTGGGAAAAGGCCCTTTCTCAGAGTTTCATCTTTCCCTCTAGTGATATTATTAACAACCACAGATTTAACCCTTATTGGAAATCTTATGTTCAGGTTTAATTGATGACTTTTGACTATAGTTAAGCTAAGCTGTTAACAGTTTATTACTCAGCTTATTATAATGCTATAAATGGGCTCAGCAATTATATTAAAAAGGAGACTGAAAGGAGACCCAGCCACTCACAACCTTTCTTCTACTCATAATTTGCATCAGCAAGTTTGTTTGTTGTGATAATTCAGTAATATGGCAGAGACTGGAGACACATATCAAGAGTTCTTATCAATAGTTTGCTTCTCCTGTTTGCCACTCCAGGCTTAAGGCTGCATGTTACCATGAATACTGTTGTTCAGAACTTGTAATTACACTTCTATAGCTGATGCACTTCAAACAAACAGCAGCACCAGGAACACAGGAAGGGCTTTGGAAGATATATCTAATCTTGTAATAAAAAAAAGATGGTTGTTTGCTTTTGAGGAGGATTTAAGGATGTTACTTCATTAGAAATAACTCAGGTTAACATTTTCTTGGGATTTAATTTAGGATTAGTGTTTATTTATGAAATCTACTGTTTTGTAGGAAATATAATTTCCCCATGAAACTATTATATTCGCATGGAATTAAAGCTGATAACATGAGGAACATAATTAAAAGAGTAATTGTCCCATAGCCAAGTTATGTTAATCCCAAGAATTATGTTTAAATTTCAAAAGAAATCCATGAACTCCAGAAAAATCTTAATCAAAAGCTGTGTAAAAAGTACAGAAATTAATGGGTTTTGCATATCCTAATGATGTACATCTACACTAAGATATTCTTCAATCTATTCCTCACATGATTTTAACGATAAATTTCCCAGGTTTATATATTCAGTTCAGGGATAACTGAAATATTCAGCCACTATCTTTTATCTTAAATTAACACTAATGTGGGTTGAGCTAAACTGCGGTATTTTTTAACTCAAAATAGCACAATTTGACCATGTTTTGGGATTGAGATTATAAATTACAAGTTAGGTTTTTAAAAGTTTCCTAATTGTTCCAACAGAAATAAGTAGATATAGGTTTTTAAAAAGTAAAAATACATTTACAATCTCACAAACTTCCACATTAGGAACAGTGAAGTTAAGATTTATCAAGCAAGCCTTATACAAGAAAAAAAATTTTTACAGAGTTTGGTAAAAGTAAATCTTATGTGCATCTTACCATTTATAGTCCTTTTTCAGGTCTTTCTTTTCACCCTATTTGGAACAGCCCATCTCATTTTCTTTGAGACGTGTTTTTAAACATCCCAGTAAACAAAATATTGCAACATCTGGATAATATAAGATTGAAAAAGAAAGAGATTTCTGTTTGAAGTTAGCAACTCTACAGAGTATGAAGACAATTCTGCTCATCCCAGGAGTATTCACAGCATTAATTAGGGCAAAGCTAAACTTTAGTATCAGCATGATTTTCACCTTTTTAATATTTTAATGGCGTTTCTCAACCAGAATTTTTCCACAAGAATTATTTATACTACAAGTAGGAGTATTATTTAAAATTGGCTCCTCCTACGTTATTTGCAAAACTGCCAGAGGAACTGAACTGTTCTGGATGGAAAAAGGAAAAAAAAAAAACCATCAAAAAGCAAATGCCATAACAACAAGGAAAAAACAAAGTTCTTCACTTAGAAAGATTCAGAAATTACCAGACAAACAATATGAACACAGACTCAGACTTCCATCAGTTTGTAAGACAGCTAGAGATACAGCCTTTAAAACAGCAACAAGCTTAATGTACTGCACATCACTAACTACAACAGACCACACACAGAGACCCCCAAAAGCCTCTCAATGTTAGTTTTATTCATCATATGTCAAGAACTGCCATCTGTCTTAAAATGCATGCATTCTCTCATTTGGCAAAATCAAAACAGGGCAGCTAAATGTTAGCTCAGAGCCCTCCTCCCCACTGCTTTCTACAGCTGCTCCCCAAAGACCTTTAAACTTAATAGCCAGAAACATACAAGACCAAATAAATAAAAAAAAATACTTGCCATGGTTTGACAGTTCTTAGTCACACATGTGAGAAAACACTATACTCTTCAGCTACAAGGAAAAAGAGCCAAGTAAACTACCCCTACCCTGTTCATCTATTATGCAAGGCCAGAGGCAGTACATATTCCTTCCTCTTAATCCGAATTAATTGACTCCAGGTGCCCCTCTGCAGGAGTGGTGGTGGGAAGAATCACTGATTTAAGGGTTTTGACAGGTCCTATATTATATCACAGCATTCAAAAGCTTCTGTATATTAGTGTTAGCAACTTATTCTTCAAAATGTTTTTGCCAGCTGAAGTACTGCAAGACACTGTTTGTACTTTTGAGAGTAAAGATGGGGCAACTATGTTCTTTGGGAAAAAATACAAGGTGGTCCAGAAAGGTTAAATTTCAACAGGAGCCAGCTTGTAGAATCCTAAGGCTGTCTGCATGGGAAAATTGCCAGTGTGTTAGAGGGATAAATAAGACACAGGAAATAAAACCCTCCACAAGTACTGAGTGAATTCACACTTCCAGTTACTACATTCTTGTTTCACCACATATAAAAGTTTTTAGAGGAGGAGCGCGGGCTGGTTTTATGTTATGGCAATGTAATAGCAAGTTGCAATGTTTCAAAAGTGACTCGGTGACTTAAGACTTCCTTTGGAAATAACATAGTCACTCAGAAGTTCAAGTTCTATGGAAAGCTTTTTTGGATGTATAAACAGGAATTGCTGACATAAATGATGCATACATTTTTATATATATGTTGATATACATGACAATTTAAATCACATTGAATCAGCCACATAACGATAAAAACTGACCCTGCATATTTTTGAAACTCTGGCATTCAGAGTTTAAAAAATGGTAGAAACAGTGCAGTGTCAATATATTATTTCCTACACTGCAAGGAGAGAAGAAACCATTAGAACACGTACACTCATTTCTGCTCTGCAACCAGATATCCCACATTAATCCAGACATACTTTTTAACTGAGATATTAATAAAACTCAGAATTAACCTTGGGACTGTCTAGACCATACATAAAAACATTTCTGGACACTATTTGTAGTTTCAGACAGCAGTGTTGCTGATAGTCTGGAGCTCTAGAGATTCATGTCTGTCAAAGCACCTCCTTCCATACAAAATTTACTCCACTTAATTTTAAACAGACGGAGATTAGAAAAAAACAATTATCACTTATAACCATGGCTGGCATAGCACAGATTGGGGTGACATGGCCAGATGATTCTGCGTCTTAGACATGAGGACATTATTTTCTTGACTGCAGCTCAAGTAACCCATTCATACCTAAAAAGGTGAGCAAATTATGCAAGCCCAAAAGTGCAAGCATCTCCCTGTAACCCTCAGGGCTCTCATCCATTGTTCCCGCTTCTCATCTGTAACAAACCCAAATAATCAGGGAAATGGAAAAAAAAACAAACAAAAAAAACAAATCCCAGAACATATCTTGTCAATTTGTAGCTTCTACAGTTGTCCACACCGAAGCATGCAATAGATTCCCTATTCATTTATTTTGCATGCATTGAAATGATGCATCTAGGTCTGTTTTGCAGCAGCAGCTCTCCCTAAGACAACTAAAGCAGAGTGGCAAATACAAGCAGAATATTGAGGTTTGGTCATTCCTTAGCCCTTAAGCTCTCATCCAGCCTACAACCACACGCCATATTTTTGAAAAAGTATTCTCAAATCTCATCTATTGTATTATAATAATAAAGAAACCATGAAGGAGAACTTTTGAACTTTGAAAATAGTCTTGAGAACATATCTTAAGAAAACTATCAAACTGATAATACTCAAAATGTATTGTGAAAAGCCAAGAATACATCACTCCCATGGGGAATTTTAGGAAAAAATCTGCTGTATAAAGATAGTCTGATAAGAGAGACCTGGAAAGCTAACCTTTAAAAAAAAATTACTACCTTTCCCATGTCATGATGCCATGCTACAACACAAAAAGTGAAAGAATAGTAAAACAATCCCAGTCTCTCTAGAACAGCTCCCAAAATCTTTGAGTTACAAACCCCTGACTGAGCCCAATAGAATAATTCCTTATTTAAAAGGAAAAGTAATAAACTGGATTTTATACCAGGAGAGCAACCTAATCAAGGAGGTGTTGGATGCTGATAATGAGACTTTACCAGGAAATCTGGAGACTGGTTTATTACCTACTTATATGTTATCTGAGTTCAGATGCTATTTATAAATTCAGGCACATTCTCTTCTAGGTCATTCCAATTACTCGGTATATAATTCAGCTCCTGAATCAATTCTATCAAGATGAAGATGATGCACTTGATGAGATCCTATTTGCTGAACAATGGTGGATAGAAGCTTCCTTAATAAAAGAAATAAAAAAAATGTGGGTAGGTAAGACAAAGTGGAAAGTCGCTCTACAAATGCAGGCCTGTTTTCTGTGGCGCGATGAGTCACAGCCTAGCATTTGCATGGTGGAGTGTTTACTTACAGATGGAACTGTCAAAATTAGGTTTTCATTGTACAGGATGACAAATGTAGTCCTCACAGGAGAAATTTCTCAGCATAATGAAATCTAATCTCTCTAATGTCAACATTGGTGTCTGTACTTTAATAAATAGATCCAGAAGATTGGAAGGCAAAAGATTCACTGCCTGCTCATTTCTGTTTCCTCAACTTCCCTCTAGTTACTACTTGTTTTATAAGGGTTTCACACCTTATCACTATCTTTGCCAGCCATGACAAAATAGCAAGGGTGATGGGAAGAGACAGAAATGCCCTTAACTTAAAATGTTTCTCCCTCCTATGCACAGCTGGTTTCTTCTATTTCTACTCTGCACCACAGCACTGTCCAGCTGGTGGAACATGGCTAAGGAGTACAAACAAGATCTGCCAGTCCTATATGAACTTGGCCCAGCTCAGCTCTTATTTTTTTTTCTACTGTGAGTGCATGCACATCTTCAGATCCTCCTGTGCATTTGGAAGATGTGACTAAAGGGACTGTCTTGCAGTTATCTTTTCCGGGTTTCCTTGATCATTTGCTATGGAATCACCTTTCTCTCTGACTCTTTGCTTATCCTACAGCAAACATGTCTTACCAACAGTTTCATAGCTTATTTCCTTTATTTGTTTTGTTTGTTTTACCACCTGCTTACATTGCAACAAGATATCCTGTCCCAGCCAGGCATTTGTCCACAATAATGTTAAACCTTAGCACCCTTAACCTTTTGGGCTGTGACCCCCTTTGAGTACAGTGGTTTAGTGGCTCAGGAACTAACCAAGGATGATGGGAAGGAGATCAAATCAGTGGCTGAAAGTGGAGAAGCCCCAGTCTCTGTACCAAAGTTGCCAAACTGGGCAGTAGAAGCCAGCGAAGCTGAAGAGGCAGGGAGAATAACTGCTGGAAAGTGGAAGAGAGGTCACTACAGTGAACCATGGACTCATTATCTCCTATACAGTTTGCTTTCAGAAAAGACTGAAAATTTCTGTTTTCCAGGATAAAATATAGAAAACAAGAAAAAGGTAGAATCCTCTTAAACTTTTCCTTTTCTACAAAGAGGTTTCTATGCTTATGTGGCCATCAAATACTTGTTTCTCAACTACAACAGTATTCACCCAAGAACCTGTGTATATCCATTGAGCTACATATCTCTGAAAGAGAAATCTCCTTCCATCCAGTAAGGCAGCTCGGTTCAGAGACTAGCACACAGGCATACTGTCAAGGCAAAACCAGGAGCACAACACTCTGCTCCAATTCCCACTTTCATCTTGGCCATTTAATCCACTTTCACTGTGTCCTCAGGTCAGAAATTAATCAATGCAGTATTAATGACAACATTTATTTATAAATATTCCCCCTCAACAGTATCTCTGTAGATAAAGATGAAAGGATGTATCTGCTTCATACTATGCTTTAGAAAATGAGATTTGCAGATAGACAGCAAAGCCTACGCAAGAAGCTTTTATTTGTTATATAAAACACAACTAATATTTCCTGTTCCATATCAAAAAAAATATGCAAAGATTACACAAAGCACAGAATCATAGAATCATAGAATGGTTTGGGTTGGAAGAGACCTTTAAAGATCTTCTAGTTCCAACCCTCCTGCCACGGACAGGACAGTAACTGGCTACTAGTCTCTAAAACTGTTTTATCTTGTTAAACCCACTACTGGAGACACAAAGTATAAATTTATTTAGAAAAATAGATTATTTTAGTATAGAGTCATTTGTAAATATAAACCACCACTCTTCATCTAATATACCTCTTTTCCAGAGAAAATGCAAAAATCTTTCTTAAATAATGCTGTGAAGATTGACATTTGAGATATAAGACTCTAATGTGAAATGCATATGCACATTACAGGACCAAATGTTCTTAAAACCTGCAGAAGAGCCCATTGTTTTTCATTGTGATCATCCACATGGGGAAAGAAAGTAGGCTCTAAGGAGTTACAGAAAAGGAAAATAAAGCAAGCACAGAGATTCCATTAGAGCAGGAATCAAGACAACTGCCAAGATAAGACAGAACCCTTAATGACGGTGGGAAACAATTCACTCTCTTCTTTGGTTGCATCCCTTAAAATTACTGGTGGCTTGAAATATCTGTCTTGTTATAGCCTAATATCTGGTCCACTTAAGAAACTTGGCAATAGTGCTACTACATTTTTACGAAGTTTGTTGTTTCCATAAATGTTTTTGTATTACCTATATTAATAGAGTTACGTGGCAAGATTACATTGGTATTCTGGTATAGTTTATTCTATTTCCCAATCAGGAACAATCCTGTTTCTTGACAACTGGAAGAACACACACAGGTACCGTTTACGAATCCTGGTCAATAATGAAGTCCCTATACTGCTAACTATGTCAGTGGTGAGTCCTTGAACCAAGTCTTAAAATATAACCCATCAAATCTAGAAGAGGCTACAAATCAGAGGAAGTCAATTGCTACACTAATTATACACTAAAAATTCTTTCAAGCAGGGCAAAGCCAGGTTTGATTAAAATGGGGGTCAGTGGCCAAGAGTGAAAAATCCCCCCCCAAAAATAACAATTTGGACCTGGCAGCCATTAGTAGTACTGTAGCGAATGATGGCACGGACTCCGATCATGGTGAATTGAAGACAATTTTATTAGCAAACCTCAGCTATATTTATAGTTCAGCTTAGCGGATATCTGCAGCTATACAGTCGCTGTTCATGCATAAGCTAGCCAATAGTCTACTTGATCGCACGATGATCACGCATCTTTTTGTTTGCGTCTTCTACTTCTTCTCTACTTGCTTTCACATAGTTTGCAATCCATAAGTTTCCACTTGCTTCTCTTCTGCTCAGCTGTCTTTTTCTAGAAGCTCCTGCTCAGCTGTCTTTCTTCAGGATCTCAGTAATCTTCATCAGCTTAACCTTAACATTACATTTCAGTGAAATAGCTTAGCTTTCTCATGACTCTCTACATTTCCCCCTTCTTTATTTAACAGATGGAGAGCGAGTGTGGTATGGACTTGAAGAGTCATGACTCGTTTTTTGTTTTGATTAATCATGCGTTGTATACAAGATAACAAACATGGCATACATATGAGTAACACTACAAATATAAACCATATAGTTATTTCTAAGACAGGACAAACTAGTACTAAGTCTATTATCTTGACATGTTGATCATGTTTATTCCACATTGTTTTCTCTAGACAAGATTCCCATCCTGGTTTTTACATTCTTTCTCACACATACCTCAAGCGGTGGACTGCCTTGATTAAGGCAGTCCTCCTCCCTGTACTGGTCATTCTTTCT
>JAVKLA010000053.1:32767757-32798567 GCA_034782735.1 Sagittarius serpentarius
TTGTTCATAAATGCTTTCACTTTTCTCCTGCTCTTGAGCCTTTACTATGACATTTTCGGCAGGTTGTAAATTTAAAACCACAGTATGAATACACTTCCAAGTAATAAAAAATTCATCTGATACATTAACACCTATTGCTTTTCGAGTCCGTAACTGAGTCACTACTTTTTCCTATGCTTTTGTTCAGCGGACATTCGCCCTCCCATGATTCCCAGCAGCTCACCTTCCTTCCTTAAGGTGATGGGTGCGCACTGCAATCCGGAGTCAGATCCCTAGGGGTCCCCTGGTTCTGCTGGGTATCGCTACCGGACTGATGTCTCCTTGCGCTGGCTGAAGTCTTCTTGCGACGGCTGAAATCTTCTTACGCCGGCTGAAGTCCCTGTTCGGGCACCATTTGTAGTGAATGACAGCACGGACTCCGATCATGGTGAATCGAAGACAATTTTATTAGCAAACCTCAGCTATATCTATAGTTCAGCTTAGCGGATATCTGCAGCTATACAGTCGCTGTTCATGCATAAGCTAGCCAATAGTCTACTCGATCGCACGATGATCACGCATCTTTTTGTTTGCATCTTCTACTTCTTCTCTACTTGCTTTCACATAGTTTGCAATCCATAAGTTTCCACTTGCTTCTCTTCTGCTCAGCTGCCTTTTTCTAGAAGCTCCTTCTGCTCAGCTGTCTTTCTTCAGGATCTCAGTAATCTTCGTCAGCTTAACCTTAACATTACATTTCAGTGAATTAGCTTAGCTTTCTCATGACTCTCCACATAACACCACTGAAGACAGCTGCACACAGGTGAATTTGCCTCTATTGGTCAGTTTGCTTTCAACATTAGTACCTGTTAGAGACAGCATCAGAGGAATCGTTAATTTTCTTCTACCTGTGAATACATCTGAATATATCTGAATATATCTGAAAACTGGTTTCAAGGCTACAGTTTACCTCTGGGATAGGGATAGGAAAAGCAGAGGTTTCCTGCCATATTTTGTGAGTGCTGGGACTACTTGTATTCACAGCACTCAGTGAGAAAGCAAATGATGAAGACTGATGGATTTATACAATTGCTTTTATTTACTTGCCACAAGCTACTTCTAATGAGCCAGCTGCACCAATCTACTTCAGAAGGTACTCTTGACAGTGAGTGAATGGCTTACAGAAGAATCAGGGGCAATGAGGGACAGTTCTTGTTTTGCATGCTTAGAAACTTGTCCCCAAAGATGTTAATACTTTTTTGGTCTAACACTTCGGGATTCAATCAGTGAGCTATGGCAAAGAAACACAGATTTGACCTTTTCCAGCTAGCATGGCTCCACTTGGGGAGTCAACCCTGTCATATGACAGTAAGAAAACGACCATATATTTCAGGAAGAATCACTTTCATATAACCGAGAACTCTATTAGCTAAAGAAACCAGTGTTTTCTTTGGAGCTAGTTGCTGCCTTTCTTCTTCAACCCACAGCCTTTGCTCATATCCTTTCTTATACCTCCCCACCCTAGCTTCCTGCTGCAATTTTAAGGAAAACATATATATGTCACAAACTCCAGGCAGAGAGGTAGCCACTTGTGTTGTGAGTCTTCTGTCACAAACATGAAGTCTGTATTTGCTGTTAGGGCTCCATATACAGACGTCCTGCTGCCAGCAGCTTCAGAGCACTATCCAGCCAGAGCATCATGCTTCTCAGCTTGTCCACCCTCCAATTTCCACACAGTGGCATTTCTGCCCATATGCATCTTACCAACATCTGTGATGATGAGAAATAAGCATAACATTCAAGAGAAATAAAAGGTTGAAAGTCAGTGTAAGGATACTGAAATGATTATAAATTAAGAAGATGGAGTACAGACTCACCTATATCCTAAGGAATAACAAAGATTACACTGTGACCGGTACTTAATGCTGTCTTCATTTGCTCTTGTTCAGCATGAGTTCACTTTTTAGATGGCCCCTCTGTGTCTGTGGGAGTGTGTGCAAACTTCATTACTGGTATTTGTAGAAACAAACAGGTGTTTGCTTGTCAAGTCACTTATAATATCCATAATAACTAGTTTCCACAAACCAACATGGGCTTGTGTAAGGTAAACAGATGGCCTTACATTTTCCCACCTGATGTAAACACTTTTTAAAAGCTTTCACAAATATTGCTTCAGGAGAGTTAACAGTGTCAAATACAAACATATTTAGCACCTCTCTTCAGTTCTAATTCAAAATATTTGGTCTTTCTCCATCCATATCCGTATGCCTCAACATATATTATCCCTCAGATACGATACTTGATTGAAATTGGGCAGTCTTCAAGTCAGAGGGACTTTTGCCATTGATGTAACTGGTAAGAAGATTACTTCTTCATAAAAGCTTTTTATTTTAACCATAAGCTTTCTCCAGATTTCAAAATTCTGCCACTGCAGCTTAGATCTTGCAAGTACATAGTAGGCAATACTTTCACCTCTCTCACGGCTCACATGCTTAAGAGGGAAGCATGCACCTAAGTATTTGTAGGCTTAGGGGTTATATGATGGCTCTGATCCAGGTTTATCATGCATGCCAGACAGCCATATTATCTTAGATTTTGTTGCTTAAAGCTTTGTTTGGTTAGAAGCAAAGTACCTCATGGCTGTAGGAGAGCACAGATGGATACACTTCCTCCTCAGTAGCAAGGGAATGTCTGGATCTCCAACTACCCACTAGCACCTGTACCTAACTCAAACGTGAAACATGGCCAAGTGAGCCTACTGTAACGGCAGCACATGCAAGAGCTGCACTGCCCCTTACGGGGATCAGAATGCAGACACTCCTCTATGCCTGAAACAGAAGCTGACACCTCAGGATGTCTTTTAGTTCTCATGAAAGGGCAACAATGGAAATCCCACTGTGAACAAAGCCTCAGAGTTTTGTCAACATCTTGCAAATTCCATGTGCTTAGATCTTAGATTGATGTTTCCTAAAAGTCTTGGACGAAATTAGACATAGAAAAATCTAATTAATCAGTTATTTCTCTGGACAGGAAACAACTTCATTTAATTCCCTAAATGGCAGCTAATATTATTTACTGATCTCGTCTCAGGACAAAAGTCATGGTCATTTCCATGCCTTCTGCCCCTTTCATTAGACTTTCTTTGCACAAAAGGGACAAGCACTCTCTGCTTGATCGCTTGTAGGAGCCTGTGTCAGAACCAGCAGTCCAATGTGCAGGACAAACGTGGACAACACTGCACAAATAACCAGCTGACAGATCTGGTAGGATTCACCTCACTTAATTCTAACTTCCTTCACCTGAGGTAGCTTGCTAGCCTTGCTTTATCTTAATAAGGAGAAAGAGGCATTGCTGGATACACAACTCATGTTACTTTATTGATATTTACTTTCATCTGAAAACAGACTATATTGATTACACTGACCACAAAGGGTGACTAGGACAATTAACTCGATGTAGACACTAGGATGAAAACAGCTCTCTGATCAAAACAGCTTACTATTTAAAGTGAGAGGTAAGATACAAGTCACTACTGCAAACCCACAGACAATTGATGTAGGTTCTCACACAAATAGCTCAAAAGGCAACAGCTAAACAGACAATACTGACTGAACTGCTTCGAGCTATTGATATGGATAAAGACAAATAAGTCAAGTACTCAGTAGTACTACAAGTTAGTGCAAGTTCTTACACTAGGAGGTTTGTTGTTTTGTGGTTTGATTGCTGGTTTTGTTCACATCAGACAGGCTGAAAGGAAATTGGAGGCAGTCGTTTACACCAATATAAAACCAATGGCAAGCAAACTGCAACCAGGCATACCTAAATTAGAAGAGAAAGTTTCTTTTTAAACTGCCATGTAATTCAAACCAAACTAATATTACTGAAATTAATAAATATTTCCAGAACCCTGTAGAATCTGGGAACTTTGGCTCTACCCTTTATCTCCTCACAGAACAGACTCGGTAAGAGAAAGGGAGCTCTCATGTAAGCCACCTTCGTGATCTGGTGATTCTGACCTGCAGCTTAATCTGGAGAAATCTAAGGACTCTATATCTCCTTCATCAGACACCCATCTATGTCACCCTGACAGCTGCCAGAGACAATTCCTTCCCCTACAAAATTCTTCCAACCCCAGAAAATCTCTTACTCTCCCATTCTCTTTCAGAAGCCAGGGTGAAGATGCAGAATTGCTGACAGTCCCCACACATCCCCAAATCCACTGGTTTTGCCATATCGCCAAGAAGACAAACATAAAATGTAAGACAGGAGAGCAACTGACCGATTGTACCACTGAGGTCATTCTTGTTTTCAAAATCACTCTTACACAGTGTTATCTGTAGGATTCCAGGAAAAAAAAAGAACTTTATTTCATGAAAAAAACAGCAAGATTTTGACAGTTGTTCTCCACTTTCATCAATATAAAACTGAGACATATTTTCATGTCTCTCAAAGTTTCAAATCCCTCTTCCCACTAAGTAGAACAGAAGCTACAGCCTTGTCTCATGCATTCCAAGAGAGAACGTGAAGGGGCCTCTCATCTTCATATCCTGAGTCTGGAAATCCTTTCCAAATTTGGTCATCAGAACTATAATTTTTCTACAAAGCATTCTGGTTTCAACAGCCAAATGTTTCATCATTTTTTCTTTCCAATTTTGTTTTTAATCTACTTCAGTTATTACAGAGACTGCCAAAGCAGCAGAGAGAGAGGATGCTGCAGTGCTGATGCCTGACTCTATAGTTTGGAAATGAAAAAAAATTTTACAAAAACAATTTCTTCTAAAACCACATTAAGAAAGACAGAGTAAGACCAAAAAAGTACCATCAGGAAACAGAAAGTTTGCAATGCTGCACTTTCACAATGTCTTTGATAGGTAGAAAGACTCCAAAGAAGAACCAGCATCATCTTCCCATACCCTTCTCTCACAGCTCCATGAGTAGTATGAAGTAAAGCAGTGAAGTCAATGAGCAGTGTGAAGTAAAGCAAAAGAAGAAGGAGCAGTCCAGTGCCCTGTAGCAGCACGATGTCATGACATCAGATGTCATGTCCTGGCACAGTGTTCATCTGCAAAGCACAGTGCTCTATTTGCATTGTCACTTGCCCTGGCTTCCTTTAACGATAAAAATAAAAGGCAGGACAATGCAAGGAAGAAAAGTGTTTACAAGCAGAAATTATACATTTAGAGGAACACAGGGTCTCTACTGAAGGAATCAAAATGCTCAGAGTTCAATAGATACACGGAGTCAGTGTCAAATGAAGAGTCTAAAATAAACAGTCTGATTAAAAAAAAAAACAAACAAACACCTAAGCTGCTGCTAAATCAATTTATTTTTTAAAATGTGATTAAGATTTAATCTCTCTTTCACTGTGGTAGGAAAACAAAAATGAAAAATAAAGACATTCAGGCAGCAGATTAAAAAAAATCTGTGAGAACACTGTCTGAAAGCACAATGACAATGTTTACTCTCTTCTTCAGTAAATTTATAACTGAGCAGTCATTGGCAATAACAAATGCTGTATATTTCTATGAGTACATACTGTAGTGCCGCTCAGTTCTGACAAAACCTGTTGAGTAATCAAAGTTTCAGACACTTCATGCTCATGGCACTAGCATTCAGGACAGTAATAAAAGGCAAGTCAGGAACAAGAGCAAGAAAAGAATGAATTTTAGCAGAGAGTTATTGTGAAGGACATGAGGACAACCTCACTACAAAAGGAAACCTGCTGGTAACTTCTTTACCTGATTCAATGATCAGGTACAAGTCATAAAAGTGTTTTGGCATCAAGTCCTGTGTATCTGAACCTAGTATGGAACTGTATCATGAATTTGTAGTTATTCTATGTTTGCTGATTGACTACTGACAGTAACTTTAAAAAAAACCACAGCAAAACAACCTTAACAGCTTCCATTTCCAAGTTACGCCAATACACTTGCATATTTTATAGAATCCACATATTATGACATACTATTAATACAAACTTTCATTTCAGTCAAGATCAAAGTCTCCTTTCCCAAATTCAGATCCTTTAGGTGTCTCTGAAATATAGGATAGTTTTATTTAGATTAGATCTACTTTTATTTAGATCTAGACACCCAAGTATAAGAGTAGATCTGTATCTCAGTCAGAATATATTTTCCCAGATCACATCAGAAAGCCCTGAAAAACACCCCACAAGCTGACAATTGGTCATATTAATTCAGTAAGCCATGAGTCCCATATGCTGAGCCTTAGGACACTGAAACAGAGCATCTGTTCTACTGCACCACATCGCACATTAAGATGACTGCAAAAACCTGACTTCTAAATGGTTCAAAGCAAGTGGGAGACCTATTTCAGATAAATCAACACACTCAAAAACTCCAGAACCTTTAAGGTATTTTTCAAATGAAGCTACAACTCCACTTCTTGCTCACTTTTTCCAAAGCCATATGCTGCTTTTGCTTTTTATTGGTTAATATACTATTTAAAGCTCTCATCTTCTCCTTATCCCCATCAATGGTTATCACTGCCGTTCAGTTTGGTGATGCTCTACTTGGCTCGTCCCAGCTTGTAGTTGCCTATTCAGATAAAGGAACAAATTCCTTCATGCTTGTTCATTCTGGATAGTGACCCATACTATGAGCCTTTTTTCCATGTCATGAGAACAAGAACATGAGTGAGGGATTTGAATATACATAATTCACTGACACGTAATTTCACAGATTTTTTTTTCCCTTCTGTTGATAAGGGAAAAAAAACACTGACAGGATTTATCCCAAGTTTATACGGTACATATAAACATGTTTTACAGCAGACAGTGTTTAAAGGTAATGAAAATAACTCTTCATTGATGTTCTACTTGACATATCAAGTTATTTTACGTTGATCTTTCATGTGTTTCTTATTTTGAACTATCATTATGCCAAAGACCAAAATTCATGTAATACATGGAAATAATTTTTGTTTTGTGGTATCACATACATAGGTGGGCTAGGGTAATTCCTGCTGTGTCTCACATTTCAGTCACGGGATAACTGGAATCACCTTAAATGTCCTTCAAGGCCATATGCAAATAGGCCTCAGAGATGAAGGGGTATAACTACTGATGTCAAAGCTGTTCTCCTTTGGAGAGACAAGAGGGAACTGTAGATGTTAATGTTTCCAAAAGCCTGAACAGTTTCAAAAAACTTCAGTTTCACTTCAAATATTCAACTACTCCATCTCATTAACTGCTAATTTGGTAGAAACAACATAGCAAATATGGTATAAGTATTTCCTTTTTCTTCTAGCATATGCTTGATTGTTCCTGAAAATTCATAATCTGTGTAAAAAAATAAAGAAATAACCATAGAATTGTACATACCCAAAAAACCCCAGAGCCATCCAGTTTTGCTACAAGTGAGGAGATACCATTTCAAATTCTATACAAAGCTGAGTTATCCTCAGTTCTTTATCAAAGAAAGGTGCAATAACAGTCCTTATCCACCCCCCCAGAAACACGGTGAAGGGCATAGAACTGACATACTGGGAAAAGTGCAAAACCCTTTAATAACCAGAACTACTGACAATTGTTAATCTGCACCATTCCTTGATTGGCAGCTGTATACAATTATCTGTGATACATAAATTGAAAATAAGAATGTTATTTAAGCATTCAAGAGATTTTTAGAAAGTTGTATTTCTGTGATTTAAAAAGTACATCAATAAGCCATATTGATGAGCAAATTCCTTTAAAATGGAATATAACTGAATACATGCATCAGAGTCTAGTAGTAAACTTTCTGCATCTTTCAGAAAACCAAGTGTGGCAGGCACTGTCCTGTGTATAACTCTACTTCTGTTTGATATATGTAGTTCTCAAAAGATACCCCTGTAAATTATTGCTATTACAGTAACATATACAAACTCCCTTTAGTAAAACAGGTGGACTGAAACACAGCGGGCAAATTCCGAGTCGATACAGCACTGATCCTTAAAAGCAAGGAAAGAGGTAACAGAGATAAGGCTACAAGACTAGACCAAGAATTGAGAGGGGAAAGGACCACACATACATTGGACTGTTCGATCATCTTAACATGGAAATGACAATTGTTTATTTCAGAAAGGACTAGAACAGTCAGCTTAATGAAGGACTTTTAAATGCTTTTCCTGAGTAGAAATTAATCAAGCACTTGACTTTGTGACATTTGATTTCTACATTTAGAGGATTATGAGTGTTATTAACATCAGTTCCCTGAATAAAAGACAAATTTACAAAGATTATATGGAATTGTTCTGAAAAAAGATTATCATGGAACTGTAAATATGATGTAATGGAGAGGGGAAAAAAGACTTAGAACACTTCAGGACTACTGGGTAAAAAGATTGCTTATTAACAAATAATTACAGAATAATCATGTAATCTTAGTTTGTCTTTCAGGCAAGCATTAATCACAGAACACAGCGCAAAGAACTGTAAGAAATCATAGATTCATAGAACTGTTGAGATTGGAAGGGACCTGTTGAGATCATCTAAGCCCAGTCCACGGCACCCCTTTGAAAAAGAGGAAAACAAGGAAGCGATTTACAGCAACAATAATCTGTGGGAATATTCATGAAAGTATGCTGAATGGCTATTCTGGAGTGAGCATGCACAAGGAAAAATAAGCTAGAAAGCTGTTCAAACCTTACCTGACTACTCATTTTACAGTTTCCTCACATAATACTTATTTTCTCTTTGTTCTGCTCTGGGCTTCTTCCATGATTGAAAGGATCAGACATACATATTGAGTCTACCCATATGTGCTCTGGCTCTTTTCTGTGACTCTTCTGCTGATACAGGCACCTAAGAAGCCTGCAAGCCCAGATCCGCTTGCTTTAATTTGCCAGCAAAACCCCAGATGTGCCCAGAAGCTGCCTCCTGGATCACACTCTTCCTCAGTGTACCTCTGTCTTATTTTGGCCTTCATACCCCATCACAGTATGCTGACTGTCCTACCTGGAGGTTTTATGCAAATGCTGTCCTTAGGCCACCATTAATTAGAGACAACCTACCATGAGCCCTGCCATTCTCTGAGCAACCTGATCTAGTTGAAGGTGCCCCTGCTCACCGCAGGGGGGTTGGACTAGATGGCCTTTGATGGTCCCTTCCAGCCCAAGCCATTCTATGGTTCTATGATTCTATGATTCCTGAGATTATGTTTTTATGACTAGTATTTATATAGCCTAAAGCTCTCAAACTCTGTCTCTTCTGACTGCATACCTCTGTAAGAAAGTACACAACAGAACGGCTGAGGTCTCAGCCACAACCTCTTCTCAATACCACTCCTCTTACTCTAACACAAACTTTAGCACTGCCATGGAGAACCTTGCACCTTTTGCCGTACATGAGGCAAAAGCTCTGGAGTGCATCTTCTTACCTGAGACAAGTAAAAAGCAAAAACCTGAAGTGACTTCTTTACTATTTTTAATTCATTAATTTCTTTTCCACTCACAATTTATGATAAGATTTAATGTCATTATTCTCTCTCTGGGGACAGAGTTCAGGAAGGATGACTACAAAAATTGGTGTAAATTATATAAATCAGTCCACTGATTTTTGTGTTGATCCATGCATATTAAGGATCAATGTCTTAAGTCTGCTTTCTCTCTCCCATCTTCAATTATTCTAAAATACACTTTCAGTTACAACTTTGTCTTCCCATCCTTTACCTCTTTTTCTGTCATACATCCACAACACAATTCTTTTGTTCCTCTCTGCAAAATACAAAGAGCAAAACTGTGCTCTCAAGCAGCTAATCCACAAACCACCTCACCCTGATGTTACTACAATTTTCCATCTTGTATGTTTGTTTATTTTCTCACTTGCAGGAATTTTGAATTTCTCAACCAGACACATTGGCACAATTATTTTTACCTTATTTCATGCACCCTGCTGTGTATGTCTGCAGGCTCACAGTCAAACGTCTGCTTCCTCAGCAGCTGATAATCTTCCAAGCTCTGTGGGACTTGTTTACTAGTCTGTGCCAAAGGGGCACAATGTTCTTTGAGTGGCTCTAGTAGAGAGCTGTTGAATTTTTTACCAAGAGGAAAATCAATGGTGAGCAAAAACAAGGATGAATTTGCTTTCACTTAATTAACTCAGAAAAGTACGTTTTCAAAGGAGGGTCCCATTTACTCAAGTCTGCTATAGTAAAGACATAAAATTCAAATTATTTGGGATGGGTTTTTAACTAAAGCATAAATGTCCAATCAGAACCTGATCTAAGGAAATTCCAATGCGATTTTGTTTCTTTCTTAATCAGACCATCGCTTTGTTTTAAGCAACCACCTACCCTATCACATAAATACAATGAAACAAATAGGCTTTTCCCCCCTGCGCTCTGTTGTGCATGGGAGACAGCATGTCCCACTAGACAGCAGAACCTAATTTTATTTCATGCATTTACATGTCCCTGCCTGATTCAGCCTCTGGGTGGGCTGGACAAGTCATTTCACTTCTGCTTTTCCTGTGAAGCAGTAATAATAATACTGACCTTCACTGAAAATTGCTTTGAGATCTAATGATAGAAACAAAATAGAGGAGACAGGAATTATCATAATAAGATGATAATCATTTAATTGTTCACACATCAGTAAAACTAAAATCAAAAGGTAGTGCAATAACCTTAAAACACCACGAAAATTCAGCTTTTGAAGACTGCTCTGCTGTGCATTTGCTAAACAGTATACAATGGTACCCAGCATTCTTTTTTTCAAGAAGAAACTACTCGCCACCTAGAGATAGAGCAATTATCATCAACTTCACTGATAAGCAATAACTTATGATAGATAATTGAATTACTTCTTTGTGAAAATTCAGCATTTGTTTTAATATATTTGGGTATTTTCACCATGCTCAGATTTTCCTTTCCTACCAAATGGAATATCTATTAACTACTTCTGTTAAACTATCAACTGACTGGATAAGCGTCACGCAAAATTTAACACAACCAAATTTCAGTAAAAGATAGAGCTGTAATAGCATCCCTCTGAAATGCATTCCCTTATGGAGGCAAATGGAGAAATTACCTGCTTCAGCTTTATCACCTGGAAGTTCCCAGCCTCACAAGATTTTTCTAGAGTCTTGCTATTAGAGTCTTAGTAAACATAATCCTCAGAAAATTCTTCCGGTTTTGGCATCATCCTTTTAAACAGCTTGCATTAATTGAGACAGCAAGACTAAAAATTGTGTGCTGAATAGCAGGAGTCAGCATCAGATTCTGCAGTTCTTGCTAATGTCTAATATTTACAGTAGGATATTCATACCATGATACCAGGGTATGTTTTCTTATTTGTTTTCCCCAAAATAAAAATAAATAAACAGGCCCCTCACTCACATCCACCTATTCAGTCTAGTGCCTTTGGTGTGTACAATTTCAGGAATAAGGTGTAAATTAGCTATTCTATTGAAATGCATGCATTTTTCTCATTAAGAGAAACATTTTGTGTGTAGTTTTGAGTGTTGTTAATTGCCTTATTAGCCCGATGCTGAAATGGCCACAACTGTAACAACTGCATGAGATATAGCTGTATGTTTATCTTGACCGTTTTACAGTGTACAACAAATTGATACAGCTATCTAGGAAACCAATAGAATGTTTATTCTAACCAACATCTTCTATCCCAGTAGGATAGAAGGGAAAATAAAAAAAGATATGTACCAAGTGAAATTATGTGACTGCTTTTCTCCTAGGGCCTTCACAAGAACAAAGGCATGGATACCAGGGAGCAAACAGTCAGCCATGATTTGACATGAAAAATAAAATAAATGCATCAGCATCAAGAAGGACAAAAGGAAAAAAGGCTTGAGTACTAGGTTAAATTTCAGGTATCTTGATGAGGTAACTGCCACATTTCCTCTGTCATGTGTTATAGACTCACCCGATGAAACAAATTGTTATATAATGGTTGAAAAACTTTGATAATATTCAATTATGATAACTTTTCTTCTTTACATAACATACAACTCAAGTATTAGAATGAACAGAATAACATAGGGAGCTACAGCACAAGTGACAGATACAGTCATTAGATTAGAAATGGGAAAAGTTATCTTCTACAGATTGAATATCTGAGAGTTGACTGAAATACACGAAGTAAAACAAACATTCATAACAAAACAAAGATAGAATGAGGTAATAGGGGACTATTAATTAATTTTGAAAATATTTATTTTGTTCTTTTCCCTTTGACATATTCACTAGCTTTTTAAATTATTATTACTACCATTGGATAGTATTGGTAATGAGATGCATACTTTGGTTTAATCTGAATATATTGCCGTTAAGATTTAGCAGCCTAATGAAATAGGAATAAACAATATTTTCAATGTCAAAGCATCTCTTGTATGTAATATTGCTGTATTACAATACATTTTGTAAGCTCTCTATGCATCTACATAAAGTACTATGCTTACATGGAATGCAGATAAACTAATTTATTAATGAAAATTACTAATTATTCTGTAGCTTCATAAGGTGGGCCATATGGGAGATATTCGGATGTTTTCCTTTGGGGATCTGTATTTCAGAAGGAAGACAGAAATGTATTTGACAGCACATTCTAATCTAGTATACAAGGCTTTTGAAAGCGTACTACAGATACCGCTATACAATCCAGAAATCCCACGTTTTAAGCAAGCATATATTAAAAATTTGTTTAGAAAATTCATATTGACTAATGAACTTTTAGCTTCCTTGACTCAGACATGAAGCTCCATACAGCGAGAATGGGAATCCATTTCTTTGAGACAGCTAAACTTAAGTTCTTGCAGAAACCCTCTGCATTAACAAATCAAATTATCTGTTGTTCACACAGACCTTGACCCTTCAGTTATTTAGGGATAGTTAAGATGCATTTCTTTACATTCACAAGCAGCACTACTGTTGTCACACATATCAACATAAATAAATACATAACTACTTACAAAGTTCAATGCCAAAAATTCAAATATCACAACCTATAAAATTAAGCAGTGGCTCCAGGAAACCTGAACACAGTTCACTGGCCCACAAAACCGTTTTAGCGATAGGGAAGTTTAGCATGCACAGGGCGGAGACAGTGCAATAGCCTTCAGATTTCCTACTTGGATGGCAGTGCTCATTACTGGTGATTACAACTCAAAGGAAGTGATAGATGAATTCATCAGTGGGTTCTGATGGGCAGGTCACCTAAGTTGTGCCGAGAGGAACTTCTGGAACACTAAACTACTTTTAGCATGATTCTTAAGATTATGCCGAAAACCACTTACACACTTAACATTTGGACCTTTAGGAAGGACACACACACCCTGGGAGCAATTAGTTAGAATGATTAGTGGTTTAGTATCATTTTTCCTTTCTTTGTTCTTCAAGTCCACATTAATTTGGAAAAATAAAATCTCCAATACCATGTTTAAAAACTGTAAGCAAAACAGTTACCCATGTAATATTTTCTTTCTTAACATGTTTTCTGTAAAATGTTAGTATATTTTGGAATTCTACTACCAATAACTAATTTACAGAAAAAAAGCAGTAGGCCAAATTAAATCTATGGTGCAATTCTACTGTAAATTGATGGTATTATTCTCAAGATGCATTTGGCCATTGTTTTGTGCCAAGACAGCACATTCATGTCGCTAAAAAGCTAGATGAGTTTAGGTAAATCCTTTTCATCTCTGAACTGGAACCTTTTCCTACTGTGTTTGAATCAAATGCATTAACGCACTGAGGCCCACAGAACAAACTGTATGGCTGTGCCTGTAAACTTCTGTTACATCCAGTTTAATGGAGTAAAAAATCCTCTGAGGGTGGGGTGCCAACTGCAACTGCACTTTACTGTGAAGCAAGGGGCATAACTTATAAAAAGTTCCCTTCCCAATATGAAAGAGAGGGTTTCACTTTTGTCTGTGGTGCACTTGTAAATTAAGATGGGTGAATCTCCTCGACATTGCTAGCTTTCTCAGTTGATTTCAGATCCAAACAATGTTCCATATCCCTGTACAATTCAGTTGAAAGGGTATGAATTGGAAATAAAGCACATTAGAAACTTCTGTCTCAAGATAAGACAGTTCTGCGTATTATATGATATTAAACCCAAAGACTCCCTTTAACAGAAAAAAAGAAACAAAACAAAAAAACACATACTATGTCTGATGTCATGACCTATCCCTGATCTTTATAGCATCAGGCATGGAAAAACCTACACTCAGAGTACCAAGTGCTTGCCAGTCATTTGAGGATACGCACAATTCAGTCAGCATTCCTCGTCTGACTGGCCAAAAGCATGGTCTCAAATTGTGACCGTGGACTAAGGTCCTTGTTCAGCTTATAAAACTCTTCAGTGCACTTGTTTTAGATCCTGTAATCAATGCCTAGATGGCCTGAGCCCACATTCACATTTGCATACACTTCATCAAAGCATCAGGTAGTCTTTTACTAGTTATTCCTTGGCTTCTCTGGATTCCACATTAAGCCTTCTTTTAGACAAATAGAGGAGAAAACAAGAGAGCACAAAATTAGCCATTCTAAGCCAGGCTTAACCAAGGAATATGCTGCGTCCTTGTCATTTAAAAGCATTGCAGAATTGCTATGATCATCTGTTCCTCTGTTGAGAAAATCAACCCTTTGTTTCTGCGATACAGGCAAACTGAATACTCACAGCAGCTCAAGCTGCTGCTGAGGATCTTGACCAGCAATTGTGAATCAGTCAAAGATGATGGTCCTTAACTGCTGTATCATGCTTTCCCAGTCACAAGCCATCCAGAATTTGTCACAAACCTGTGGAATACATCGTAGCAGATTTCCCTGGGCAAGCTTAGACACACACTGAGCACTTGCCACAAAACGCAGGTCAGGCTGAAACAAGAGCATCCTGTGTGTCACAACCACCTTCCCTCATTCCACCTTCAGTTTAGAAATAAAACTGAGCTGCTGTATCATTAGCAGTCACTGAAGTTACCTTGTGATTTTTCTTCATTATTTTATCACTGGTATCCTAGCCTGATTCTGGACAGGTTATTGTATTCTACTTGCCTCATGTTCCTTGTTATCCTTAAATTGGACTGGACATTCTCTCTTGCATCCCTTTCTAAACTGATAAATATTTGTAAACAAGTTTCCATTTTACTACTTTCAACTAAACAAAACAATTCCTGTAATTATCTGACCTTTTTGCAATTTTATACTAAAACTGCTCAAGTTAGTGCTGCCATTCTTTCCTAATATTCACTGTATCCACTAACACTTATAAAAGCTCAAATCAACATATCACATATCCACACTTGCTATAACTAGAGAAACAACTTACCAGTCCATTTCTTTCTAAAAAATCTGCCCAAATGAAAAAGTATTAAATGAAATTACAAAGCAAAGGAATTAGCATATGATACCAATTGGATAATGTAATCTTAATCTTACATAACTCATGGCAATCATGGCACTGATGATTTAGGATAAGGGACACAGCATGAGGTACCTTCATAAAACTGTAAGGATTATAACTGACAACATCAAAACAATATGTGAAACTAGAAATAGCCTCAAGATTATCCTTTTTTCGTAAATATGTATGAACCTGTTGAAGAAAGGAAAGACTTGGTTATTTTATCTCTTTGGCTTCTTATCACTTGTCATGAACGATAACTACTCTACATTCTCTCACTATATTCCCCCTTCGCTCCCAATCTGTGACCTTTCAGTATGACGGGATTCTGTTTTCAGCAAAACACACTGAAACTATGCAGTGGATTCTTTGTGCACCATCAACTTAGATGCTAAAAGCCAGCCTCCAAAAATTTAAGAGAGACAACTGCCCAAGTTCCATAGCCTGCTTTCTCATGTTGTATGTTCTGGGAGCAAAAGTGTTTGATAAGTAGTTCAGAAAATCCATGGATAAAATAATGCATCTCTACTACACACAGAACTCCTGAAACTATTGGATTTTTACCAGAAATAAAGGAAAACCAGTGGCAGAACTAAAATTGTGCCATTTTCATAGCTCTCTATTAGTATAGATTTTTATCATAAGTGCACCTAAAGCCAGCTTTGTAAATGGCTCCCAGTCCCTCAGAACGTAGGCTCTAATGGTTCTCATTTTACTTCCACAACTCATTCTCCTCTAATGCCCACATTGTGTCCTTCAAAAGAGTCTGTCTTGCCAATGGTTACTCTTCTACAGAGACAGGTATTCAGTCTCATACATCTTTTAACAAGTGGCCCCTGTTCTCCGGGATAAAGACAAGCCACAATCTTACCATATTGTCTTTAGGGAAACACATTTGAGCTGGCCATTAGAAGCAGTCTACAAGCCAGTTTCTTTAAGAGACCTAGGAGGATCCACAGTTCCTTTATGACCTTTCCGCTCTGAAGGATTCAGCAAGCTTTAATCCCTTAGTTCAAATTCTAAGAATAAAATATAATCTAGTGGAAATTTATGATCTACAGATACTTTCACCAGGTCAGCACCCTCATGATTTAAAACACTGTATCTGGGAGTCCTTCCTTAAATTTCAGTAAGAGGGGATTAAAATGATGGAGTATCTCTCAGCTCCAACCATAGAATCAAAACAGAATTGGTTATCCACTAAATCCATTTGCTGATGTGACTAATGGGAACCATTGATCTAGTAAGTGAACCTTAATTACAGCTTTGATTTGACCATATTTTTGTTCTATTTGTAATAGATGTAATAGTAAAAACTCAGTAATAAATTATACATAAGAACAACTTTGATTTCATTAGAAAGTCGAGCAAGCACAAATGGAAGAGGGAGCAGATCCCCAGTCATCCACACCGTATCAGCATTGGCTGCTGTGTTAGACAGCATTGGCTTGGCTTTGGTTCACTCCAACCAGCTCTTTCCAACACAGCTCTTCTATACAGGGGACAAGTCCTAAGATATTCAGACATAAGCCAGTCATTGGCATTTATACTGAGGACTAATGGTCAATTCTTGGCCCTCCTTTACTTAGTAGTATGAACACAGCCCAAAGGGGCCACAAACCCTGACAGCTCCAGAGATTTCAGGAAAGCAGTTTGCAGACCACAGGACTCTACTTCGAAAGTAAACCCAGTCCATTCACATCTTTGCATAGGACTACATCAAATTCTCATAGACTAATATGATAATTAAAAAGCTGTAAATATACTTAGCCCAGCATTTTAATAAGTTGTTTTAAACAGGTTTATGAGTCTTTTTAAAGAGAATAAGAACATGGTCTGAGTACAGTCCTGCAACACGCAAGGTTTAAACAGCTATAGAAGGTCATTTAGATCTGAAATACTTCCATGTAAAGTGACAAAAATTATGAAGAGACATGATGTAAATTGTATGGAATGTTCAGTGCTCAGTAATAGAAACAGTGACCTTTTAAAACTGACAGAGTGAATTTGAGAATCCATGGCACTACCACTTCCCTAAAACTGTAAGTTTTGCTTGAAGGAGATGGATGTAACAGGATACGCCATCATCTTAACCTAACAGCACAGTTTCTGATTTCAGTAAACAGCAGGTCTCTTCCTGGCCTTTACCTTTCATGTGCTACAATGGAAGCTTGGTTGAAGATCCAAGGCTGTCAAGAACAGATAACATTAGCGATGGCAATCAGATTCCTCTAATCGAAATACAGTTGTCCAGTACTGGAGTGGAAGAGCCATTCAGCTCCTAGGAGCCTAAGACTTTTGAGTAGCACAAAACCAATAGCATTTGCAGGGAAAGGCACGGCAAAGAAAGGAAGGAAATTCACCTTTGAAAATTAGTGTTTGTTTTGAATAACTATTGCACAGATGATTTTCATGTCGCTGGTAGCAGACCTCAGATAACAGAATAAATTAGATCCGCACAGGAATATCCAAGCATACCAACTGTATTAAAAAGCCCCACTTTGATACCACATCTATCCTTTCCAACTTGCCCATCTTCCCTCTTCAGTTCTGATCTTCGCACTCCTTTTTAGTTTAGCTGTTCATTTTCCTCTTCACAATATGTATCTGTCCATCTCTGAACAATTTTTTTCTATACTGCAGCAGCTTCTGCTTTACACATTTTGCGAGTTTTGAGGGTTTACCTAGTTTTGGATTTTAACCTCTTTACTGGTTCTGCTTCTCTTTCTCCTTTCCTTTGCCTTGTCATTTTTTCTTGTGGACCACTCCCAAAAGACCATACTTTCTGTTCCATCAGGTGTTCATCTTATCTTTATCCTGCCCCAGTTCTCACCTTTTTGGAGTGTTCTTTTTTTGGTGTTTTGCTCACATTTTTCACCTGTGGCTGACATCCGCATCCTTTCTGTTCCTTTGGTAATACCTCTCTGTCTCTCTCCCACCTGATCTCCACTCTACTTTCCAGCCATTAACAGGAACTCCATTCACTGCTGCCAGATTCATGCCTCAACATCTTTGAGGCTTCCTGTTCTACCTAAGAGCTAAAGTAAAAGGAACACCAGGCAAAATATGAAGAAAGAACCTCATTAAAGACTGTATAACTATGATTTTCTTACTCTTTCTTAAAGCTATTAACATCTAATTGCTTTAATTTGGATATATCTGGCCTTTGCTAATATAGGAAAATCTTAGAAAGTTTGGTTGGGACTATTCTGTAGTTTCATGAGGTCATTTAGAAGGAGAGATTTTACCATATATTTTCACTTATAAAAGAGTAAACATGTAATTATGCCATTCTAAATATTTTAATCTCCATATGGAAAGAGGTATAAACTGTATTAACTCAGGGCAGTGTTATATTAGATTAAACTTATCCCCTAGGAGGTTTTTCAGTGTTATGACTGCAGTTAGTACATTACAACTTCCATGTATAGGCAAAAACTCAGATGATTTAGATAGCCCTTAGGCTTGACCATTACAACTGAATGCAGTCATTTAAATGATTTCTTATATTTTGCTAACTCAGCTTAAGTAAAACAGATCTAATGTGGTATATAATTTTCTTTATTGTCAAAAAAATTATGAAATGATTTTTCTGTTTGTTTCCAGTAGCTGTTTACTCCTTGCAGCTAATAAGTTGGTGACAGCACCTGTTTTTATTTTTAATTTCATAATAAAAAAAAAGCATAAAGAAGTACAAATTTTAGGTCAGGCATTAGGGAGAATATAAGACCCTTTTGTACAATATACATATTTTTCTGCTGTCTGTGGTTGATTTTAAACTTACTTTGCTTTTTAGATCTCTTGCACAGGTTACTTTCAATAGTGCCATTAAGTTATAGTTACATGTACTTGGATGCAACTTTGAATTTTATGTGCAGTAAAAAAAATTCAAATATCTTGTTCTAAACCAATATGTCAATATAGAAAAAGACAAAGCCTTTTATGTAAAGTAGACTTCTTCATTGTCCATTTCCAGTGGGAACACCATGAAAATTCAGGGGATATTTTTAACCTCTATAGCATATACCTATGACATTTCAGGTAGAGGCAAGATTTTCTATCCGATCAGACAAACGAAGGACACAAAGTCAATTCTTATCACAGGGCTGAATACTGCTAGCTAGAATGATTTACTATCAAGTCTGCTTTGTTTTCTGGCAAAGCAGAAGCACTGAGAAACACAGCACTTTTTCACACCATTTCTGACAGACAGCTAAAAAAATTCAGAGAGCACATAGCGTGTTTTCTGACATAACAGATTAGAGATAGCCACTGTAACTTCTTTGTCTAACCAAACCTACTGCATGCAGAAATGTACTCACTGTTACAGAGATAATGTCTCACTCTGCTCTTCTTCCTCACCTGTCTGCATCTATCTTGTCATAATCTTACAAGAGAAGGGGAAAGGCAAAGAAGATATACTTAATTTGCTTATAAAGTAGGGCCTGTTTAACTAGAAGTTATGACACTCTTGAGATATACTCATCAGCCTCATGTTTTGTCTAACCTATATTTCTTCACTCTGGTACTTTGAGTATTTCAGAGTCTTTAATATTAAACTCCAGTGCTGCAAAGTACTGTTATCCATACTGCAGAAGGACTTAGTCACTGGACTTGACCAAAATCACTGCTATCTTTATCACTGCTTAAAAAATAACATTTACTTTGACATTTACATTGTTCCTCCTTTTGCTTCTACATCCGTTTCCCTCCATCTCCTAAGCACACCTTTCCTGACGGCATTTATTTTAATGAGTGGACTATATCAGTTATGTTTCAGTGTGTATAGGACTATGCCAGCTTCTAGTGGTTCGGTACCTTCACCATATACAGTATTATGAGACAAATCGTCCAACTTTATTGGCATAGTAGTTGCACTGACTGTATTATAGTTACAGTGGGTAATATAGCTGTGAGCTGTGACACACCCAGTACAACTACACCAGCTATGTGTCAGCATACACAAATTCTGAAAATTATCAGGGCTATACACTACATTCTCTTATTTTACCTCATGAGTGACTGGCCCAGAGAGATAACAGGACTTTAAAAGTCCTGAAATCCATGCATTCCTCCATTTTATCTTTTTAATGAAAGTATCCTAAAAACTTGTGTCATGCGTTCTTAGTCCAGACAAGGCTGAAAAGCTCAGTACCTATTTCACATAAAAGTCTTACCGATGTTCATAATCTAGGCACTTCTTTCCTCATTTTGAAATGGTCACTGACATTCACTGATTCCTGTTAAGGAGACACTGATTTTACGTATTTCTCCTATTTCTACTTTTTCTATTACGTAACACCAAGATGTCACTATTGTGCCTTTTTCCCATCTATGCAAGAGAAAATAGTCTTTTAAATATAGCTTTTGCTTATGTGGGAGTTTTTTTCCCAATAGCAGTTTTCCTGACACAGTTCTTAATTTGTAATTCAAGTACATACAGTTTACATATCAAGTATGGATTGGATGTATATATTAGACAAACTACAAGCAAACCAAGAACGGGGACATACAAACCAAGAAAGGGACACCCTAATCAAGTGGCACTGCAACATACTTGAAATTACTGGGCGTATTTTCCATCGTAATTTTACTCGGAGGTCATGAAATGTAAATGTTAGCAAATAGGTATTGCGCACTCTTAGTATTTTTCTGGCTCTGTTTCAGTGGTTTGTGATAAGGGTGCATTGCCCCCTCCAAGGATATGTGAAGAAATTATAACCTTCCTCAAATATTATCTCCAAAGCAGAGGTAGGATTAGTCTGAAACCAGCATGAAACAGATTTTTTTTCAGAGTACTACTTAAAAAAAAAATCACATTCTGATTCTTTTTTTTTGTTTTTAGCAGATGTATTGCACATCAAGAGCTTTGATGGGAGAGAAAAAATAAACAACAAATAAAATGGGTAAATGGAGTGAATAAAATCACATAAATGAATACAAAATAAACATAATTATAGAATGGGAAAAAAAAAATAGAAGGAGTAAAACCATCTTTAAAATTAGCTCTTAAAACTCTGAGGTGCTAGACCAAGAGCTCCCCAAGCAGAGATATAAATCATCTTGGGGTCATACAAATTATCAGTAAAGTCATGAACTTGAGGGAAATTCTATTGCAGAAGTGGCTTTTGCAGCCAGGAGTGTTGATACCTGATAGAAGCTGGGAAACAACAGCTGCCAGAGAAACCTGGCTCTCAGACAAACAACGAACTTCACTTAAAATCATAAACTCACAATACAATGATAAATAAAGAATAGTGCATTGCAAATAAAACACAGAGAATTTACATACAAAAGCAGTATAAAATCTGAGTGCCTGGATAATAAATGAAAAAGAAATGTTTGTGCTCAGAACTTCAGATACTAACTTGAATATCACTAATGAATGGCCATTTCACTGGAAAGGCAGCTAACTTCAGTTTATACACACAATTTCAAAGATCCTGGAGACTGAATCCAATGGAAACTGGAGCCTGTTCCTGAATGCAAGCTTAGTGCAAAGCAAATACCATTTTAAATCACAGCACTTCCTTATAACCCTGTCTGTAATACAGAATTATTTTCTTACTCTGCATGAGGTAAGTGAATATTACTATATGATTCTCAACTACATAAGACAAATAAATACATTATTAATTTTAAATTATTTTATGTTTTAAAAACTATTGGTCTATTTCCGATCAAGCTGCCTTTCAGTCTTTGCTCATGAAAAGCCCTGAATCATTTGTTATTTCTGATTCTTATTCCTTCCAAGTTTCTAGTCATCTTATTTCCTGTTCACATAAATAAAGCCAAACTGGGGCTATGTATGTTATCTGTGACTTTTACTTATGCTTTCCTAAGCTTTTACCTATATTTATTTAAGCTTTTTCAAGATTATTTTGGACTATCAAATGAATTAAGGCTTGATGACAGACCTCAGAAATAAGGTCAAGAGTCTGGAAATAAGGTCACCTCTGAATGTGTTTAAAAATGCTGCTTTGGAGAATGAAGAGCTTTTTACATTGACAGGCAAGGTAAAGAGCAGCCTCAAAGCTGCTTCGTCTGCATGGGTTATTTAACTCAGATACTAACAGAAGCTCCAAAATTAAGGAACTTTCTACCACTGTGTAGATGAATAAAGAGAAAGACAGCTTCACCAGCACCAGATTTCTTCTCAGGTGTCTACCAAAGACACCCTGTGAACCATCATAACTTAGCATGAACTCAGCACTGGTTAGCACTTAAACTCACTTAGGCAAGAATAACTTCCATCTTAAAACCAGGAATTAAGCTTTGGCAACAGAAATTTTGCTTAAGAGTGTCAGATATATTAGTTCTCTGCTCAAGTGTCATATGAACTATACGGTTCAGCATAGGAACTAATAACAGAGATGATATGGAGATGATTTTCTGGAAGAGGGCAATGCAAAGAGAATCTTTGGTGAAGTCCCAGAGGAGAGCAGCACACATGAGTGATCTCTGCAGAGCGCTTTCCTAGTCAGCTGCTATATAATTTTGAAATCACTAAATCTAAATGAGATGCAGGAAGTATAAGGACTGTGCCTGACATCACTTACTGAGGCAATTTTCCCTGCAGGCATATCAAAATTGTAGAGTTGTCGTACTTGTTGAAACTAAACTGTAAGTGGGATTTGTGGGACAAAAGAGAGGGGAAATGATAATGGAAAGGGTAGTTTACCTCTCGTAGAAGTATGTGGCTAGGTGAAGAATCACTTAACAACTTCCTGCCAACCTTGTTATGTTCCCTTTTTCTTTTGTTGCAGAAGTGTCATACTCTATACTCAATTTGTATGTTATTTCTTTTCCTTCTCTCCCCTTTTCCTCCCCACTACTTCAATTCTCTCTACTTCAATTTTCAACTTGCACAATCCAACAATCCAAGCAGACAAAGTAAGAATTTCCATGCTGTGTCAGATAAAATGACCATCCACAGCATGTACTGTCTCTGCCTGTCCCCCGATTGCTGATACTAACAGAACAGCTTAAGCCCTGAAGTATAATGTTGGACATCTTTTCAAAATACGGGCTATAATACTTTTTTACATTGATGTGTACTGCTTCTGTCTACCAATATGTCTCTTCCTTTAAAAAGATTGCTAGTACCTTTATGTGTGATACTAAATTTGAGTCTTACACACACGAGGGAAAAGGGTGGGGAAGGGGGAGAATTTAATCATTCTACACAGAGACTCTTTTGATTTATTTCAGTCTCGTTTTGCTCCTGTGTTGTCCTGTTTGCCCTATCAGCACAATATGCCAGATTTAAGAAAGTCCATTCATGCTTCACTGTCATTTTTCTTTAAACACCATTAAAGCACTGATATTTAGAAATTCCAATTTAGTTAAAGGTGAAGGTTTGGGGGTTTTAAATATCTATCTTTAGAAATCAGATGCTTAAGCAGAAACATTAAGGTATCAAAGAGTGGCTGAATGTCAATTTTTAGATTACTGGTCTTCATCTGAACTTTTGACGTCTGGCATTTTACTCAACCCCCTAAAGAACATGCTTCCTAAGTGTTATTACTGTGGAGAACATGACACTAGCTAATTAGCACTAACAGACGACGTGTTGATTTATCACCCACAGCGAAACTTGCTATAGGAAGGAAAGGAAAATTATTGGTAAATGTAAATAAATGCTGGTGATTAGCATTTATAATCTTTGTTTTCTTGATGTACACAGAAAATATGGAAGGAGGTTTGCACAGAGAGCCTATATGAAAATATCTGCACCTGTACTGTGGGGGAGGGAAGAAACAGGAGGTAGCAGATGGAGTTGCCACATGGCCTCTTCACCTTCTTTGCTTTCAAATAAGTGCATTCTGTCACTAATTCCATAGCCCATATCAGAAGGCATGGCAGGTACAGGCTACACAAGAGGCCAAAATAATATATGGGTTGCAAATAATAAGAACACAGTCAGCCTTCCTGTAATGGAAGGGATTTGACTGTGCTTTCAGTGCACTGGTTGGAATAGCAGCCACAAAGGAAGCTAAATAAATACCAGATAAGCCCTGCTGGTGGGTGCCAGATTGATGCCTGTAGAGATGCTAACCATGAAATCCTCACTGGGTTGCCTTCTAGACTCACAAAAAGTAAAAAGCCTTGAATTGTTGTAGCCCAATCCTTACACTAGACATCTAGATTTTGGAGAGCAAAGAACTGGGGAAATAAATCCCATTTTTAGTCTAAATTAGCCGTCTACACTCCTCTGTAGTCAATGAAGAGAGATGGTCACTGAAAAAGGTAATTAATCTTATCCATCTGAAGATGGAATGAATAGCTCTCTGGAGATAGCTATTTCTCTCCACTGACTAGAGAGTGAGCCTGGATGACTACCTTAGATTAGAGCTGTAGCTTTTTTGATGGCTGAAATAAAATAAGATGAATCTAGGCAAAAATGACTAGAAGTTCTAGCAACCCATTTATTTTTCTTTCATCTCAGGTTACCTGCAATCACTGGGAACAGCACAGATGAGTACATTTTCTCTGCTCATTAATTTTAATTCAATAACATTCCTTACTTAGTCTAATATAAATTTCTTCAAAGATGCCATATTCTGTTCAAGTCTAATAAATTTCTACTAACCCTTCAACTCTCTTTTATTTTCTAAATAGATTATTTTAACCCAACATCATAAATTATGCAGTATTTCAGTTTATTTAAATAGTCTGAACAGTGGTCTGTAAGATGTAAAATCTCTGTTCATTAATTCTGTCACTTTTCCATTTTGTCTTTTTACTGTTAATGGCTATTTAAAAGACAAATCTATAGGCGCTATCATATTGCAGAGCTAGCCTTAAGTAATTAGTAAAAGAAAATGTTATTTTAGTTCAACAGAAAGGCTTTAGCAGCTTGCTTTTCTTTGCTGGAATAACTTGCAGTTTTAGTTTAGTACATACCCTGCCTGGGCCTGTGCTTCTTGCTCTGACATACGAAGATGTGAAAACCTGCCCTCTAACTTGCACAGGGTAATTTTGGATCCAAAGGCACATGGACAGGAATCACTCCATGTTCTTTCTGCTTAATTATCTCTCTTTTCCTCTCCAGAGCAAATGCAAAGGAGAGGTGAGGAATGAGTTGGACTTTGGTTGCGCCTTTAGCACAGCACTCTGCACCACTGAACTGATGCTAGCCAGCAGCACATTAACAGTCCACAGAGCTGGACAGGATCTGGATGAACGGCGTTTCAGGAGAACGCTTGTGTAGAAGACCACGCAGAATAGGTAATAGGTGAGGAAACTTGAATCTTGGTCTGGTCAGTAATTAAAGAGAAGCAATCTGTCTCTCAGTTATTAGTTGTCAGCAATGAATGATAAATAAATAAATAAATAAATGTGCCAAGTTTTGCTACTTCTAATGTTTTTGGCTGAGTGATACCAAATATTGTAAATAACACTACTGATTGGGCTATGGGTACCTTTCTGATGACGAAAACTCAAGAATATTCTGCAGACTTGCTTATTTATGGCAGTATTTGGCAATCCCAAATTCTTCATGAATTTTTGTACACCTTGTTCGTCTCCAGGAAAAAAAAAAAAACTTAACCATCAGGTATGTTCCATTCATCAAATCCAGGATTATCGGTAAGGTCTTTCTGCTTAGGGGACATGCAGTGCCAACTACGTGGTAACACAGTGGTAACAAATAGTATAAAACCAGGCAAGTTGAAAGAACGGTTTGCCACACGCCTTGAGTGTAACTTGTTTAAACTCTTCTTTGAGAACAAAGAAAAAAGCAGTTATTTCTCCGCTGGTGAACCCTAGTTTGTGGTTCTCATGAGCGTAATTAGTCGCAGCTGCAGACCACAGAGGAAGGCTGGGCCTGAACTGGTTGGTCTAATGACGCTCCCCTGTCTCTCTACCTCATGCTCGTTCAGTCAGGACTAGATTTAATCAGGACCTCTTTCGTGCCTGCTTTGCCGCCCAGGCGCTGGCTGACCCGCCGCTGTGAGGGCCGCGGCCGCCTCCCTGCCCCGTGGGGCTTGGCGGCTGCTCCTGGGGCAGCGTGGCGGCCCGGGGCCTGCGGCGGGGGGCGGCCGTTGGAGCGGGGCGGGGGGACGGACACAGTTTGAAGGGGGGCGGCCCTTTGCAGGGGTGGCAGGGTGCCAGGCTGCTGTCTGTGGTCAGTGCTGGCAGCGTGCCCAGCAGCTCAGGGCTGAACCGGACGTGGCTCAGAGCACCCCAATCAGTCTAGGCCTGTCTGAGCAGGGGAGTGGATTAAGATGGCCGCCGGGGGTCCCTTCCCACACCAATTAGGATTCTGCAACGTTGTTGTCACTGAGTGCTGACAAACAGTCTGTGTTGCTGCTCAGCAATAAAGCAGAAAAAGCGGAGCTAGAGTGTTAGCCTGATCCTTGGGCACTAGTTCAGGCAAAGCTTGTGGCAGGAGGTGATGGGATGGGATGGAGCATAATAATAGACACTTGATAAATGTTAATAATTAGATGCAAGTCTAAGGGAGCCTAATTCACATATTAGGATGCTTAGAAGAGTCTCCTTAAGCTTATACCTGAATGTGGACCCCTACAGATAGCTGAGTAGGTGGGAATGACTGCCTTGGCTTTACTTTCACGATGCTTGTCAGCACGCGGTGACACTTCTACACTGGCAAGGAATTAGACAAGGAAAAGTAAACACGAAGCAGTGTGAATGGAAAAGGCAAAGGACAGATAAAAGAAGGAAGTATTTGATACTTCAAAATTCAATGCTTTATAATTAGTTTTTTAATATATTCAAGCATAAATCTTAATAATTTGATTATCAGTGGAACTCCTGTAAATATGGGCCGTTACTTTACTAGTTAAGATTTGAAAGACATTTCATTGAGTTTAAATGACTGTTGAGAATTTGCCAAAGAGAGCAGAAAGAAGTGGCCTTTGGAGTAAGGCTCCTGTCTTTCACTGTGTGCGGGGTTCTGCTAGAACCTTTCAGAAGGGTCATCATGTTCCTGCTAGCTAGCTCACACGCTGGGGGACTTACCTAGCACGCGTACAGACAGGGAGCTGCAAGGCCTTTCACACCAGACTTCATTTTTCCAACTGAACCCTACAAACTAAGTCAGGCCCCAGATGCTTTCACAGGGAGCTGTCAGATACACATGTGAAGCGCGTGAGAGTGCAGAGAAGATTTTTCAACTTCCTGTGGGCCACTTCAGCAGTTAAAACATGTTAATACCAGTGTTTTGGGTGGTTAACATCTCCCCCCCGTAATGCTGATCTACGCTGCACTAACTGTCTCACTAGCTAATGCCTGCTGTTTTCTTTCCCTTTTATTTTCCTGGTGGAAACAGAGCAATTGCCCATAAGTTTTCTACTATCATGGCTGGTTCCACAGTAGTGTGTATTTAGAAATCACCCTTTCCAGGGCTCAACTGACATCAGTGATAAAACAGGTGCACTACACGAGCAAATACGCTTTGGCAAGATAAAGTGTCCTCTCAGCTGAAGTTGTGATTCTGCAACAAAATCAGCAATGTTAATTCCAGTTTCAGTGGGGAGAAAATCAACAAGGTTTGTCAAAGCAATGAAAATTTTCAGTCCTCTTTTAAGTGTTGCGGATGAGAAAAATATCTTACTTCAGTCTGTACTCTGGTTTTATTTAACCAGTGGAATGCCTGCCTTCCTTATAACGGATTTTAGGACTGAAAAGGCCTTAGCACTCTGACCTGCTCTATGGTATTATAATTTTAAGAATTTTATGCATTAGAGCTGCTGAAGAGCTGGCTTCACCCTCTAGTTTGGTAAATTCTCAACAGAAGAAAAAGGGTAATTCTATAATTCTAAATCTTTTATGGATAACTCCTAAAACAGAGTGTATTTATCACAAAGGAAACTTGGCAGTGATAACTACATAACCTAGTGAATGTGTCTTTGTTTAGCCCTGTCTTCAGAATGGAAGAGTTTTAATTGTTCCTTTAGTCCAACTTGTCAACAATCAGCACAAATTTCACAGATTTCCGTTAGCACTAATTAGAATTCATTTGCTTTGTAAAATGTGACAATTTTGTCACCTCCTCAAATTTTCCAGGGTTTTACAAGGTTGTCAGAATGGAAAATTTGAAACTATGTGACCTCAAAAGTTCAACAATTACTTGAAGCCAGCAAATGTCTATTCTAAATGTCATCTGTTTCCCTTTGAGATTAAAATGGAAGTATCGCTTCCAAGAATACTTTTTTATTTACATGTCCCATTCCATCCTTGCATAAAAGTCTAAAGAAAACCTGTTACAACATAGAAGTAAATCAGATGAAATTTAGATGTGCCTGTACTTTCATAATTATATAATTAAGTCTGAAAATTTCCCACTGCTGTATTATCTCAGCTTTGTGTCATTAGAAATGGATTAAACTAGATTAAATCAATAGTCTACCCTTTCATTTTGAGGTATCGCAGAGACAGAACACAAAACAATGAGCTTACAGGGATTCCATTAAAAAGGTAGTTCCATTCTGATGGGTCTGCAATAGCAATTGACTTGGAGTTAAGTCTTTCAAATATGCTCAAATCCCCTACCAGTGAAAATGAAGAGTAGAGTGCTCTTGCGTTGCTAACAGGCAATTCTAAGTATTTAAAAATGGAAGATATGAATGAATGAATATTCAGCTGGGACATTTAAATACCCAAGTGCCCCTGACATGCATTAAAAACATGGGTCTTCACAGTTCATTACTTGATTCAACTAAATTACCTATAAAATGTTTTAATTAATTTCCAAAGGTGTTGCCAATGCTATTCCTTATTCCCTGTACAAATACTCATCTGTCCCAATTGTTCTGAAATCTCTGAATAAATAGAAATACCTTTAATCCTGCGTGAATAGCTGAATTTCAGATTCTCTTTTCTGAAGAATGACTCAACACAATGAAATCCTACTACTAATTAAAATTAGCATACGATTAAAAATAGGAAGAAATTAATACACATCTTAGAAAGTGATGATGTTCCCTCCATAGACATACTTGTCCCAGGATCTATCCATATAGCTGTTCCAGAAGCTTCTTGGATAGAATTAGCTAGTGTGAAGATCTGCAGATAAGTGAGGCCACCTTTTGTAAATAATGAATGTGATATTACAATTATTTGTAGCACCATGATGAATCAGCAATGCAACAGGGGTGAGTAATGGAGAAGGAAGAGGATGAAATGAGAGATTTAGAGATGCTAGACAGTAACTAAACCCAGGATATCAAAGGTATCAGGTGACAGAGCTCAAATTTTTTATTTCTCTTTTCTTGTCAGAAAACCATCCTTAGAACTGAACTTTTCATGTGGTAACATCAGATTTTTCAATTCATTTTTTATTCCTAATATACAGCTTTCAGTTTTCCAGTTTGCTCTATTGCAGCCTCTTCAGAAAATTTTATTTTCTAAGACTTCCTTTAGACATTCTAAAACAGTTGTAATTTAGATATAGCATATCTATATGACTATAATGTAGTTAAAGGTTTACTATGTGACTCCAGGGTGCATTGCTTTAGCCTTTAGCATACTATAAGCAGAGTTATGTATGTGCTTCTGTATACATGTCCATAATTTCAGAGACTCCCACAAGCATACTGCAAGCAGGAAGAAGTGCTCCCTCTTTCCCTCACCTCCCACCTCTGATTGCCTTGACAAACAGGCTGATGTAAATTCAGTGTTAATTCAGGTCTATTATTGATACGCAGCTCTTACTAAGTATGTTTCCCACTTACTATTTTGCAGTTTTACCACAAGCTGTGTTGGGAACATGCTGTCACTTATTTGAAGAGGCTTTGTATTTTTGTTTTGAAAAATGAGCATGCAATGCTTGATTGTTAAATTCAAATATTAACCAGTCTCCTATCAAGCATTAATAGCTAGGATAGAATAATTTAGGAGCTATGTGGCCAAACATGGTATTGATCATTGGATTGCTACAAACTTTGTCCAAAAATACTGTCAGGAAATTTGTTAAGGGATTCTTGGAAAAATTCCTTCCTGATCAGTCTCCAAGTGTGAGGCATTTTGGAAGGGGATACTAACTAATGAGCTGATGTTTTACATACGAACCCTTCAGGACTTTGAAATATTTACCAGCAGTGAATTTGAGGCATGGATTATTCAGGGAGAAAGTTAAATTGGAGTCACAGCATCAGTGGATAAAGGGAGGGCAATGGATGTCATCTATCTGGACATCTGCAAGGCCTTTGACATGGTCTCACAGCACATCCTTATCTCTAAATTGGAGAGATATGGATTTGAAGGGTGGACTATTCGATGGATAAAGAACTGGTGGGATGGTCACAGCCAGAGGATTGTGGTCAATGGCTCTATGGCCAGGTGGAGGCTGGTGAAGAGTGGTGTCCCTCAGGGGTCCGTCTTGGGACCGGTGCTCTTCAACATCTTTATCAACGACATAGACAGCAAGATGGAGTGCACCCTCAGCAAGTTTGCTGATGACACTAAGCTGAGTGGTGCAGTTGATACACCGGAAGGAAGGGATGCCAT
>JAVKLA010000053.1:32807017-32853755 GCA_034782735.1 Sagittarius serpentarius
AGAGGGTGGTGAGGCACTGGAACAGGTTGCCCAGAGAGGTTGTGGATGCCCCATCCCTGGAGGTGTTCAAGGCCAGGATGGATGAGGCCCTGGGCAGCCTGATTTAGCGGGTGGCCCACGGCATGAAAGTTGGACTAGACGATCTTTAAGGTCCCTTCCAACCCAAGCCATTCTATCATTCCATGATTCTATGGTAAACCTCCAAGGCTCCCAGTTAGTATACTTTATAAATAAATAAATAAAAGTAATTGAATTTGTTGTAGGGAAATAAATTTGCTTTCCAGTGAGACTGGTAGAAACCTTCATTTTTCACAATTTATGACTTAAATAGAGTAACTGTGCTCTCTCCATGTCCTCGTCACTGTAGAAAACTCACTTCACTGTTACATATGGTAAACATTTATTTTCTGTGTACTGAAATACTTGGTCTCGCCCGATGATCTGTAATATAAAAACAAGATCAAACAAGATGTTCTCATGGACTCTTGGTCTTTGACCGGAAGCTAATTCATTTAAATTAAATTAATTTAAAGTAATCTAAAAATTTAAAAAACTTGCGTTTACTATCTGGCCAGTGTAAGCAAAAGATGAGATTTATATGTATGTAATATCTACATATATATATGCATGCAAATATGATTAATGTGCCTAAATAGAGCAGTTTTACTCACATAGCCTTCCTTTTCCTTGTGCTACTAAAATATGATCAGCTTTTTGTATGTGCTATTACTAATCCATTTCTTATCATTTTTATGTTCCGATTGCACTTAGAAACTCAGAGTCCAAACCAAGAAAAACATTTTTGTCATTTTCTGCCTTGGCCCAAATGACTCAGTTATTTCTAAGATGGATGTTAAGGATGATTATAATATTTTTCCCATGTAAAAACACCTTTAAATATATTTTAACTGTGTGAAAATAATTTTCACCATTTTATATACAAATCTAGTATTCCAGCGTGCAGACTTTAAAGAAAGTCTGGGACACAGAAATGACATTTATGTTACAGATATTTTTTTCTACTGTGAAAAAATACCTATATTTCAAAATTTTATGCAAACTAAATAGTCCCACAAATCCTTTGTTGCTTAGATAAACTGAGATGCAAGTTTTCCTAGTGACTTCTAGGGGCATGTTGCCAGCTGTGGCTCTGAGAAGTCCCTTCCTTGCAGACTACAGTCCTCCAATGTCCTAAATCCCAACTCCACAGCAAAGAATCTAGAAACAGGGAGATGTGACTTACACTGAGTTTCTCAGTGGTCCCAGGCTCCCTTTTGTGAAGGTGAGAGCTGAGCTGTGTGGCTAGAGCCTGCCTTCCTCGGTCGGAGAGGCTCTCTTTAAATGGTGCTGCCTGAAGCTGTGGCCTCTGGAGTCACATCAGGCAGGCTGCTCGAGAGCTGGGTCACCAGAGCTCCCAGGTGGCCTGCCTCTGGGAAGATCTCAGGCAGAATGGACTGGTGTTTCCAGAATGTAGTGTTTCCCTTGGGAAATAAGGTACTCAAGGATTTCAGATTCAGAGCTGCCAGCTATCTTGTGTCAGAGCATCAGTGTGGGTCTCTCCTACAGCTGTAGAACCACCATGTAACCTATCGTAATTGCAGGAGAGATTTTGCCCATGTTCTGTTGCGTTCACTGGTATTTTCTCAAAGATGAGAGGTTTCAAATGAAACATTTAGTGTAACAGGGTTTTTTGATTTTAAAAAAGAAAATTCAAAAAGTGACTACGTTTGTTAACTGAAGTCAAAGAGAACTGTGCTTTGGATAAATAGGATGCTATAGAAGGATAAGCACTCTGAAAAATTAGATTGTTGTCACCTTAGAGTGGACTCCCAAAATTAATGGAAGTTTTTACATGAATCTCTCAGTTCCTTATCAGTCAAATTTGAGTAATATCATGTCATCACCTCCCAAGGGTGCTGTGAAGATTTATTAGTTAATGTTTATGAAGCACTCAGATACCACGGTGGTGATGCCATAGGAAGGTCTGTCAAGACTGTCAAGAAAGTAATTACTCTGTCTTCAAAGCAGGTTTCCAACAACATGCAGTAAAAAGATGAGGCACGAACTGAACAGTGAAGAAAGAATAAACTGTTTCTGAGCAAATCCCACTCACTGAATGTATTTAGCAAAGCATCCTAATGCTTTTTTTAGTCTAAATAAGAAATTAAACTGGGAAAAAGGGAATCTGAGTAAGTTTGGCCACACAGAAATTATGGATTTTCTTAAATTCTGAGTGCTGACTGTGCAACCTCCACAAAGCTCTTCTAATGCTGAATCTTTGTATAATGTCTCAGAAATTAAAACACAGTTAGATGTGTTTTACCATGTATATTTAATGTATCACACATCCAGTGAGGTGTTTTAATCTCTATGTTTACCTAAGTGAGAATCTAGCTGCTAAGCTCTACAGTGAACATTCTTTCAGCAAGTAGTTTTATTAACCGAAAGCTTAGTTCTAGTAACCTGTTCCAGGAAATATGACCAACCACAAAAAGTTCAAATTGAAAGAAAACTACCTACCAGAAGCAAGAGCATATGCAGAGGTCTTCAAGTTTTTTAATTCAGTGTGAATTTTTACTGACTTCTCTCTTTCTAAAATTGGTCAGCTCCCATTTGAATTGGTTAAATGTATCACCAGTAAAATTTTGAAGTACTCGGTCTTGGATCAGAGTCAAGCACGGGATATGTTAATTTTGTTAAGAAAAAAAATCTAAAATTACGGTGCAATCACACATTACAAAGGCAGTGCTCAGAATTCACTGTCTCAGCCATCGGCTTATTCTTTCTGAGCAGAACGTCAGCTAAGTGCCACTTCTGGTAGAAAACACCTGAACTGGGAATGTGCGCAGGAACCCAATGAGAGGTACTGAATTCTCATACAGACAGGCCAGCTCAGCTCACCAAGCATTACATTTCACAAAGGAAAAGACAAGTGATCACCTGGTCAACAGTATCTTGTCTTGTCTTGGTTCCTGACTTGTGCTTCCTGCTGAGCTTTGAGCTTAGCATCAGCTGAAAGCCTGTTGTGCTGAGGGTGGACACTGCCTTTTGGACAGGCAGCAAGTCCTACCTAACTCTTTTTTTCCAGCTGCATGCCAGGCCAGAAGCCCATGCTTCTCAGGGTGGCAAAAAGTCATTAGCCAGTGACCGTCATGGTGATTGTCTGAAATGCACAGGTATAATGCATAATAAGAGCTGTGCATCTATGCTGGACTATGTTAAATCAGTGCTATATTGATGAAACATTGTATTTATGTCTTCAGTACTTGATACTGAGGTACACAACATACTCCTGCGCTAATTTTAACTGCTTGAAAACCCTTCATATGAAACCATTTCCGAGCTTGCTTAGGAAGTAAACATTTAAAAAAAAAAAGAAAGAAGAAAAAAAAAAAAAAACATGCTTGTCACCTCTGGAATTTGGAGTCCATGTTAACTTTGCTTTGGAAAAAAACGAAAAGACAGAATATGACATTACTTTAATGCCTGGGGAATGTGATAGTGACACTGAAACACAGATGAGTGAAAAGATACAGAAAAGCAACAGCCCCAATTGCTCAGTTGTTCCTTCATGCCCCAATTAGACATGAGGCACTGAATAAGTTATCTTGTCATATCAGCTGAATTGGAAGAGACAGAAATAAAGTCAGTTTTTTAATGTTTTTAAAGGCAAAGGAATCAGTAATGCTTTACTGATCCTTTTGGCAATCCCACATTAACACCAGGCAGCCACGTGACAGGTTGCATCCTGCTCCCAAATGCATGCTTACATTGATGGGCAATTTCAAAATATTTCACAAAGGTATCTCTGGGTTTACTTGAAGCTTACCACTGAACTCCTTTTCCCCAAACTCAAGCTTGATCAGAGAAATATTCATTGCAATTTACATGGACTAACCCAAACACCCTTCTTCCTGCAAAGGAATTGATTTCAGCAACATTTACCCAAGCCCATATTTGACAGCTGTGTTATTTAAAACCACAAGCTGAGTACAAACAACTACCTAACTTGAAAGGAGCTAAGGTGCTAATGATTTGTGCTAAGTTTTTAAATTACTATATTCTAGAGGTAGCTGAACTGGAATAAAATATGAATTGTCACTGTTTTCATCGTTCAGCAGGCCTGATAGTTTTTTATTTCTTAAACAGTGTTAAAACTTTCATCTGATTTAAGTGTTAAAACTTTCACCTGATTTAAGTAAGGCTTTCTGACAACGCAGCGTGCAGATGTCAAATACTGTGTCTCTAGAAAAACAAAACAAAACAAAACAAAACAAAACCCACACAAATGAGTTAATAGGCTTAATATGAATGAAAATTTTATTTGTTACCAGTCAAAACCTGCATTGCTTGTTTCAGTAAATTTCTGTACTTCACAGACAGACATTCTTGCTATAGGCAAATACCACATTTCTAGTCGACTTGGAGGAAAGTGGATGACTGTAATCAAAAGAAGGAGACCAAAAATATTCATGAATTTCATCAAAGTGTCCTGGTCCAAAAATGGCAAAATTTATTTTGCCAATATAAACAATTTTATACACAATTTAACAAAGTGAAACTTTTCCACACTTAGGGAGATGAGTAGAAGGGATTCCTGTTGACCTACACTGGAAATTTACATTCTCTCCAGGTTCCCTGTACAGAGAATGGAAATAGTCAGAGCACTTCAGAGGGCATAAAAAGATGCTGCTCTGAATCGTCAAGAAAAACTCAGTCTCCCTCCATTGACCATAGGGTGAGCAGTTTCCTATTCAGTCATTAAGCTTGGCACCTAAAGCTTAGACTGTACAAATGAAAAAGGTTAAACAGAGTTATCGACTGAAACAAAGCTAAACACATCATGGTGCACCAAAATTTCAGCTTTTTCCCTTCTCCAGATGTGAGTCACTTTTCTTTCCTTTTGACCTGAATTGATGCAAGTTTTTCCTGTTTATTTTCATTTATTGTTCAATCCACCAAAGCAAACCCCATTGTTTTTCCACCCCTGTTGACATAATTTCCCTAACAAACTATATGAAACTACAGTAGCAGTAGTGTACTGCATCCTCACCTGACCAGTAATTAAGCAAAGGCTCCCATAAGGCTTCCCTGACATCATGATCTTTTAATTTAGCTTGGAAGAAGAATACATTTAGATTCAAAAGATATGTTCTGACCTCATTTATTTTGGCAGAGTTGATCTATTGCTGCAGACTTCGTGACCTTGATAACACATAGACATTTTAATATGGAGGTAGTCTCCGTTCAAAAAATAGCAGAGGCACACTGTACACAGAACTTCCCAACAAGATATGCCAGCCTTATTTATATTAGTATAATATACAGGAGTATTTACTGGTCTGTAGTTTGGCCTTGGGTGACACTGAGATATATATAAGAAAGAAAACCGAGAGGTCACCAAAATGCATTGTAAATAGAGGGGAATACTTTGCTTTTCAAAGCGGTATTACAAGCAACAGAATGGCAAAAAAAATATATACACAATTGCAGAATAACCTTCCTAGAAAGGTTTAAATATAATTCTGTAATGCTACAGGCAGCTTACTATTGCTTCAGGGAAGCAATGCACAATATACATGTTCCATGTATACTAGAAATTCCATTATTATTAATAGGATTTAACCACAAAACTATCCATCATCAAAACATAAAATGGAAAAAAAAGGGATGGGCAAATGTTGTGGGTTTTTTCATTGACCAAAACACAAAGACAGTGTCTGTCCTACAGGATGTCGCCTGTAGGATGCAAGCATAAACAACATATAAATAATAGGTCTTGCCCCACCACGTACTCATTTTGGCTTTCCTCAGCACAGAGTTTGGATGTACCCAGGTAAGACAGAAGATTCCTCCTAAGCATCCATGCTCTTAACCCTTTCTTTAGCCCTTTCACTGACATGGGAAATGCAACAAATTCTTATTCTGTATATCTCAAAGCTGAGTTTATTCTTCATTCCATTTTCTCTAGATCCCTCTATATTGTGTTGTACAAGCTGTCTCTTTGTGTTTACTTTCCCATCATAATTCATCAGCACTCACACACAAAAATAATTACGTTGTTAGAAACTGGGTTTGGTGACTCTGGCATTTCATCCTGTGTTGATGGCTACCTATGGTATTTCAAAATGTAAGGGATGTCCCCATGTTGTCATGACTAACAAAATATTGACTAAAAAGAAAAATGAAAGGTGCAGAAATGAAAGGGAAGTAAAACGGACATCTGAATGTAGGGCTTTTAGTTCTTCATCCAAGAACTAAAAGGAATAAACAGAAAAGGCAATGTACAATCCATTCTTCTCTCTACCTCGTAGGGAAAAATGCTCTGTGTCTATATAGTTCATTAAAGGGCACTTCTACTGGCTCTATTAAGCCTCAGCTCTTCAATATGGTAGCCCTGCAAGAGCAGCTTTACATGGGACAGGAGAGCATCCTCCACAGTACACAAGAACTTGCAGGTCCAAGGATGCCCAGCGTGTTCGCGTGCATTAAGCCTGTCCCGCAGGCAGTCTACAGGCTCTGTACCAAGGCAGCCATGCAGATGGAAAGCTTGCAGGAGGCAAACCATGCTGTGTTTACATCTGTCCTGGGATGCTGCTCTTTCAGAGGCATAAAGACACGGCCATTGAGTCCCTCCACTGGAAATGAGACATTTTCTTACAGTGAACAGCTTGGATATTAAAGTAGTAATGTACCATTTAATAAAGGCAAAGTAATATTGATGTCAATTATAACGTTAAAAGAACTTTTTCTGAAGAAAAGAGGCTTTGAGGGAATTTAGCAGCTAACCACTTCAAGACACTGAGAAACTTTCTGAGGAAGTGAGATTTTTCAACTTCCCCTGATTGAAATAGGAGCTCAGTGCTTACAGATTTAAGCTTTTGTCAGTGTCTGTTGCACTGGGATGATGGTAACACAAAGGAATTTTGAGACTGGTCACTCCACAGCAGTGGCAGGTACCTTGCTGTTCCACCTTAAAAAAGATACACATTTGTCACAAATACTTTTGTATGATCCACAAAGTCATTAAGGAAGGTTTGTTCCCTATACAATATTAACAATAAAAGAATTGGAATATACAAAACAAGTGGTGCACAATGCAATTGCTCACTACTTGCCAACTGATGCCCAGTTAGTTCCCAAGCAGAGCTCCTCCCCTGGCCAGCTCCCCCAGTTTATATACTGGGCATGACGTCCCATGGCATGGAATACCCCTTTGGCCAGTTTGGGTCAGCTGTCCTGGCTGTGTCCCCTCTCAACTTTCCTGTGCCCCTCCAGCCTTCTTGCTGGCTGGGCAGGAGAAGCTGAAGAGCCCTTGACTTGGTCTAAACATGACTTAGCAACAACTGAAAACGTCAGGGTGTTACCAGCATTCTTCTCATACTGAACCCAAAACACAGCACTGTACCAGCCACTAGGAAGACAATTAACTCTATCCAAGCCGAAACCAGGACAATCAGGAGGAATAATTCTTTTCCCCCATTAAAGTTAAGCAGCAGCCTATCAAAAGAAATTTATTTTCTCCATCTTAACATTTGAAATGGCTATTGCCATGGAGACAGAGTTGCTGAATATGGGTTAAGGGTGAGACAGTATGTTCTCTGTCTTATCTCACTTTGAGGCAGAATCATAGAGAGGAAACAATGGGTATCCACCGGTCAGGTCTCGTACTGCTGATTGGTGCCTGGCCGCGTGGTAGCCATCCACAGGAAACTCACCAAAAACGTGCAGAATATTCTTCCACTTGCACTGTTTCAACCTATCAGTATCGCTGACCTTGATAGCTTTGTGAACCATTTAGCAAGGGTGCACAAAAATTGCTTTACAGAGGAAACCATCTTGGCGTTGTGCTAGCTCTGAAGCTGTGCTCCCTGAAGAAAAGCATCTGTGAGTTGCCCTTGTTTCTTCCTATGCTTTTCTGCTTTTAAAAGGTTTCTGCTGAAGTTTTAACCAAGGGATTAGCTTGTGTTCCGTAGTCTGCTTTTGTTCCAGCAGATGCCTACTATGACTTGAAACGTGGATTGCATGGGATGCACGTCCTGGAAATAGCCTGCCACATTGGGCAGCCTCACGGCATACAGCAAAAGCTTGTACCTGCCTTTTTAAACCATTTTCTTCCAATCTCCCTTAAACAAATCAATAGAGCCTTTACCAAGCAACTGGGCCTTTTTTGCCTAATTCCACTGTATGTGTTTTCTGCATTGCTGATTTATGTTTCTGGGTAGAAGTAATATATTAGAATTGTGTTATAAAGTTACACTTAATAAACCAATGCAAATAGTTTCCTAAATAACTGGCTTTACAGAGAACTTTGGCAGCTCCTATTAGAAATATATTTTGTTACTGTGAAGATTCTGGTTGCATTTCTGGCAAGAGAAGGCATCAAATTAATGTGCTATTAAAATAAATTGAGCAACATGCTAATTATTGCCAGAAACAAATTAGTGAAACAAAGATTGTATTCATTTAAATCAGATAAATAAGTACTTCCTCTTACATGTGACTGTTTGCTGTTGTTGTGCAGACAGACTTTGAAAACAATCTTGATAATAGCATTTGACAACTGCTTTACACTTGCTGGTAAAATGACTGTTTCTGTTTCTACCACAGTTCCCTCTTGTACTAAATACAGTTGACCTGGCACTACAAAGCACTTCAAAAGGAGATAGAGCAGGACACTGGCAGCATAAAAATTAAGCTCCCCAACATCTCCTGCACCTTAACTGTAATCTTACAATTGATTTTCTGAACCAGGCATATGGTAGTGTCTACAGCAACTTTCATCCGTTTCCATTAAACTTTATTGTGAGAATACAGACAGCCAAATGAGCAAGGATAACCAGTGTAAAGTTTACACGATGCCTCTGTAGCGTCGCAATCTCTGCATGAAGTTCTGGCTCCTGGTAGACATTTTTAGCTATTTATAGGAATTGATATAGGAGACAGATTGAGTTAATTATTTACAGAACTGAAAACCAAATTCTTCAGTTCTTCCTCCAGTGGTGCCTGACAAGGAGTCTGGCTATGCTGTCAGCTGGATTTTCAAAGGTGTCTAAAGGATTTAGAAGCTTATATCCCATTTTCAGAAGCCAATTAGGTGCTTGCTACCTCACCTTTGATCGGGGGAAAAAAGTAAGATTTTTCTGCACCAAAGCCATACAGGTCCTGTTTTGGTTATTTTCTGTTGGGGGGGGGCCCCCCCCCGGGGTGTAAGAAAAATTTAAATGTCCTGCAGAACCTGTAGATTTTCTTCTTTTCAAATAACAATAGCATAAAGACTTAAAGTACTAACTAGGATGTACTGTCTAGCAAGTTGCTCATAGAATGAACTAGCACTAACTATCAACATGGACAGTGAACTTCTCAGTTCTGAAGTGAAACATCTCTGCTCAGCATTTTAAGATACTGGGTCACCCCAATGAAGCTGCAGGTTCCTGTGATTTCCTCCATTCTGATGTTTGGACAAATAATTAATGAAATTTCCTGAAGAGCCTGGAATCTGTTTCCATTGCGCATCCTTCTTCTGGAAGTAAAAGCCCCAGGAAATCGGCTGCATTTTGTGCAACAGAGCTAAACCAGAAGCAAAGGTACATTTTCTCACATTTTTTTCCCTGACTTTCATTTTGAAATTTCATTCAAATAGCAATATTTGAAAGTTTTTGATCAGTTTTCATTGTTCTTGGCAAAGAGTACTTGGCTGGCTTTTTAACTGTGCTTCATATGTTGACTGTAGTTATTTTTTCAGACAGCATATAAAGGCTAATTCTCATTTTCTCATTACACTTAGGTATGCTTTTTACAAACTGTTGGTAGCTTGGGGTCTTTCATTTTCCTTGCTTCTTTTTAAGTTGATTGGAAGCACCCCGTGCGAGCCCAGCTTACAGGAGAGTATATTTTATTGGTTACTTTGACTAAGATGGTGCTTTTAGGACAGGGGCATGACTGGCATGTGCCCCTGCATGAGTTTGCTTGGCAAGGGTCCTCTGCACTGCGGGGCTTTCACCAAAAGAAATAGACACTCTCCTCAACTCCTGCACAATGTCCTGCATGTCTCTGTGTCCCCACGTTTGACAGACAGAGGGAGAAAGGCAATGTAAACCACATCATGAGGCCCCAGCATTTTGGTTGCCTGCAAAAGATTTTTGTGGTCCTGCTGAAAAGCAGACATGCAGCTACAGTTTGTTGTTTGTCACTTACTCCTCTTTTAGTCCATGGAACATCTACATTTACAATTTGGGCCATGTTTACTAGTCTAAATCACTGCAAAACTTCTTAATCAAAAACAGACATGTCTGGTAGTTTGACTAACTGTATTTATTCCACAAATTTTATTTCCAAAGGCCTCCACACCCACAGTAACAGCAGCCACACAAATTCAGTAGGTGTAGACTGCCAAAAAAGTGGCTTATCACAACAGTTGTATACGGGAACTTTGTATAACGTTACTTCTGTTCTGTGAGTGATTTCCAGCTAAGTTTAGTTACAAGAAACAAGGAGGTATTTCTGTGAATTAGCTGAATGGGATTTGGATGATCCATCAGCTAAATTCTACTTGGAGCTCCCTGGAATCTTTCTCAGTTGAATCCACTAATGTTTTTGAAGTTTTCTCCCTACTTCATCTTACATCCCCACTACTGACAACCTCAAACTTTCAATACTCTCAAAGCAAGCCTTAGAAAAATTATAAGGTTTGATTTTTTTCATGTGAGTTTTTCCTTTTGTCCTCCCTCTGATTTAGACCTTGTACTTTTAAGCTCCATTCTACACCAAAATGCTTAGAAATATTCCAAAAAAGAGATTATTACATAACTCTATGTAATTATTAAATTCCTAATCAGCCCCTCATTTGCAATATTGTGAGTCACTGGTAATTGTTGGAGTTATTATAAGTTTACAATTTGGCTTATGCTATCTTTGAATATTTTGAAACAAGCTTAACAAGTACAAAGACCCTAACAGAGAAAATGTGGGCCAAAGTTTCTCATAAATGGTCTTTTGACCCCGTATCTCACATACAAAAGCCAAATTTAATGTAGCTTTCTTCGGAATATTAAGCTCTTTTCAGATACCTGAAGCATAATGTCCAATATTTAAGGCAGGAAAAATAGCTTTTCTTCTCTTGTTATGTGATAAAAGAAGTCAATGCTCTCTGGTGAATTTTTTAAAAAGCAGTCATTTAGACAAAAGCGCTGTTTCTTGTACATCTTCCAGAATTTTAATCCTGGCTTAGTTTTAAAAAGTAAATAAGGAACCCTTTTTCTCAGTCCGATGTCCATCTGCTTCTACTGTGACTGCTTACTGTAAATCACAAGCCACCGTTGGCTATTTCTGCTATTGCAAACACATTATTGTGATTTCAGATAAAGAGCAACCTGCCATAGAAATCTACCAAGATTTCCACAAACACTGAATAAATATGATCAGTACAGAAAAACAGCAGGAGAAAATTAACTGTAGAAAAATAGAACATTTTGGTTCACTACCAATATCGTTCAGCAATAGCTAAAATTGAGTTAAGGTATTTTAAACTAAACTGAATGTGCACACTCCTTTGTAAACAGAGAGCTTAAGAATTTCTGTCTGTGAACTTAAGGCCAATTTAAAAGGAAAATGTGAAATAGGATGAGGACAGTAGAAAACTCAGAAACATTTGGTATACATGAGGTTGCAAGGCCCTGCCATTTGACAAGTAGCTGCACATTAGGCGAGAAGAAAATAAGATTATTTTTTACTCTCACTACAGTTATTAAGCTGAGAGAAAGTAATGGCAGTGGGCAGTGATAGAGACAGAGTAAATGCAAAAGTTATAAATTCCATTTTTATGTCCAGATTATGCGAGTACTAAGGCTTCTATTAGGAAATATCAGGCAGAGACAAGCAGGCAATTGGAAAATTGAGTCACAAGCTTAAAAGACTTCACAATGCAATAGCTGACACCTCTGAAGCAGCTTTTAAAATTTTAGATTTCTCCAACAGAACTGGAAAACCAAACTTTTAAAAAGTGTGTCTGTGTGTATGTATATATATTTAAATTCCCTCATTTATGGCCAAGAAGTTTCACAGACCCATAATGTTTCGATTTAGTTTTCAGAGATCCTTTTGAAAATTTGTGCTTGGTTTGTAAAACTTCAATCTCACTTCACAAATTCTCACATAAATACAGATCTGTATGTACAAATTCCATTACTGACTGCACAGATGGTAATAGTAGAACAATGTACACATAAATGAAAACTTGTTCATGTACAAATGGAGATATCATTAAGGCCACCTTTAAAAACATGACCACGCTACACACTTTCTGATGCTGGTCATAGTTGTCATCAGATCTTCAAACAGACTAACTCCTGTCAAAATTGAAGCATTTTCTCCTCAGAATAGATGATACATCAAATTAAGTTCTTTTCTAGTTTAGCAAAAGGTATTCAGGAAAAAAAAAGGACTACAAATGCATACATCTAGATTTTTAAGACTCTAAATAAACAATATATTTACTTTTTCATCACAGACTCTTTTGAAGATTTGCATTTCCATGAGTCAGGAATCATGAACAAGGAGTAAGTACTGTACCTGAATGGTTGTCAACTGCTCTTTGGCACTCCATACTCAGCTGTTACTGCATTTGATTATTGATGTTAATTTTATGCTTCACTCATGCTAAAGGTTATGTGGAAGTCTCGCGGTTTTTCCTCATCTTCTGTAATCTGTTACTGCCTTCTACTTTTGTCCTTTCTGAAACTGCCCTCTCCTGCTTTATCTCCTAGTTCTCAAATCACTCCTCCAGGATGATTTCTGAAGGGTATCCTTAACTAATTCCACTACACTTACCTGTAGTATTCAGTAGATAAACCTCATCCATCTTTCTAGCAGAGCATTTCAGGGATCTTAAAGAAGGCTAAAGGGCCATCAGCCTGATGCTAGTCATACAATGCTACTGCCAGTGCTGATGGGATGCAGGGAGGCAGTGAAGCGAGGAACAAATTACACATATGCAACCTTGAGCAGACCTTGAGAGAAATTTAAGGATCTTCTGATACCTGTGGAAAAACAGCTGCAGCACTCTAGACCTAGCTTCTAGGAACCTCTAGTAGTAACAGTGTGGATGGGCAACAAAGCCCAGGCTTGATTTTGGAAGCCAGCAAAAATACACTGAATGGCATGGCCAGAGTCATTTACCCAAGGTCATACAGGGATTCAGTAGCACGTCCTAGCAAGGAATGCAAGCTTTCTGAATCCCACTCTGATGTCCTTCACTGAGAAACACTGGCTCCCATGTTTCTTTTCAAGAGGGGCATTTGAAGATAAGGTTTTTCAAAGCAGTTCCAGAGTCATATGTGAGTGGATAGATCTAAGAATATGTTTTAAATAACCTGGAGCCAATTGATTTTTCCATGCATAATAAATGGACTTTAAAATAATTATTGTGTCACAAATTATCCCTAAAAATATTTCTCTTGTGTAAGCACCTAAAGTGAACAATTCATCTGGGAGATGGAGTCAATAACTTTTCACTTTCTTTATGTGATTTTTTTTCCTTGCATACTTCTTCAAATTTATGTCTGCCTCTTGCAAAAAATATGAAGACAGAACTAAGAGGCAAAGACTGAAAGGGACTTCTGTGTTTGCTGTTGAGATATTTTCTCCAAAGTAAATCTAATTCTTTAATAAGGTGACCCATCTTTCTTCTACATTGAGACATCTTGCCTCTTACCCATAGTAAGTATCTAAACTTTCACTCCCGCTACCTCACTTACACCACTTACATTGGTGTTGCAACATTGTACCACTGCAATCTCTCTATCTTCATTTTAGGGTGGCTTTGCTTCTGGGTAGCATCACAGAATCGCTGTTCGTTTACTGCTGTTAGCAATCCCCACCCTCTCTCTTCTGTAGTGAACATCTAACAGCATATTGACTGCCTGGAAGTGCTATGTGCTGCATCAAGATTCAACAGCGCACACAGAAAGGAAATATTCAGCACTGAAATTTATTCTCTTTGTTGCAGACCAATTCAGTTCTAAGGAACAGAGCAACTGAAATGCTGCTAGGAATGTATTTTTTTATTTCAAAACATGCTTTAGGTAATTGAGAGTAATTACTAAAACTGATAATGGGAAACAACACCCCAAATTCATCTTTGGTTTTAGATCTTTGTTTCTTAGATTTTTCAAAGCTTTACCTTCTTTCTCCTTTGTATTTCTCCTGCTCTACCCTTTGCCTCTCTTCCCACATTGCCTCGCCTCCCTGGGTTTTTCCATGTTTCCTCCAGAGCTCCCAAATGATGGCAGCCACCATGTAGGGCCTTCCTTTAAAGACACTTCCATTCTTTTAACAGCTCCTGTTTCATGATTACTAACATGAAAATGTATTTTCAACAGTTGGAAAGCTTTAATTTGCTGTAATATGTAAGAGGACAAATCATAGAATGGTTGACGTTGGAAGACACCTCTGGAGGTCATCTAGTCCAGCCCCCCTGCTCAAGCAGGATCAGCTACAAATATCTCCAAGCATGAACGCCACAACGTCCCTGGGCAAACCGTGCCAGTGTTTTACCACCCTCAGAGTTAAGGAAGTTTTTTCTTGTACTTAAATGGAATTACACGTATTTTGGTGTGTGCCCATTGCCTCTTGTCCAGTTACGGCAAACCACTGAGAAGAGCCTGTCTTCCTCTTTACTCCCTCCCGTCAGGTATTTATAAACATTTATAAGATCCCCCCAGGCCTTCTCTTTTCCATACCGAACAGTCCCATTTCTTTCAGGCTCTCCTTGTATGGAAGATGCACTGGTCCCTTAATCATTGACGTAGCCCTTCACTGAACTCATTCCAGCAAGTCCCTGTCTTTTACCAGTTAGCCTGAAGTTCCATACTTAAGGTGTGGCATCACCAGTGCTAAGTAAAGGCCAGGTGTGGCCTCACCAGTGGTGAGGAGTCGCCTTCCTCAACCTTGCTGGCAACACTCCTAATGCAGCTCAGGATGCAGCTGGCCTTCTTTGTTGCAAGGGCATATTGCTGGCTCACATTCAACTTGGTGTCCACCAGGACCCCAGGTCCTTCTCTGCCAAGCTGCTTTCCGGCCCCAGCATCAACTGGTGCATGGAGTTGTTCCTCCCCAGGGACAGGGCTCTGCATTTCCCTTTCTCAATCTTCATGAGGTTCCTCTCTGCCATTTCTCCAACCTGTCAAGGTCCCTCTGAATGGCAGCACACTTAACTGCTGTATCAACAACTCCTCCCAGTTTTGTATCTTCTGAAAACTTGCAGAGGCTGCACTCTGCCACATCGTGTGGATCATTAATGAAGATACTAAACAGTACTGGCCCCAGTATCAACCCCTGGGGACCACCACTAGTGACTGGCCTCCAGCTGGGCTTTGTGCCACTGACCACAACCCTCTAGGCCTAGCTATTCAGCCAGTTTTCAATCCTCTTCACTGCCCGCTTATCTAACCCACATTCAGCTTGTCTATGAGGATGAATCATATACGTATATGCAAGTCCTATTATGCTGCAGCTCTTTTTTCCTATTCCTTTCCCATTCTTCTAACAGCATGTTAGAAGGGGTGTTATCCCATCCCAAACACACTTTAATTCCCAGAGTTGGGGTGGGTGGGATGGAGGAATCCACTCTGTGACTGGTGTAGGAGTTCAGAGGGCAGTAATAGTTGAGTGTCTAATTTTGCTTCAAGATTTAAATTTTGCTAATCGGTAGTTTTCTCCCAGCGACACAACCACATTTCACTTTTTTCATCTGTTGGCTTCAGGGCAGAACTGAAATTCACAGGGAGCGTAAGGAAGGCCATGTAATTTCTTAGTTACAGGCTTGCAAAACCCTCAGGTTTTGCATGTCACAGAGGCTATGACAGAAGCCATATTTCAGAAGATGTTATTTTCAGCAGCAGCAAGAGGTTGTGGTTTGGGGAGGGGAGGGTTGTTGTGGTTTCCTTAAGCTATGGCCCTCCTTTGTTCAGGCTTGGGTCCATCAGTCAGGATCACCTCGAGACAATTCCACAAAGAGCAGGGGGCCTGCAGCTTCTGCAGCAACCACCGCAGTAGAAATGATAAGGATCTGTGGAAAGTGCCTAAAAATAACCACAACAGAAAATGAAGTAGAGACTGAGCTTGTAGAAAAGCTCAGTCTCTACTTCATTTTCTGTTGTGGTTATTTTTAGGCACTCCAGACACCAAGAAAATGTTACTGCAGAAAAACCCTGTAGCTACCAGATCTTGTAAAGAAATAGCAAACTTAGCTTAAATTAGTTAGCTCACTACTGATAGTAACATACTGACAGCAGTTCAATAAAACAAACCACTGGAGTGCTTACCCCCATGAGCAGGCAAGGCTTGCAGCTCTCAGTTTAAAACTAGCTTTATTAGATTCACCTTGGCTGATGTCCCTCTAGTAACTAAATTAAAGATATGCAATTAGGTTTTATGCATGGGGTGGGGGTTGAATTTGTGGGTGTGTAGGAGCACTAACATAATAACCTATCACAAATTCATGTTCTGGCACGTAACTCTGGTCAACTCTACAGTAAAAGAAAAGTTGTGCGTATAATAACCAATATCAGGCCATTCTGTCTGAAAAATGGTACCTATGCTGCACTTGCAGATTTTTTTCTTGTTAGGTTGGGGTAAGGGAGACTTCTTCAATTACCAGTGTTCAGGCTTAGCTAAATAAGACTTCCTAAATACCAATTTTCTGAGCTGTCACAAAAAATACAATGCATGATTTAGGAAGTTAGACTTTCATGGGGCACTGGACCTAGGAACAAGAAGGGGCAAATCTGAGTTAGAAAATTAAGAACAGTTCCTGAGGTCTTGCCAGGTTTATCAGATACATACTTTGCTATAGCTTTTATAGATGTCAAATATGTAGCTGGTCAGCTCTCCATCACAGCTTACCTACCTTTTTGAGATGGACTGATCAGTGGCAGGGCTCACCCAATGTAAGTATAACTCTGAAAGTGTTTAAAAGAAAAAATCCAGAATTATGATAACGTATGAGTCTGGACCACAACACACAGCATTCTGTAAATACAGAAATTCAGTAATCACTGAATAAACTACTGTAGTCCCCAGATCTGCTGGCAGTAAAACACATGCCTGTGGGCCTGACCAGTATAATTTTTGTGGAAAAAACCCATGTGTATACAGTCACTTAGCATTTGTCATATCAGAGTTACAGTCAGTAAAATAATACAAAACACATAAGACATGCACATGCTTTTCTCTCCTATCATAAGAAAAACAAAGCTATTTATTCCCTCTAACTTGGAAATCATTTGGAAATAAATACCTAAATGCCTTTAAATCTATGAGCTTAAACTATGTTAAAGTCAACATTCTCTTTCATCCTCAAGCAAAGACTTTCCCAGAATCTCTCAAAACCTTGCCACAGTCAGTTCTCTAGCACAAAAAGCAAAAGCATAACCCAGTATTCCTCGTATTTTTAACTAAGACTGTGAAGGAAAATAATGTCTAAAATGGTACTTTCTTTGTACATCATAAAATAACATCAAAGAGAACAAACAACCTTTGTGGTTCACGCTTCCACATACTGTCGCTCTGTGGGTGCCGTACAGAAATGGGGTTAACACAGAGTTTCTGGAACAGTGCACTCATCCTCTTTTCTGGTTTTTATTTCATTTTCTCACAAAGCTGACCAGAGGGAAAGAACGTGTGGCTACTATTACCCTCTTCAAGGTCTTGTAACAGCCATGCAATATATCACTTTAAAAAAATATTTTTTAAATGAACAAGTTGCCCTCGAGGCTGAAGACTCATGAAACCTCCCATGCTAGATAAAACCACCACTTTCGCTTTCAGCTCCCACCCCTGCTGTGACTGCTCTTTTGAAGTGTTCACGAGTAGGGGCAGCTCAGCAGAGAAAGCCCTGCTGTTGTAAACCAAGGAGCCTGAACCAGGAGAGCTTACATTCTGCTTGTTCTGGAAAAGCTGCTGCAGGCAGAGGTATTCAAATAGCAGGGTGATAGTACATGAGAAATACTGCAATTGATGAAATGATATTTTGCATGGGAAAGAGGCTCAAATTTAAGCTAAGGTCTTTGCACCTAACTGTAACCTAGCTATAAACTGAATTTTAACCTGTGCTTTAAGGCTGGTGGCTTACCTTTGCTATGGGAGCGGATTTTTAACTACACCGGAGACTGAAGATGCTGTGGTATAACCTGCCTCTGAAGCAGACAGAGAGGTGTCTCTCTGCATTGAGAAGCAAGTCTTTAAGTCAAGTTCCACCTAAGCTACAGCAAATTTAAAGCCAGTGTTTTAAGACAGTGGGTTTCTTTGTCTGCAGAGAGCAGCTTCAACCCCAGCTGTGAGTACTTCAAAGGCATAGATGCCACAGCTGGAACTAGAGCTAGAATTAAAATGCCAGCTTCAATACAGGCTAGTTTTTATGATCCAAAGTTTTCCAGCATCATTTTTACGAATGTACACATTTTAATAAATTAGAAGTCCTCTATAACACTAATTTGCAATTTTAAATATAGCTACACTTTAAAATATAATTTAGATGAAGTAGATGTTTTAGCATTTGTGAGTTATTTACATTTGTCAGAGGCCTTCCTTTCCAAAGGGTCACAAATATACCTCCTGTAGTTTTGTAAGGTGCTGAAAGTAAGATTTGCCTTTATTAGCATGTCAGGTAGAACTGTTCCTACGATCCGTCAAGGCCTCTGAAATATTTATACAATATACTGAGGAATTACTTCACAACCTAGCCAAGTACAGTATTCACTGCAAAAAGGCCAGTGCCACTACACGTAGAGACAGCATTATTCCCCAGACTTTGTTCAGAAATAACCAAAACACTTCAGGCACACAGCTTGGCACACGGAGGGAGAGCTAAGAGCAAGACTGTGGCTTTTGTCACCCTGTAAGTGTGGCAAGGCAGGTGAGAGCAAGCTCCTGACCACAGAGACTGCATTCAGGGGAAGCTCGGTTCACACTGGGGAAAAGCACAGATTTTATAATATTGTTTAAAAAAAATATATCCCTAGGATACATTTTTAAGTAGTATTTCCTAGATTAATCCACAGACGCCCCTATCTTAAACCTGACCCACACCTATGTAGCTCTGCCATTCTCTTTGAAGTCTAAAGATTGGATCTAGACATGTGGAAGGGACACAAAAGGAAAACTCCCTGCTGGTCTATTCTCTACAGAGGGTATTGAGCCAACAGAAGGAGTGGAAAATTATCTTAAGAACAGGCTTTTTGAGGGCTGTCAATTCCATTTTTTTAGTCATGGTTTTTATTTCCTCTGAAATGAAGCTCTACTTTTAAGAGTTTGCCCTTTTATTTTTAATTAAAAAGCTAAGTCAATAATTTACAGCCTTGCTGACAAAAAGGTCTCTTAAAAAGCTTCTAAAGATTTTCTTGGTGAAGTAGCTTTATTTTACTTTATCTTAATTATTTGATGAACAAAGCATTCTAGTTTATTTGGCTTTATTTATATGTTTCCTCTCCTTCAGAAATAAAATGAAAAGAGGACAAAAATGTAGAGAACGAGATGAAATCAGGAGGAAAAACTGAATTAAACTGGAGACAGCTTGATGCTTCCTGAGAGTCCTTTCTACATACTCATTACACCTCCCATTTCCTCCCTCCTCTGGGCAAGAGGCAATACTCCATTTTACTAGCCCACGATGAGAAGCAATACAATGTTCGCTATCTGGCCAGTCTGGAATTACTGTCAATTAAGCTGCTCTGTGCAAGAGACATTAAAAAGTATCTCTTGTTCCATACTGGGGTTTACATTTTGTCTACAGCTATGAAGCTTTTTCAGTCTTTCTAACAAGGGCAGTACAATGTCTTTGGAGAGATTATATGCTTGCCCTTTCCTTAGTGCGACTTAAAGTATAATAGCGAGCTATGGAGTAAATATAATGCTGCAATTAACTGGAGTGGCTCTGCTGATGTTATTAACCATGAGCGTGTAACTCAAGTGGCTTCTGAATAGCCACAAAGCCCCAGGAGTGAAATACAGCTCTGTATTCACTTCATAGCCATCTGTTATTATTAAAGTATGTTGGATTTTCCAGTTAATGCTTAAAGTTTTAAAGTAAGGCATCACTATGAGACGTTACAAAATGCTTTTCTAGATGGCACATGATTGAGGAAGCAGGCAAAAATTATAATATATTTGTACTAAACATTAGTTTTATTTTACTGTGTCACAGCAAAGACAGGCTTGTAATGCTGATTACCCATTTTTTTTCCCAATGCAATATTCTTTTTCATTCTGGTTCTTCATTCTGAGCAGTTTATGTCCATTCAGCGTAACTATAGCCTGCATTAGGCAGGAGTGGAAAACATACAGTTCAAAGCCATTATGGCTCTCCCTGCTCTGTGGTACAGAGCCCAGCTTGTACAAGTTGTCGCAGCTTTACTAAGGTCAACGTTCCAGCAACTGGTAGAGTATCTGATGATCCTGTGGTTTTGATCTGAACACACTCATGATTTCCTTCTCATCTGCTTTCCCTCATATACTAAACATTTATATTTCAAAAATTTTATGCTTAAAATTTCACCTTTCAATTCACATGCAAGCACTCGAAATTTTTTATTTTTAAGGTGCTTGTGCCATCTCTGGCCCCTGGGAAAGAAAGACAGGAACCCTGGCTGGGAAAGCAAAGTTTTAGCAGGGATGAATCCTTAAGCTTTTAGCACAGAACTGGAATTTCCTGATTTTTTTGCTGTTTCCCTTATTACATGTAACATCACTCTAGTTCTATTTTTAGAAATTTAAGATATTTCAGGACAAACTATTAAAAACATGAAATTGGTCACAACAGGGAGCTAATCACTCAAAGGAATCCAATAAACCGGGCAAGGTGGACCTCACCCTTTTCTTTATAGCAATACTCTGGCCAAATGTCTCCAGTACAGCCAAGTATCCACAAGTCTCTGTCAAGCGACTGTAGTTGCATGGAAAGAAACGAGGGCTGAGATGAAAACAGTCAGTAGAAGTATGAATCCAGTTATTGATGGGTGTGGTGTGGAGATGGGATTGTGGAATATGGTTTAAATTTGGGACACAATCAGATCTAGGACTGGAGTTTGAGACTAAAGTAACCAGAGTTTGTTTATTACAGGACTCTGCAACGCATTTGGGGTTAGATGAAGGTGGCTGCTGCTGCTGCTATGGACAAAGAGCTTATGTTTGTCTGAGGCTATATTAAAAGTAGTACTAGAACTGTAGTTAGTGTAAAGTTGTCAGAGAGAAAGAACTGAAAAGGTGGTTGTGTTGCTGAATACCAGTGAGACCCACAGGGCCAGCAAATGCATATTATTGAGGGTGACTTTATAGATGGATATGGTTTGTTGAGACATGGTAACGTCTGAGGCAAAGGTGAGGCAATTAGATGAGCATGAACTGAATTTAATATGCCAGTGGATTTGATCAGACCAGTAGAGTTAGGATGGGAACTGCCCCAAGGGATGCAGAGCCAGGAGCCAAGGGGGACAGGAGGACCATCAGGGCAAGGGCCTTGCCAGCCAGGGCCCATCATACCACCCCAGTGGGACAAGCAGGGCACACCCAGGGATGGTAGGAAGGTTCAGCCAAGGGTTCAGGTCAGACAAGTTCATGGCAGTGAGGCAGGGCTGAGGCCAAGCTGGAAAGTCAGATTGCTGGTCGGGGTTACAATGATGTCTGGTGAGAGTAATCAGGGTCAGACACAGCCCAGTGGATGCTGGGCAGGTTCAAATTCAGGCTGGGAAGTCCTTTTGTGGGTTGGGGTCTGAATCAACAGGGTCCACGGCCAGATACGGGCAAGGCTGTGGCTGAGCTGGAGACTGAAACTTCTGTGGTATTGTTCATGGGGTAGGGTCTGACAGCCCCCAGCTGAGCTGAAATGGGGCTCCTGGACTATGGGCAGGGGTGGGCAGAGGCCCCAGGTGAGGCTGGTCAGGGCCATTAAAGCCTATTAGTGCCCTCAGGGCCCTCACAGTTAATGATGATGAGTAGTTACAAGAGTCCCTGAGCTACCTTTAAGGTTCAGAATTGGGATTGAGGCTCAAGACCTAGATTGAAGAGATAGCTTTAAACTGTGTCAGATAAACCCCACAGAATTAGGATGTGGGCTGACAGCAGAAGCATGGTTAGGTTTATGGAAGGTTTCACTCAAGTATAGTTAAGACTAAGTTCCACTCAGGGAATATGTAAGTGGTATAGTAAAAGGCGTGGTTTATTGCTGGATCAGTCGAGGCTAGGATAAAAGCTGTGGCTGGCTGAGCAAATGAGCTGTGTTTAGTTTTAGGATGAAAATAGATTGTCTTGCAGTGTCTCTATAGGGCTAAGACACATTGTTTGCCAACTGGGAATGAAAATCCAGGTATTGGCTGAGCTTACTAAGAAGTCAAAATGGGGAAAAGAAAAAAAAAAAAAGAAAGAAAATGGCTTTCTGGCATTTTTTTTCTGGGTGTGAACAGGAATAAGTTGCAGATTGGCTGAAAGCAAGGATAAGGGGCTTGGCTGAACTTATTCCTTCAGAAAAATAGTTGGATTTTTTGTGCGTGTGTCAGTGGTCAATTTAGCATAGACAAATACTGACTGTGGATTCCCCCTTCCAAAGAGGTTTTGGTTGTAATTGACATACTGAGTGTTAGATCTTACCAATATTATGTTTGAAGCTGAAACCAAAGCATCTGGGCTTTAGCAATTCCAGTGATCTGTTGACCTAGACGGAAAATTGGCCAGTCTTTCACAAGACTTATCTTAGGTCACCACTTTGGGCATACCATCATAGTAAAGCTGCCTGGGTACAGCACTACTGACCTTATCTTGAAAAGTAATTCTGCTGGTAGCATTTTGAACATCAGCAAGGGCAAGCAGCAAAGCCTGTGCTAATACTGTGGCAGTGGGTTAATTGAAAGTATCAGGACCCTATATAGCCAGTGAAGAACGTTTGATTCTGCTGTCACAACAGGAAAAATTGATCAAAGTATGCAAAGCCTTCCATCAAAAAAACCCATGTCTTTAAACAAATAAAGTAATGTTCTCTCCAGCAGGGAAGGAAGGAGTAGCTCCTCAGACTAATCTAGCCTTCCTATGGGGGCATCATGAAAATTCAGTTTGTTCATTTTTTTACTGTAATAGATATTATAGAAACATTAAAGACAACTGTATTATAGGCCTATGTTACAGGATTAATAGTGCAAAAATGCATTATTATAAACCAGTTTTTAGTATGTTAATTCATGTTAGTAAAATAAAACAATCTCCTCTCCTTCCAGCACATGCTCACATTTGGCAGCCTTTAAGCTGCTAAAGCATTCCTTTTCCTTTCCATAGCATCTTGATGCTGCTGCTGGTGACATCCATAGAGAAAAGCACAAGACTTTTGCAGCCCTTGGTCTCCAACATGAAATTTCTGTTGCTGTCAGAAAAGACTATCTCTTTGGTTATCACTGACACCTTGACAGCAAGAAGGAAAAAAAAAATATATTGACACACATGAATAAAAATGCAAAATCAAACAACTTGAAAACATGTTTTTAGTAACAGAAAGTAATTCCTTTGGCAAAGTGTATACACATCCTGAGCAAGGTATGGAGGTTGTGGAATAGTCCTGTAGTGATGGCCAAGACAGACGAGGATAAATGTTGCTTTCCTTTTGATTCTCCTGGACCTCTTTCTCTAGCTACTGTTCCATATTCTAATGGAGGCAAGAATACCAAAAATGGTCATTTTGGATGTATAGATGTTATTGAATGAAACTTTCACTTGTTTTAAATGAATTAAGCTTTACTTTAAAACCTAGCATAATTCTTTTCAGCTTTCACCAAAGATACTGCTGAAGTATCTTTTTCCTTGCAGTGGAGCCTACCAGTTCTCATTCGACTGCCTTTCCCAGCATAAGTTTTTATTTGCGGGTATTTTGGACATGCTTCCTTGACATTTAACCTTGCATTGTTTAATTTGGCCATGAAGGTCAGAGTTTGATTTCACTAGGCACAGTATCTGAACATTAGACACTTGGGATAGCATTGTAAGTGTCATGTTATGGCTGTATGCTGAATCTCCAGTTCATTTTGCTATATTCCTTAATTCAGCCAGAATGTATGTCTATGCAATAGCACGTGCATAGGAAAGTATTCTGCGATATGCTAGAATAAGGGCATGTAGTAATGGTACCACTATTGAAACTGGCAAGTTGGAAAAGCAATATATTTACAATCCTGTTTTTTGACAGATCTCCATTGCAAAGAAAGGCATTATAGGAATCTGATCAAAACCCTTTTGAAATCAATGGGAATTTCCCCTTGAACTTATTTGGCTTTAGGTCATTCATTATATTACGAATGAGCTTGCTGATGGAATGATGTAATGTTAATGATTCTGCCACTGACTGCAGAAGTAGGAGAGGTGAAGGAGGTGTTTTGAGAAGGTTGTACCCTTAAGTCAGCACTATTGATTTTTACCAGGTAGCCTAACCATTGTGCTCTCCCCAAACACAAAACCACTGTGCTTGGTCTCTGCTGCTCTAAGCACTGCCTGCCAGCAGCTAAAGTTGCTACATGCAAGAAATAAACACAGAAATAAAAAATAAATGATTGAGCACAACTGGAAGAAATTACCTAGCCCAGTGTGGAGCCAAGCCCCATACCTGGTCTGATTCCAAGACCACTTCATGCACAAAGGATGGACTTGAGGACTGTTCCAAGTTTTATCACCTTCAAATCCCCATGCATCACAGACAAACTTGACAAGTTTGTGCTGATCCATTATGAAAATCCAGAGTGCCCAGTTATTCACAGAATTGTTTGTTTGTTTGTGGTTCCTGGACTCTGCTTCTGCTGAATGGCCTTCAAGGAGAGAAGAACTGGGACAAGGATTAAATATTAGGCTGCACTTGAAAGTGATGCTTTAAGAAATCTTTTCTAAAAGGACATTGTGCTGCTTGTGAAATGTGTCCGGTTTTCATCTTTGCTGGCTACCAGAATCAGGCACTTATTCACAAAGGCTTCAGAAACAGCAAGGTCTGTTCCACCCCAGTCCCTCTCCTTTAGTAAGCTTTTCATGTAGACATCCAACATTTCACCTATGGACATGTCTGTAGCTGTCAGGCAGCGTGAACTGAAATCCCAGGAAGCCACAAGATGGGGTAGCTGGCAGCACTGAGCACATAGCCAGCCCTGACTTCTGTAGAGTTTGTACCCTCCAGAGTGGGGCACAACTGCGGAAGAGTGGTCAAAAGCAGGAAGAGGGTTACTCTGGGATTAGCCAGGAACAGTCGCAGGTGGTAATCTAGGACAAGTCAAGAACACGAGTTTTTATATAAAGTTGGATAACAGAGAGAGAAAGAGAGAGGGAAAAAAATCTCTTAAGTGGAGGGGTTTGGGGTTTTTTTAATTTTCAGGGGCACTTAGCTAGAGCTAGAGAAAAGCCAGTCTTTTCAAACATGAATGCCTACCCTGAGACAACTGCAGGTTAATTCAAACATGTAATTTATATTTCAGGACCTCAATCTGAGTGGTATGAATGTTTAAATAAGCAAATATAACCTATTCAGCAAAGCCCCTTCTCATTCTCCCAGATTACTTACATCTGATTTTTCAGTGCGAGTTCTACAGATTCCTAAATCAAGACACCAAAGTATTCTGTGAAATTTACAGGTAATTAATAGATACTGTTTTCCAGTTAGACCCCTACAGAAACCACTGATTTACTATTTGCTGTCCTCCATGAAGAACTTTGTGTTTAGGAAATGTTGATGGCTGTTTTTCTAACAAAACACAAAGAGGTAATTTAAAAAAAAAAAAATTAATCAAATTATTTTGTTTGTTATTTGCTGATGATTTAAAAACTCCAACAATATGCATATAAATTAAAGAGCCAGCTCTGACGGTACTTGCTTGCTTTCATTTTTACTTGGAGGAATGACTGCTATACTTACTTCTAATACAGCATGGAAACCATTCCTGTGAGAATACGTGGAGCAATCATTTTCATCCACCTATAAACTGGATTTCATTGGCAACGTGAAACTACAGTGTAATGCTGTCGGGTTCACAGATACTAAGGATGTGGATATAGGTTTACACTCCAGTAGCTGTAAACTGGAGTGCTTCAGTGCACGCTGTTCTTTTCTCTAGATACGTATTTCTCTCCTACCTTGGGCAGGGTAATTTTACTCTCCCTGGCTACTAAGAGCCATATTTTAGGTTAGACTATGTCTGTGAGGGAGGGATCAAGCACTTGCATTATTATATTTATATGCAGATTACTCAACCTTAACTCAGGCAGAGTGAAATTAAATTAAAAGCTGCTTACCTATTAGCTCCTTCCTGAGAGCAGATAGCAAGGAAGGACAGAAACGGCATTTTCTTTGAGTTCTAACTCGTTACTTGCCTGTCATGTGCAATAGGTCTGCTCAGGTTATTTTATGATTTGCTATTGTAAAGCAGCAAACCATCAGCATAACAGGAATAAGGAGGGAATTTTGATTCAGGCACTTAACTCTGAGACAAACGTCTGCTGAAACAGGAGGTTTGCCTAGGGGTATGGGGAAGATTGCCAGACACTGGTATATGCTAGGAAGAGCTATCCATGTAATGACAACACCCTGGGCAGTGCTGGGTTGCACAGCACCTCCCCGGATTCTCTGGCAAGTAGCTGTAGCCAGCACCGCATCCTCCGAGATAAGGTATCATCTGCCTGGCTCCTCGTCTGCTCCCAGGATGTTGCGCATCTGCGGAGGAGGAGTGAGATAATAAACCTTCAGCTCCTCTGGCCACTGAGACTGGGGTACCTCTGTATTCTCTAGGCAAGTGGAAAGCTAGAAAGCTTTAGCTTCCTTTTTCACACCAGATAGTTCCCAAAAGGTCTGGCAGATGGTAACTGCAAGATTTCAAGCACTAGTGAGAGAATTAGGAAGTTAAATATCTTTCCCTCTAACTTCCTCGGGTGAATAGGGATTTGCACTCTTCATTACAAGATGCAAGGGCAGAGATAAGCGATGTATCCCAATGTATGGACTTAAAAAGCCAGTAAAAATAACTTGGTAGGTAACAACACATAACAAGTCTGAAAATTATACTGCTTATAAGAGAGAGGCAAAAGAGAAAATAATTTTTTAAAAAATATATATGAACATTCTGAAAGACATATGTTGCAGGCAAAATTATCTTTAGATGAAGTGTTTTCAAATTTTGCATGACCTCTGAGAGTGTCTGTGTTACCAGGATCTTCATGAAAAAGTAAACCACATTTGTTTCCCATTCACATCTTTGCTCTTTATTCCAGAAGAAACCCTCTACCACTTAGATGTGAAAAATCCCAAGGGGCTGCACAGAAGCTAAGAAATGTAAAAATGAAAATAGTCGCAATGATGCAACCCTAATCCTCTACAAAATGTTGATATCATTCCAAGACCAAATTCAGATGAGGCATTGTAATTGAATGACTCCCATTTCTATGGTGACAAACCACAGTGCTTCAAGAGCATCTTTTTATTATTATTATGATGTTACCATAAACCATTTTACATGCATTAAAGACTCCCCTCAGTCATGCCCACTCACTTTAGTATTTAGCTGCTTGGACTGAAAAATGTGAAAACCCTAACCACATGATAGATTTGGTTCATTTGTGGTTTTCCTCATCTTCTCATAGAATACATGATTTCAGGTGAGTTTAGCAAAACTTACTGAGAGCCCATTTTTATTCACGCTTAATAAGCATTTTTATTTCAATCCACGGTTTGCCTAATTTCCCTGCCTTATACTGTGCCACGGCAGAGCTGCTATTGTAGATAAAAAAGTGCTTGGCATAAACATGCACAGTAACAGGAACAGTAACCACAGGTACCAAAGCCTCCCACTAGAAATTCTTCCAAGTGTCAGATGTCTATGGTTACCTTTCAGGTACCTACAGCCCCTGTCTCTCCTGACAGCATCTCTTCAGCCAGCAAGTCACGGCCTGACAATTTATTAGTAGTTCAAACTACATGAACCTGACTAAATGCATGCTGGCCTCAAGCGTGTGGACTGAGGTGGCAGACGCTACACTTAAGCAAGTACAGATGATTAATGAAGCTGCATGGTACTGCCTTGTGCAATGTATACCATTAAGGAGACATACAGGAAGGGTAAGGCAAGGAGGAGGCAGGCTCATGGTTCATACTGTTTTATTCAGGGGCAAAATTTTCATGCCACACCTCCCTGTGGAATCTTTGCAATGTGGTTCAGATTATATTGCAGCATTTGGCTTGAAGTATCCCAAACCACTCTGTTGCTGTGTGAATATGTTTTGTCTGATGCGATAGAAGAGTTGTGGGAAGAAAACTGTGCCAAACACCAGATCTTTTCCAGGCATTTCTCTGCACAGCGTGGTGTCAGGCACAACAACAAAAAACAAATCTCTGTTTTGCAACAGTAATGGCTTAAAAGGGCCAGTCTCTGCGAGTATTTGCAATTGAGGTTGAGTAAAATATTTTCTTCTCCTACAAGATCACAAACGCTTGGCTTGAAACATGCCTTCGTATAGTGCCATCCTTTTCTTCAGCCACAATGGCTTATCATTTTTTCTCTTTTTAATCTCTCCCATCCAGTGCAAAGTCACCTGGCTAGGATTCATTACAGCAATTCCAAACCAGATGAGGCTGTAATACAAATAAAAGCGCATTCTGTGTATCCTAATTGTCAGCATGAATACCTGTATTAACCACTACTAGAGAAGTGGGATTCATAACACATTCGCCAGGGGACCTGTTTCCCTGATAAAGCTAGCTTTAATATCTTTTAATATTTTGTGTGTGGACTTGCAAAGAGCTGGCATTTTGCATCTTGTTAATGCAGTTTGGCACTACGGAAATGTTTCTATTCGACTTTTCTAAAATCTGCATTGAACCAGTGCAGTAATTAATTAATGTTCATTGTATTTGTGTTTCCGTGGAGTTACCTGAACTGATATTATGCTGATTCATTGGTGTGTTTATACATATCATTTTAAAGGTTGCTGGGGAAACCTAGAGCACTCTTTTTTGAAGAAAATAATTCAAATTAATTGTATCACTCATAATTTTTAAATAGTTTTGCAAGTGATCAGTTACATAATTATGCTAAGAGAATATAGCCTTTAATATTTATTATTATGTTCCTAACATTTACTTTAGGTAAAAAAACCAGAATAAGTCTCCTCCTACATGACACACTTGGAGGACCACAGCTGTAGTAGTTTAAATATGTTAATCATATAAGCATCTGTTTTACGGAGTTTTTTCTAATGTCACAACACTGAGTACAATGCTTCCGTGGATGATCTTATTACTGATTCATAAACCTGACCTTTAAAAATTTAAAGGAAGGGAAAAAAAGCTTCATTTTTGGGCAGTATCTGGGACATATTTCAGAAAAGTGGTTAGGCCTTTGCCTCAGACCCAGACGATGCTTATATGCCTGCGTCAAAACTGTGATCCTGAAACGCCTGTGACAGCTGAAAGGTCAAATGACTTTTTCCTGCCTTCCCTTCAGCCTTGCCTGCCTGTGTGCACGTGGCGGGCTGACCCTGGCCAGCAGCGAAGCCCCACGGAGCCACTTGCTCCCTCCACCCCGTGGGATGGGGCAGAGATGGAAGAGCAAAAGCGAGAAAACTTGTGGGCTGAGATAAAGACAGTTTAGTAAGCGAAGGAAAGAGAAAGAAAAAAAAAACAAAATGAAACACGTGGTGTGAAGGCAATCACTGAGCAGCGGCCGCCTCCAAAAAACCCCTCCCTTGGTTTTTATTGCTGAGCACAATGTCCTACGGTATGGGATATCCCTTTGGTCAGGTGGGGTCAGCTTGTCCTGCCTGTGTCCCCTCCCAACCTCTTGCCCACCCCCAGCGTGCTCCCTGGGAGGGCAGAACAGGACAAAAGAGAAGGCCTTGATGCTGTGCAAGCACTGCTCACCGACAGCCAAAACAGGGGTGTGTTGTCAACACCGTTCTGGTCACAAATCCAAAGTACAGCACCATATGGGCTGCTCTGTAGAAAATTAACTCCATCCCAGCCAGAGCCAGTACAGCACACCGCAAATTCTCTCACATACATAGAAAGGCAACTCTGTGCCTGTCCAAAACTACCTCAAAAGGCCTTAAAAGCAGAGCACGTACCAGAGGCAAGTCAGGGTACGGAGGCTCTGTCTCAGCCTCTTAAAGGCCCTGAACAGTCTTGCTCAGGTGTGTACTCCCCATGTGAACCTCCCATCTACTTCCCATAGGAAGGATGAGGGCAGCAGTGAAACACTCCCACTGCCCTTCTGCGTGAGTTACAGGGTTCGGGAAAAGGAAGATTTGGGCTCAGGTCCTTGGGGGATCCAAGCCCCCTTTTTGGAAAGCACCCACGGAACGAGGTGAGAAGCGCTCATCGCCTCCCAGCCGCCATGCAGAAACCCACCCCTCCATCGTCGCACGTGGCAGAGCAGGCTGTGAGTGACGAGCCACGAGGTGCATGTGCGCAGCTGGGGCACAGGAGCCCCGCACCCGATTCTTCTACCTGTGTTTTCTTTTCACTGGAGAGCGAATATAAGCAGAACACAGTAGTGTTTGAGGTCCTAAGCTACATACCTCCTCTGATCATTTCATACAAAAGATGGTGGATAGCTAGCCTTCACTTTTCCTCGACAGAAAGCGTCTGCCTTATGCTCCCAGCTGCATCCTGCAAGTGCAGGAACGCACCTCCTCTGCAGCCTGAGCAGCCACTGAGGCTGTGATCTCCGGCAGCTGCTCTTCCCTAGCTCACGGCAGCTTACTGTTCAGCAAGCTTGAGATTTTGGACCCTGCTTTGAGGTGTCTACAGGCACGAGCCAAAGAAGTTCAGTCTGAGATCCACGAAAGACCTAGATCCCTCCCGAGCAGCATCTGGAGGCCAGGCAGGATATACCTAGGGACCCAAAATGGCAAGGCACACCTGTGTTCAGGCAACTTCGCAATCCGAGCTTATCTTCAGTAGTGAGATAGCCCAATCCAGCCAGGTTCGTGATCTCTCTTACTTGCCTGTATCACTTCCAAAAGTGGACTCTCTGCTATGTGCTCCCTTAGGGGTTTTTGGCAATGTTATCCGTTGTTAGATTTAAACTATTTTTAAATTACTTCTGCCCTACTGACTTCAGTTTTGCTTAATCAGGGCCACAGCAGAGGTGGCTGAGCCTCCTCCCAACCCAAACCCTGCTATTAAGTTACAGCATCTACAGAGACAGATGTTACCAGAAAACAAAATGAACTGTACAGCGCCCTTTCAAACCACTCTGTAACAGAATGACCTTTTGATTGCAAAGTCACCCAAAATCCAATCACACTGCCACGTGCAGTGCACGTAACACCTTTAGTCACCATTTCAGGAAACAAGCTGGTTTCTGAATGATAGCATCCCTTAATAATCACCCTGGTAACCATTTATTCAGAAAATAGCTTTAAGCCATGGATTGGGATAACCAGAGTGATAAACAATAGGATCCTTTTGTGGTATTAAGTAGCCCATAAAATATAATACTGACCTCTTTCAATAGTACTAATGATACAAAGGTGGTTTTCTACCTCCAAGGGCCTGACAGGTGCCTGGATTTTCAAACTAGGGACTGACCCCCTTCAGATGTCTACAGTCAGCACAGAGTTTCATGCTCTGTTTTATTCCTTTCCTTCTAGCAAAACTTTTTTTACCTTCTGCTTATTGTCTTACCCCACATTTGTTAGTTGCATCCACCTGTTTTCTCTTCGTTTATGCATCCTTTGGACTGGGACTGACTTTATGATTGTGAATCATCTGGCACAAGATGGTTCTCTTCTACGATAGGAGCTCTCAAACATTTCTGCAAAACCAAATAAATATGCAAATAATGGCAAAAATAAGTAACTACAAAACCCGATAACCGCAATACTGTGTAACCAATAAGGAATTGCTTCTGAATATTTTGGGCCAAGTTATGCCATTTACAGTCTCTCATGAAGAAGGATTTGACACATGAGTACAGCAGGTCATTTGGAATGTAGTAATTTGATTGAACAAAATGTTAGGCAATATTTAACTGTTTCATGTAAATTATTGCAGTCAGAAGAGAGCTATTTAATATGATAGCTACTTTTGTTGTTGTTATTTCACTGTTGAAACGGAAGACAGAGAATAAAGGTAAGATGAAATGGACTTTTCTCTCTTTTTACCATCTGTACTTCTACTATTGTCTTAGCCACCTTTTATTCCTGGCAAGTAAAATTTACCCTAGTAATAATCCCCTTCAATGCTGTGAAGTAAATAAACTTTCAAATGGAGTAAGTGTCTTACAGTTTACCTAATAACTCTTGGAAATTTTAAGTTCCTTAAACAGAAACTTTTATACATTCAATTCATCATAAATTAATCATAATTTATTGCAACACAACCCATCAAGATGAATTTGGTTGACATTAATGTAAATGTCATCCTTATTTCTGTAGGTGCTCCATTACAATTTGTCTGCAGCTAAATATTAGTCAATCATCACTTAAAGTGAAGCCTACCTTTGATTTTTCTCCCCAGTGTATCTTCTGGCCATACATAATGTAACTTGAATCTTGAGCTGAATGGGTACTGCTGCTCTGTCTGTGCCACTAAACTGCACTATCACAGACACACAGTTTAGGGGTTTGTATCTGGTCAGTCTGGAATGAGTACCACAAATGGAAAAAGTTATAGAACATAGCCAGTTAAATGAAATTCCACATTCCCCTTAAGTTAAAAGAGGTGAAAGTGTCTTAAATAGCGTAGAAAAAAATCCCAGCTTTTTCCAGAAGGAGGGAGCAATGTTGCTGTAGCATTGACCAGAGAATGAAGAAAATCCTGTGAAGGAAAAATGATTTGGCCCTATTAGACATGGGGATTGGGGATTTTAAAAATGGCATAGCTGTATTTTAAAGCAAAATTAGTGAAAAAGACTTTTTGTAATCTTTCTAGGCAAGCTGGGGATTTTATTAACATAGATCACCCAAAAGGTGCCAAATGTCTTCACAGTCTGAACACATGATAGTTTTCTGACAAATCCTGTATTTCTGAGCCATTTATGCTACTTGTTACTAGTAACATGTGTGTAGTTCTGAAGGACTCATGGAGGTAGCCAGCAAAAGAGGTATTCAACCTCAGCGCTGCATCTCACGCACGGACAAAGACCAGACTAAACAAAGTAAAATAGTTCACTGCAGCAGGCAAGGGAGAACTTGCAGGAGGTCACTCTTCAGGCACATGTTGGGAAATTCGCCACCAGAAGGGTCAGGGAGGAATGCAGTAAATTCAAACACAGAAAAATTACGTTCATTGTATGTATAATATTCGTATGCAATAGACTTTTGCATTTGTAATGCACACTGCTGTAAGGGGAGTTTGGGGATGAGTTTTGCAAAGAATGAAATTGTTATTTTAAAGGACAAAAAAATTTTACATGAATGATGAAGAGCATAGAGATGACAGAAATCAGTTACCTGATTGTATTCCTGGTGCTCTGGGGAGGTAATTCAGCAGTATAGATTTAACCATTTAACCAGAATTCTCTATAGTTATAGCAACTGTTCAAGCATACCTCTCAGGCTAACTCCACAGCTGAAAACAAAATTGTATCTTCTCATTCTTCTAAAATTTGCATCTTTGCGTTTGTGCCCTTTACTATTTCCACAGTGAGTTAGAGAAATTAATTATCAATGTTCACATCCAATTTTTTTTTTTAATAGGATTTGGGGGCATGTTTACAAAGATTGAAACTTGATTTGGCAACACTGATTGTAGGATTTATGAATTTAAAGGAGTTTGGGTAGGACTAGGTCCAAGTGACATTGCTCAAGAGAACATGACCATCTTTACAATCTGTAGGAATTATTTGGTGAGATAATCCTAACTCTTTTGCTGCAAACACTGAAGTCTCTGGTAGTCAAAGGGTAAAAGTTGAAATCATTTCAGTGTTTGTTTCAGGGATTTACAGGTCAGTATTATTTCACATGAGTAAAATAAGGAGCTCTGTTTCTAAGTGGGGCTCAAGAGCAACCAGAAGTAGAGAGGCCAAGAGATCTGAGCTCTTGCTTTGATAGCTACATCACTGGTGTTTAGCAAGTATTCTACTAGCAATAGAGATCTTGGATAGGTGCCCCTGGGTTTTAATTCCTATTCAGTTGTACAAGAACTTAAGAAGTACCCTACTCCAAAGAAATCAAGACACTGGATGCAGGAATTCAGTTTTCAGCTTTTCATTCTCTCCGCAGGAAACCGTTGTTCTTTTTTCCAAATAGTTAAAAACAAGAAAATCAGCAAAATATTCAGAGAATGGAAATGTCTGAGGTAGAGAAGAAGGGAATCATTTACCTATATGCATTTCCCAGATCTGAAAATTTGTTTTTCATCTCTGTTCACACTCACATTTCTTCCCCACTTACTGCTGCTTGCTAACAGTAAACTTTGTTCAATTCTGTCAGAGCTAACAGGAAAACGATAGTACATCACCCAGCAGATTCAAACACCAGGAAGACAACTTTGCCAAAAAATAAGTAAGTAAATAAATTACTTTTTAAAGCACTGATAAGTAACATGAATAAAAGTTTTATTATTGATGTGTCCATGCTCTAAGCAGCAGAGAGCGAAAGACCAGATGACTCTAGTGTGGTTTACAGCCTGCTCACTGAACAGGAAACCACTCAGCTTCACTCTTTGTTCAAAAGCTGCTGCTAACCTAAATTATTTTGTAATCTGAAGAGTGGGGCAGTTGAAACTCAAAGATTGTGTTGGTATTTCACAAACTTCAGGCAATTCCAAGGGTGGATGCTTAGATACTAGATAAAATAAGTGTGCATTACTGCAGTCCTAGTGTGATCCCTGACTACATCTTCATTGCAAAATATTTCTTCTTGTTGTTTCTGAATACTAAGTCCTACTACTGTAATGATCCATAAATGTTGCTGGACAGGCTAATACAGAGCTAAGGTCCAGTGGGTAAAGAGGGTGATAGCGAGAGAACCATCATCCAGGACACCAGAGTAAGGTCAAGATCCATTTATGTGTTTTTTCCATACTCAATATATCTCATATATTTCCTATGGCAGAGTAATAGCAGGATGGAAGAATACTGTATCAGGACCAGGGTAAATTGTTATACTTATTCTGCTGGCTGGCAGAATGGGAAGGGAGCCATGTGCAGTGGCACAGCTGCATGTTAAAAGAGAGGTTTAGCTCCTATCTCCCTAAGCAAATTCATCCCTCAAACAATATACTGAATATGCTAAAGCATCAAGAAGGCTGTTACAATATTTATGTCTAAAATGAATGCTTGAAAAATGAGTAGAGCTCTCTGTAACTGCACCAAACTTGGAGCTGTAAGTGAACAAAAACATAAGATTTGAACCAAGACTGTTGAATTTCCAGATCTGCCAAATCATTTTTCAAATTTATTATCCCTGCTGCTTTCACTCATTCTGTTAAGCTAGACTCTTTGAGAAGTTTCATAGAACAATGGCAATTTCTAATATTTAAGTGGATTTTTTTCTTTTTTTTGTCTTTAGATCTTGCCCAAACATATGCGTAGCAATGAATCTGGATGCACATCCGAAAGGTAAAATTCTTTCAGTACTGAAAAAGGAAGTACCACAGTATGTCTTTTTACCAAAACTTATTACTCTGAGTCAGTGATAGTTTGTAACATGCAAGGCGTGACAGATCAGAGCATTGTAAGATCATAAAAGTTAAAATTAATTGTAGGGAAAAAGGAAAAGAAATGGATACCCACTAAGTGGAAATTGAACACGCACTAATGAAGAAAGCAAAAAGGTGTTTACTTCTGGAGTGCCCCAAAAAAATGCTGGCTTCATGATATTATACACTGCAAAAAGCCATCAATAAGTCATCCTCTTGTTGAAGACTGAAAACATTACGTTAGCTGATGACTTTTAGAAAGCAACTGAGGGAACTTGCCGGTTTCCTCTGCCACCACTCGTGAAGGACTCCCCTCTTTTTGCTCTGCTGTTCCAAAACAATGGGACAATGACACAGGATCTCTAAATCTGATTCCATGACAGGTTATGGTCAGTAGTATGCATGTATTTAAATCACATTGATTTCAAAAGTAAAACACTGCTCCTACTTAAATTATTGGTAAATGATACCATATTTCACAACTGTAGCTGAGATAAGAGATGTTTAATGCAAAGCATATATATCTAACTAAATAGGGGCACAACTAGCCAGATAAATTTATTTGGTTATGTGTTCTATTTGTGTTATGTGAAGATTGTTTAAATGCATTCAATATCCATATAATACAGAAGATTTAGATTTAGGGCTGGGAAAAGCTGTTCTGGAAAAATAAAACCCAGCAGTCTATCATCCTACTGCAAATCTTTTCTTGTCTGTGGATAGCTGGCCATATCACACAAGCTCACCGTAACTGGCATTTATTCACATGGCTTTTTCACAGTCTCTGAAGCGAAGCCTGCCCAGCCTTTTGCTTGGTCCTGGAATTAAACCTATGCAAGTCAGGAAGCTTCAACTTGTCTTACCTAACCCCTCTCGAGGCTAGGGAAGATGCCCATATACTTAACAGGACAAGGTTTTACCCCGTACTTTTGGACAAGACAGAAAAAAGTGTCTCTGGAAACTCCTATGCAGGTTCTTCCTTGCAGCATTTCCAGCCTTATTTTTTTCTGCTGAAGTGGTTAGGAGACACCCTGTCACGATCACAAGGTTTATTAAAATACAACCCACAATACTTTATTGCTTTCTGTCACTGGCTGAAACACCACAAACAGTGACTAAAAAAACACTGTGCATTCATAGATTCACGGAAGTCAATGCGAAGAGATTTACTTTCTGCTTTCTTGTTTAAAGAAGGGCTATGTTTCTGACGTTGGGTTTTCGTGTACAAATTGCTAACCTGTCACCTTTTGAACAGACTATTTTTAGATCACTATGAAAAGCAGGCAAAGTTACCACAAAATGCACACCATTTTATTCCCTTTCAAGAAGAGAAATTAATTTCTTCCCTTTTGTCCTTTGACATCAGGCATTCTCTCTCAACTGGCACAAACACTCATATGCCAAAGAAATATAGCACCTCACTATTGTTATAACTGTGCCAAAGAAATATAACCCCTTGCTATTGTTATAACTGATATAGTCCTTTTATTAATTTCACAGAGGATGTAGCAAAGCAACAAAAAACTTTCAGAGTGAATAAAATATGATTGGTTCCTACAGCTTGAGGAGACTCTGACTCCTGCCAGCTCCAAGTCTTTAGCCTGCAGTGAAGAAATATTGATGCCAGAAGGTCCAGCTGATTGCAACTACCTAGCACAAAGATTCTGCCCTCTTTCATTCCTGTACAACAGCCAGTGCACCAGAAGCCAGGAAATCGGATGTGCCAGGGTGATCTATATAGTAAACAGCAGAAATAGTCTCTCCCGAAGTGGTGAGTCTCTTCGGTGGTCTTCCACCACCCAGATGGCGCACAGCACTTCTCGTTCTGAAGGACCGATATGCACAGCATAGCTGACAGACTGAAATATTCATCTTTACTACCAAAATGTCATCCTTAAATAACAGGAGGAGCAGTTTCTAGCTGATTTGCACTCCTCAGCTAGCACAGAGCAAATATTTGGGCATTCACCTTATGTAAAGGGAATGCCTGCAGGAAAACAGCAACTCTGCCTCTCCCTTCACGTGTGCTGTGCAAAGGAGGCGTTAGAAGAAAAGGAAAGGGAGGGCTGGAGTTCCTCCAAACGCTAGTGATTCCTGTGTAACAGAATAGATTATAAACTAACCTGGACATCAAATTGTAAACTGATGCTGGATAGCAATAAATCACCCCAAAGGCTTGTGTCAAATAGTTCCCTTTTAGCATTAAGCCATGAAATGCATGGCTAATAGCTTCGATGTTTACCACTGTTATTCATTTCTTATTGTTGAGGACAGAATAACTGTTTTGCATTAACAGAAGTAAAAAGGCTACAATTTAAGACACTGACTGCCTTTTTTCATTATTACATTGGTGCCACCTAGTTATCCTCATCTGCATCAGTCTTCCTCAGTATTGTCATTGATTTAACTGGGCTTACTTCTGATTTGCACCAGCATAACTAAACAGAAAATCAGACAACTAGTTTGCATGAATAACTCTCCCTCCCCACCCCCTGTGAATGACCCTCTGAGCAGAAATAAAAGTACTATATATATTTAATAAATGAACATTCAATGCCATCTGCTGGGGTATACAAAACTCTGCAATACCAGGCTCATGCAGTATTCAGACCTTAAAAGAATAGTGACAAATGTAAAGAGGCTGTTTAGGTAAAGACTGGCTTCTTTCAAAACACAGCTGGAAGGAAGGATTGTGGGATGCTGCCCATCCTTCACCCACTTCAACACAGGGTACAACACCTGGGCAAGAACTGGGTCTGCTTTTAACTCTCTCCTTCGCATAAAAGGGTTGCAGTCCACAATTCGCCTTTCCTCCTAAGCATTAGAGCATGCTATAATTATATGTTATAGGTTAGGCTTAATAGGAGGACTTTCATGCTCTGCTTTTGAAATCAGGCTATTATGTAGCCACAGATGCAAGATTTGTGAGGCTACAGGCAGCCTAAGCAAGGATTGCTTCAACAGTCCAGAACAAGAGCATGTACCGGGCAAAGACGTACCATGGCTGTTTTGCATTAGTCACTGGATTAAATGTGTAAATCAGGTTAAGGGCAGAACTTGGGAGTCTCTTCTCAAGTGAACTCACTCTCCTGTTCACCAGCTCTTTGGCCCTGTAACTCATGCTCTCCGGGCTATACCATGAGACAACTTCCATGGGCAGACAGTCACTACCTAGAATAGCTTATACCCTGGTAGCTGGAGTGTTCTCGGTTTCGGGAGACGTGAATTTGGAGCTTCTCAAGCCGAAACCAGGACTCCCATTTCCTGGGCAAGTGCTGTGTAACTACACAAAAGCCATCAGCACAACTCACTTTCCAGTTCAGTCTTGAAAGCAGGAAGTCAGATTTTCTGCTGCTGCTAAAGGAACAAGAGACGTTTCTATTCAGAAGAGGGATTTCCAGACCAGGATCCCCAAGCTCATCAGGGTGAGCGCTTACAGTTCTGCTCCAGGCAGCAAAACGCAGAAGAGAGAGAGAGGAGGCCAAGCACATACGTCTCTGGGTATTTTCTGTGGGCGGGCTTAGACATGCTAGTGGTTGTGAATCCCATTTCCACACAGCTACTTCCTCATGCATTGTATAGGTCAACAAACTCATAGGTGGATTTGCTTCATCTCCTTTGCTTTACTATCTGTAAAATACTGTGCCATTGGCAGATTTTTATACCTTTATATAAGTTATTAGTTATTGTATCATTTTCTACAGAATGACACCTGCTGACTTTTTTTTCTCCATTTCATACAGAAAACAGAAGAACTGTTCCTGCTAATGCCTATCATTTTGTAAGTATCATACTGTTCTTCCTAAAATTTTACTTTTATTTCACTTTCTGATGTGTGTTAATATTGTCTTGGCTATAATGCTGGTAACAGAAAATGTAATCCTTACTGTTTGTTAATGCAAAATAAAGCATGAGAATTTTGAAGTATATGTGAGAACTTTTACTTTGTTTTAGTGGGACCTTGGTTAGGGAAGTGACTCACTCACTAGTCAATTTATGGTCTGCATCTAAAATACACCTTTATAATAAGATCATGTGAGAATAACAGGAGTCAAGCTGAACAAGTATGTAAGTCATAAACCGCAAGGTTTAATATGTAACTAATGCAAATGAAAGCTGAATAGTTAACAGTACACATTTCAATGTCTTCCCATTTGTATCTGAAAGCTCGTTTTGACTTTCAGCTCAGGCGTATAAGAAAAGACTGGAAATACCTTACAAGTCAGAGAAAGATGGAAAGATAGCACAGGACTATTGCTTAATAAGTAAGATGAACAAGTAAAGGATGACTAAAGAAGGTTGATGCAATCAATACTTTCGCTGCTTCAGTTTTCATAGAAAGGTTAATTACAATCAGACACTATATGGGATTAATACCAACTAGAAGGCAGTAATAGCACAAAGCGAAACAGGGAAAGAATAGCCAGGAGAATATTTACTTATGCTAAAGCACTTAAGGAAGTATTTGAAGTAATTTCTGAGAGATTAATTGATTATCTTTGGGAACTCTCCAAGGAGTCCTGGGTTCCTAAAGCAATGGAAAAGAACAGTGGTAACCTCAATTTCTTACAAGAAAGCAAGCAGATCCCGAGGGTTCATTGGATACCTGGAAAGACTATTAAACAAAGTCAGTCTGAAAGCATTTTTTGGAAGTAAGTCTGATTATGTAAAGAATTGCTAATGTGAACATGAAGAACATCTCATCAACTTCTCAAACTGAAGTAATTTCCTTCTCAGCAGAAATACGACCATAATGGGGAGAAAGAAAACAGTAGATGTGATATATCTTGATTTTTGTTAGGTCTGTGACATTTCCCAGAAGACAGTCTCACAAGTAGAAACCTGGAAACCTGGTCTAGACGAAAATGTGTGAAGTATTCACACAATTGATTGAAAAAATATCTAGTCTCAGCCTAGTTGACAGTAGTCTGCTACTGAACTGCAAAGAGTTCTGCAGCAGAAGACCCTGCAAACCCAGGTATCCTGCAGGGGTCTGGTTGGGGTGTGGTGGTATTTTTTTATATACTGTTATAAAAAGGCAAACCTCACCATGAAATGTACAGTCAAAAACCCTTCTTGGAGGTCTGCTTGATGTAGTAAAGATGTCTACAACCTGGAGGGAGTTCACAGGAATTTAACACTGGGGATACAAGGTTCAAAATCTTTTAAGTTGGTTGAGAACTCGGGAAAGCTTTAAAGAATTGTACTTGCTTAGTGAGAATACTAAAAGGAAATATAATTATAGGCATTAAGCATAATAAAGGTTGAAATAAAGTGGATAGTAATTTTTTTTTAGTGTCCTTGAAGGGTAAACCAAATTGGTTTAATTTGTAGCACTCGAAAAAAAGCATGAACTGAAAGGACAGTTAACTAGTGGAAGAAGACACCTCAAGAAGCTATTGATTCCCCATTGCTAGTGAGTTCAAGAAGAGGTTAAAAGAAACATCAGGGAAGATCCAAGGATGTGGATGCAACTATACTTTCTCTGGTAGCAAAATATGACTTACAAAGACACTGGGTACCCTCAGTTGAGTTCACCCGGCAGTAATACCAGCGCTGCGCTGTTTGTGCATGTCTCCTCCTGAAGGAAGCCAGCACTTACGTTCCAGCATGTAAACAGTGAGTATGAAGGGTGGAGCAGGACTCCAGAAAATAATGAACAAACCTAGTACAAGTGTATAGACACATCCAGAGACATCCTGAGTCACTCTCAGCACCACATTTCTGTGGACTCCACTGTTCAATACATACTTGCTATCGCATTCACTTGGACCACACATTTGCTAGCACAAATTCCCCCAAAGAGTGCACGTTTTTATTTTAAAGCATGACATTTGTGATGAGCTAGTTATTATATTCTTGCAAGTAACATATGTAAACAGTCAGTACAGTACAAATACCACATGGATAATATTATAATGAAAGGCACAGTTTCAAATGCCTGCAATGATCATAAAATTAAACATTCTTATTATATTTTCAAGAGTGGTGACAGGCCAAATTCAGAGACAGAACTAAACTGTCTCCCAAATGGATGTTTTATGAATCTAAATAAAAAATTTAGATCCCTAAAACACTTGCTCAGCTACTTTCTAACCCTTCAATTTCCATCAGAAAATTTCCTGTGCACCAAAATGTCTGGTTCTGCTAATTATATATTTCCAAATCTGAAATTAATCCTGAACTTAAATTTATTTGTATTATCTGTGTCTCTCTTCTTCTATCCAGAACAAAGATTTGACAATGAAGGGCAAGAGTGACTTACAATCATCCTCCAAGGTATCTGAGGAGGAAGAAAGTGATTATGAGACTGTAAGTTCTTCCACTCTGGAGGCCATCCATGCTTTGAGAATTCTTCCTGCCAAACCTCTACAAGAATCCGAATATGCAGGTAACTTTTGCTGTCTGCAGAAAGTGAGCCAAACCTAGAGGTAAATAGGAACAGTACAGACTTGGGTTTTTCAGTCGGCTGTTTTATAAAATGAAATGGTTCAACTGAAGAATAAAACACTGGTGGGCAGGAACAAGAGAAAAGCTTTGACTGCATCTTCATATTCAACAGTTACCCTTATTTCCATTAAATTATATTAAATTCATAATTACATGCTGCTTCTGTAATTTTAATATTACCTTCATGGGAGAAATTCTACGATCCCATTCCACCTAGAATGTGCAAAAAACTGACCAGTCAAACCCACAACCGTTTCAGAAAAGCCCACTGTTATTTAAGCCTAGAAACCTTTAAGATGGAAAACATGTTAAAGAACATGGGAAACTTTCCTCGGGATGATAATTTGCAGATGAAGAAAAGTAGTATTCTTTTTGAAGGTGTTCTTTGCCACTTTCAATAGCAGTAATAAGCAGTTACTTTGAGTGTATTTCTCAGGCATTCTTAACCTTGCAAGATAGCTGTGTTAATCATGCTTTGGTTTACTAAAGCCATTCTAAGTCACATTTAATGCCCAAACATACATAGCCAGTTAATATCCTGTTTACGGAAGTGAAATGTCATCCTAGCTATCCATTGCTTGAAGCCATTAGAAACACTCTGTGGAGGTTTTAAATCATTAAAAATCTGGGGGGAAATCCTAGACAAGGAAGAATGGAGATGAGAAACAAAAAATGTCTGAAAATACAGCATCAATATATGTATGAAAGCTTGCTCCAGTTCACATCAAAGTCAGCAAAGATTTTTCTACTGATTTTTGTGGGAGTTAGTTTGATGTCTAAACAAATAGATGGCTTTTAATGTAAGTAAATTTATCAGTGTGTGAGCAGATCACAATCAGTCTAAACAACCAGATATTCTACATTATGTTCCAAAACCTCATTTGCACATTTTATTTGGAAATCTGAAGTAAATTGCAAATACTGGTTTTATCTTGGTTAGTAGTAAAGACTTTCAGTCAGCATTCGGCATCTTCTGTTTATGTAAGTCTGTCATGAAATACCAAAAATACACCATTTTTGTTTTGTCATTTCAGAGAAAACACATTAAACAAAAAGCTGCTGCTTGCCTGTGTGTTGTGCCCAGTAACTATACTGTGGCAGGATACCAGAGTGAGGAAAGGTCTGAAAACGTATTTCAGAAAGGGAAAAGTCAATGCTAACGTCCCATTTTGCCATCTTTCCTAGACAAATAACAATGCCCTTGCAATATAAAATTAATTACTTGAAAGCACGTGCTAATGTACAACCTGTGCATTTCTTTTAGAGGGCCATGGGTGCACTATTTATTAAAATCTAAAGTAAAAATTAAAAAGCTCTCTAGAGAGTAAACTCCCCCCCCACCCCTCACAAAACCAGAACAACATAACCACATTGCCAAGAACAAAGGTTCAAATGAAAAACAAATTCACTAATCCGTTCACAGTTTAGGTCAAATGTCTGCCTTAACTGTGTACCATCTTACAAAGGCTTTTTTTTTTAGCCACAGTGAGGAGGTTAACCATAAAGCTATTACCAGGGTCGTGCTTGTGTCCTCAATACAACTACTAAAATAACGGTTAAGTTCTGAAAAGGAAAAAATTAACATGCTATAAAAATGGCAAGATCTGACCTGAAAAACATATTTTGAACATTAAAACCTCTTCTTCTTGAAACATAGTACTACTGAATTACTCAGGCTTGCTTTTTCTTCCTCTTTTTTACAGATAAACGTTGTTTAAGATCTTCAGGTACCACTTCCCCAATGAACAGCCAGCACACATCTCAATACTCAGCTGTAAGTAAAGATCTTAAACCTTATTCACAAACAGATTTCCCCTTTTCTGTAATATCACTTAAAGTTAAGTGCAGTCTGCTTATAGCCTTAGCCACATAACATTCGATTGTACAAGGTCACACAAGTTCCTGTGAGCCGTTCCTGTTTCACTTTGCACCAATGTCCCCGCCACTTGCCTTCACTTGTTGACTGCTGGGGATCTGCCAAGTAGTAGAGGCGTCCCAGGCAGGAGCAGCACCATTTCTACTAGCCATAGTTTCAAGGATGATGACTAACATCGCATCTTTATTTTGTCTTATTAACAGAAACACACGTCTGTTCTGGAGGGGCGGAGCATGCCAAGTATTAGAGGTATAATGAAAAAATACCCATTTCTGCAATCAGAAATAGAAATTGTTGCTTCCGTATTTAGGTTTTGTACATAAGCAGAGATTGCAGGTGATAGAATAGATACGGTTTCCAAAACAGATACAGCTACTTTCCCAATACAGATACAGCTGCTTTCCAAAATAATCATACTGCAAATTTTGCAATACCGTTTCAACTATTTATCTAACATCAAAGTAATTATTTACAAAAGGAGATATATTTTATCCCATGAGCTCCCTGTTCCTCAAGGGGGAGAGAAATAAGCCATCCGATTTAAAAATCAGGTTATCCTTTTCCCTACAATTATAAAGACCTAAGCGGGGGGGAAAGCCTGTGTCTCCTGAGGTGCTCCACCGAAAGGCTGCAAGATCTCTGCTATGCTTTTTACTTCTCATGATCTCATGCTTTTTGGCTCCCTATCGTTCTCAGGCATTTTGTATTAATATATTGTAAAGCATAATCTAATAAGTATTTTTAAATAGTAATATCAACTTTAGCAATTCCTATTAAGGATTTACATCCTAGGGTAACTATTTACAAAAGCTGACAATGTTCTCCTACTAAGAATACTCTAATTATGTAGTATATCACCTAGCATATATTTTTTCTCCACTGCTTTACCTCTAACTGCAAATTTACTTCAAAATCCTATAATTTTGAGTCACAAATGTACCTTTAATTTTTCTTTGTTTTGTTTCTTATGGTGAAATCAGAGACAGACTGCTATCTTATTCTTCAAGAACCTAATGACGTGTATTAAATCCTATTAAATCCTTTAATTGATAGTTTTACTCAATCATAGATTATTTAAAAAGTACATTTCTATATACTTTATGTGGTGTACTTTAGATGTAGCAATATCTCATGAAGTCAACTACTGAAGGATTAAATATCTGCTTAACCTTGAAAAGGAATATTTTTTTCTTATCATTTTTAAATCTTTGAACCATATGCTAAATATGGTCAAAAAGAATACGATTGCCAAGCCAGAAAAATGTGATCCTTTCTATGACTGCTGTAACAGCTGATTTTCACAGAGTAAGCATTATATTTGATCAGCCAGAAAAATAATGCAAAAGATTCCATGCAAAACAGAAATTTTTTTCCTCTTAGTTCATACTACAATACAAACATAGAGCCAAATAATTCCTACACATTATGAGCAAGTAGGCACTATGAAGTATGCAAAATGAAAGGTCAGACTGACTCTTGTGAGCAAATCCTGATGTAGCTTGTAAAAAAGCTGAATTGAGAGAAATTCGAGTAAGCCAGCTTCAAACTCTGCAGAAATCAGTAGGCAAGGTCCCACTGACCATTTGCCAGTTTACATAAAGCTTCAAATTCCACCCAGGTTTAGTAGGTCGGCTTTACATGTTTGTCTGCCCCCATGAGGTGTGTGCTGACAGACATCAAGAGAGATGAACCAAAGACAGGGCAGGCCGTTAAATTAAACTCTGCAGTTTGAGAATGCAACGTATACCTATTTTTAGTACATCCTGAGCCAACAGTGCTTATAGAGGACTCTATTATTTTTAGATTATAACTACACCGTTATTAAATGTATCTTAACATTTATTCTCATGCCCAGTGCTATTAAGTGGCTTTGCCACAAGATGGCATGAACAGCACAGAAGAATTTTTGCCAACAGTTATCTCCTAGAATGGTTAAACATTCAAGGTGACATTACTTTATTCAGAGCAATTTTTTATGGTTTACTCATGGTTTACCATTTTCGGCGAAGCCACCGAGGCGAAGGGTTCCGGAGCGGAGGATCGCGCCGGGGGACCCTTCCTCCGGCGGCTGAATCGCGGCAGAACCGCGAAGGCTTAAAGCGAAGGGAGAGAGCGGCGGCCCCAGCCCCCTCTCCCCTCCCGCCCAGCGGCAAGAGGGAGGCGCGGACGAGCGGCAGCTCTGACCCGGCGTGGGCGGGGACGGGGGTGACGGCGCCCGAACCCCCGCACGTACAAGAGCAGCCCCCAGGGGGCGCGGCGAACAGGGCGGGCAAACGGGGCGCGGCGCGGCGGTTTGCGCAGGCAGGGCCAGCAGGGAGGGCGCCGTCCCGCTCCCAGCCTGAGGAGGTTTCTCTACCCGTGGGCACCGTCCTCTCGGAGGAAGACCCAGCGGTGGTTGCCACTCGGCCAAAAGCCAGCGCCAAGAAAAATGCGGCGACCCAGACGGAGCTGCCGAGCGAACGTGCGGCTGTCCGGGTCTCCGGCTGCAGGGAGCGCCTGGGCCTGTCACTGGTGCCGGGGCGGGGGGGGGCGGCAGGGACAACACCTGTGTGCGGTGTGACCAGGCGAACGATCTGCTCAGCCTGGTGGTAGAACTGCAGGAGGAAGTGGAGCATCAGTGGATGTGGAGTTAAGGAGCATCAGGGAGTGTGAGGGGGAGATAGCGTGGTGGAGCCGCACTCTGCCATCCCTCAGGCAGAGGCAGCAGATGGAGGCCCCGCAGGAAACAAAGGATCCCCTACCTCTAGCCACCGGGCAGAAGGAGGGGACCT